>JARPRG010000286.1:1011458-1044951 GCA_031001745.1 Hartigia nigra
CAATCGATGAAAGTGAGTGTATAGCGATACGATTTATTCTAGAAAGAGCTATAGAAACAGACTTGATTAATTGGGGCTTTTGTCATTGTAAGAAAGGTCATAGTCCACCGTCATAAATCAACGACTCGAGCAATTATCTTAATCGAATAAACTTGTTGATCACCGTATGGAATACGTAATTATATTGAATTTCATTAGATTGGGACTTTTGGTATTTGAAAAAAAAAATCGTCGATTTCTCAAATTGCAATGATACCGTTAAATATGCACACTATGCGTTAAATATGCGAATAGTTCTAGTGTTGGAACAATTGAATGTCATCTGACAGTAAAGAGATTATCAGCAACTACGGCAATGAATGCACGCCTTTATCAAACGATATGAATGATACACATGTGTGGGCAGATTCGAAATTGTGATTAGGAACTTAGCTTTAGGTATATCGCGTATACCGTTTTCAGGCAGATTACATTCTTTTAACCAGAATTAGATTCATCTAATAAAATAAATATTAGAGTCGAATCATAAAATAAATATTAACTTTTGTACGAACATATAGGTTTTGGGATAGTCCATGTTGTTGTTCCACTTATAAGTTTTATTGCCAAATTTTGCGTTAACTCTAAACACTGATTACACTATTCGATATTTATGGGCGTCTACAGTATACGCGAATTTTATAGTTTCAAATAGCCACTGTACTATTCGTTCGCAATGCATCAAAATAATTTCTTGTCAATGCATAATTCTGTAAGTTAATAATTATGTGGCAAAAAAGCAGTCAATATAATGTCACAGTCAAACCTTCAGAGAAGCAAGGTTACTAGACACATTAGCGTAACCTGGTATGCCATTAAGTGTTACGTATAATAGACGCCTGTTGGCATGTGAGAGGCGATGACCGAATAAATTAGAATGATTCAAGTAATTAGAATATGGGTGATAGTGACGAGCATTAATTTTGAAAGGATTGTTAATTAAAAGATTGGATACAGTCACTTTCGGTATGAGAATTCGTGGTTGACGAAGGTAGAGTAAAATCGAGTGAAAATTTGTGCGCGCGTTATTATTATCATTTTTGTTTCATCCCTAAGCGACGAGTCGCACAAACGGGATGCTAACTTTTACTTGACAAGTAATACGAGGAATTATTGTCAGGTTCAATTATAATACATGGTCAATTTATGTAACGGAACAAATTATGTCGTTTGGTCGAGTTGAACTCTCATGAGACATGAAGTTGCAGCGAAACGTTAAACTGTCCCACGAGAGCGGAATGATTGCCACGATGATTATTTCATTAGCAATATATTATTTTGCCTGTCGTCTTTCTCAAGGAGTCCCTGCGCTATTATGTTTTGAATTCTACGAAGGTTATAAGGAAATGCAAATTTTATATTGCCGATGGCACTCGTGCTCTTTATTTAAAATATGCGACGGGTCTTTGAGGAAATCGCGTCCCTTTCATGTGAATATCATTTTCCAAGAATAAGCGGAACAGTATATGAGTGAGGATATGTACGATGACTAATTATAAGTAGACGCGTGCTGGGACGTATTAAAATAATTGATTAATGAAGTTAAATTATTCAATTAAAAAAAAAAGAATTCCTCTTTCCGCTAAACTTTCTTCTTGGCTCTGATGCCAAGTATGTATGCTAAACATAGATTTGTATTTGTGGAGTTAATAATATTGCTAAAACGAAAACTTTTTTTTGGTTACTTAACTTTAAGCTTCTAATTAATAAAGCACTAGGTATATGAAAATTACATACAATTTAAACAAACGTTAGTCCGGTTTCATTATTTATGTATACTTTAAATCTGTCAATATAGCATAAGGTAAAATTACTGTACATTTCTGGTACGATACGCTGAAATTGTTGACCGTCGATGATGAGTCCACGTTTGGCCAAAATATTTTTGGTGGCCAGCATTTTTGCTTTTTACACAAATTGTTTTAAAAAACCGAGCTTCAAGTACGTTTTAAAATTAATATCAGTAGCGCGATAGCTTTTGAAAATTTTTAAAGTCAAATCATAGCTCGATCTTATGTTCTATGCCATGACCCAATACGTTTTTTCTTTCTATCTTAAGCACAGTTCGCAGAACTACAAGTTTTCGCGACGAGGATACGGATGAGACTGAGTATCTATATTTGGTGTTTTCGAAATTATATAGAATCTATCCTAATGAACCATCTGTCGTCGTTCAAATATGTAAATCATGATATTCTATTTGAGTATCACATTAGCTCCCCCCCCCCCCCCTGTTATCGAGTGTCATGTGTGATACGCTAAGGATCCTTTGTATCTGATCTGTTTACGATACTTCAAATCCTTAGCAAGTAGTATAATTTGGTATATACACGCAATAAAGTAATGTATCTAAAAATAAATTATCAGAGATAAATAAAATTTAATCCTCCGTAAACAACGAGATAATCTCATACAAGAAACAGTTTAATAAGATGTTCAATTCAATTTTTCGAGAAACTCCATTGTAGTTCCACGTAAAAAAATTGTTGACAACCTGTACATTTTTTAGAAATCATTTTGTAATAGGATTGAATTAATTCAGTATAGTATAATGCAGTATATTATTATATGTAATAGGTAAACGTCGGAATCTTCCGTTCTTTAACTTTTAGAGCATTTGAGGTGTCCAACAAAGACTTAAAATCCAGTAATTATTCATATATATTTTTAAGGTATACCATGACCACAATTCCTGTCAAGGGTAGAGCCACTATATTGGCTTTCGGTCCTGTATGGTCGAGTGAAATGTAACATTTTCAAAATTCGTAATATGACAGTTTTTAGAAGTATAAGAGGTCACTGATTACGAATATCAATTCAGATTTTGAAAATGTTTGATAGGTGGTGGACTATTGCCCATAAAACTATAGAATATGTGTGTGAAGATATATATGTATTCCTAATGCAATAGACGTAAAATTGCTTATATTTTACTATCTAAAGACAAATATTAACATAAACAGAGATTTTGTTTTAAGCCAATATATTGGCTTTCCGGCCCTCTAAAGGTTAAGGACCGCTAAATATCTCCATGCAAACTTCACAGACACTAAGGTTGGCATGGATGATAACTCACCTTGAGACGGTCTATAAATGCGGTTCCCAAACCTTGCGGTTTCAACACGACCGTCTAATTTCTTCGAGAGGGAGACCGCTTATGAAACTAAAATTGCTCTATTCTAATTTCGAATGGCCTAGAAAATCATCTTTTTCACATTCCACAAGCATGTTGATTTCTGTTTCTCACCTGCCCATTCACCTTGTATATATAAAATCGCTTTCTGCGAATTCTAGTGTTCATCCTGAATTATTGTTTGAAATATCTATGAAACTAACCGCTACTTTACGACCGTCTTGAGAACAGCTTCTCAACGATTATCTCATCTATTATCCACAACGTTTAGTGACCATAGAGCTATTAATGAAAATACTAAGAATAATAAATCAACCTAATGAAAATAAATTGACGATTGCGTACGATTTACTAATCGCGATATACTAATTATACCTAACAGCACGGTTATACGTTTTTACATAATATCCACAAAAACAAACAGATCCAATTTTAATGGCAATCGCAAAGCTTCTAACGATATCAACGACGTCGTATTGTGAAAGCAATCTGAAGAAACATTGCAAATAAGCTTAATCTTATTTCCTTAAACGGCCGTATCTTTCCCATATAATTGAGATCATAAATCAAACGCATCTACGCTTTAACCCAAAACCTCAAGATTATAATCTACCGTCTCAGGAAAACCTCTGTTACATAATTATTATTCGCCGTATAATGATCACTATCAATTCTTCATGTTAAGTAAATGTGTCATATTAATAGAATAATTAATTAAATAATTAATAACGACGTCAGTTGTTCAAGAGGATTTTGAGCAGCAAGTGATATTTTTACTATTCAAATATAATTATACTTTGTACGAATATCGAAGGCAAATACTATGACGAAGTTCAAAGATCCACTTTGACGGAACGTTGTTGCGGTCACGGATATGCCTTAATAACTTTAATGCATACGCGCGTAACAGTGAAAGTGCGAGGGCATTGTGCATACCTCGTGTTCGTTCGTTCGTTCATATGAGTCGCATATAACGCGTCCAAGAGGAATTTGATTGTGCAAGAAACTTCCATTTCATATAAAATACTAAATTCAATAGAAACGTGTATGTAGGTAATGGAATAATGATCGTCTGATCAATGACTAAAATTTCTAGTTAAAAATTCTACCTGAATACTCTGCTTCCCTTGCAGTGCTTCAATTGCTTATAAATTACCAGAGGTAGGTGTATTTTGACGATTGTTTTTCTCTTGTTCTTTTTTTTTTAATATGCATACGCCCTGCTGTGTTGAGGTTTAAGAAGAGATTGGGGACGATTCGGGTCAAACTCATTACTGACTGTTAGACCCAAGTGTTATAATAGTTACAATAGTAAACTGGTATAGTTCTTGAAACGATCTTTATCCTCTTGGTATGTATATTGTAAGTGTTATGTTCTTTTTAGGACGAAGATGTCGATTTATACTCACGTGGGAGGATGAACCATATTGAGTAGTTCCGAAGGCGAGGTTGGTACCCTGCGAATCGTCAGTTTCCTTCCATCTGATGAACCCATTCCGATGGAAGCAAGAGAGCGGATTGATACAGAGTCAGGAAAAGGTCTTCCGGATTGACTATGGACATCTGAGAATACAATACTGGCCCAGCTAGTAGCTGGAGGATGATGATGATGCTCATCAGTGGCATTGGACTTGAGTGATCGCATACTAGGATACCGATGTCGTCCACCGTGCAGTTCCACGCCCCGACTGACACGACCAGTGTGTCCTGAGTGTTCCTTGTAGAGACGTGGCTCAGGCTCTAATGCTGCCAACCTTGGTTGGGCTACTCTAGTTAAGGCTGAACCTTTTTCTACCACGCTATCAGTACTGCTATTACCGCTGCTGGACCTTTTAGCCATCCCATTATTTATCATTGAGCTAATACTGGACGTACTAGCTGGAGTAATTATGATCTTTCTACTTCCTTGGCTCAGCAGGCGACCACGTTCTTCGGTTGGAGAATCCGAATCAGCGTCCTGGTACGACTGCGGATAGGCTTGTAATTGAAAGTGTATTGGATTCTTTGGCATTTCTGCTTCTTCCGGTTCCTCGGAACCATCTTCTTCAGGCATAGTACTCATCTTTCGGATGTTGTTTTGTTTAGCTATACCTGCGAGCCGCCCGACACTGCTGTGCTGCTTCAACAGGCTGGATTTGTTTTCACTTATCATCGTCGGTCCTCCTTCCATTCTTGCATGACTATCCTCTGGTCACTTGTTTTTTACTCCTTCGACAGCCAATTAGTTTTCTTGCTCTTTTGCTTCTTCCGCTTTTACCTCTGTTTAATAATTGTTTTATGGTGGATAATATATTGGAAATTGGATATATATATATATATGAGTTTCGAAATAATTTAGTGATCTTTATTAGCAAATAAAAATAATAAGAACATATTACTGCTAATCGAATGAAAATATATTCAATTTTTAATAAACATTTTAATGCAATAAGTGTTATAGATTTTGTTAAATATGAATAATATCCAAACTATGGTTGTTCGGTAATGTAAAAAAAATGCTCCAAAACTCATAACTCTTTCACCACGAACCCTGTTGCTATGAATCGCAATATTATTTTAGTGATATAAAAATTCACAGGTCTGTGCTAGTACCTGTTAGATCATAGTCTTGTTGTCTGAACCGTAAGGCACGTTGTACTCGTGTGACCGAACGGTAAAACGATAACACAAATGATAATACACGCGCACGCACTCTGTTGGTTGAACAGCCAAAAAGAAAGTGAATAAAAAAGTCACCGGCTGACTGAAATTTTACAAAATTCGAGCAAACTTGACGAGATCAACTAATTAATTCCACAAAGAGGGAATCGAGTCGATCGAAATAAGTCGGGCTGGACGACACGATAAACGTGCGAACACGATCCCGACGCAAAGTCGACTGGCGAGGACGTAACGGCTCGAGAAGCATCTCTTCCCAGGTAAAACCTTGTATAACCGATCAGACCGCTTCCATGCGGCAACCTGGTCAACTAATCATAGCGCTTTGTTTTTACGAAATGGAGAATGAACGTTTCTCATAAGTGGGACATGATCATGTACCGTGTAGACTGTTACCATAGAAAAAATCATATCCAGGGAAGACATTGCTACAAGAAATAGTGAGTTACCATTGGATATTACAGACTCTGAAGTTCAACACTTACCAGCCAGCTGGCGCTCGTGTTGGTCTGATTCTGGTCTATCTGACGAAGCTGAAGGTTTGATATAATTAAACAAATAATATAAGGAGAGATGATAACGTGCAGTTGTATCGGTTATATTTAAAGAATTATAGCTATTTGAGCAATTCTTTTTTTTATTACTCTTTCATAATTATTGCAATTACAGTTTAGTATGTAATTAACGTTCTACGAAATTGAAGTGTATAGCGCTAGGTAACGCATAGATCTTAATGATATTATTTCTTGTACGAAGCCGGCATTAATTGCGGGACATAATATTGGAACGTGATTGTGCCTTAATATCTTATTTTTATGCCTAGATGGGAATGCGTATGTCCAGTAATATGTGTAGCCGAACGAAGAACATCAACGAGAAGATCTGACACGTGCAAATCAATACTCGATATCGATCTTATGTGTGTACCAATTTGTAACACTGAGTATCTTCTCTCGTCATACCGTAAGATCCATTTTGCTTAACACACCCAGCGGCTCGAGTTTAATTAAAAATCTAGATGGGTGAACGTAATCGCTTCACTTCTCGTTCTATTTATTAGTCACATTATCGATGCACGCTTATTGCTCGTTAAATAATGTTTTGCTTGAAGCATCCTTCTTCAATTACTCATTATCAGCTATGACTGCTCTGCGATACTATTGAGAAATCATCGTGTTATTTTTATTCTTCACGATTATTCGCACTGCATATTTCATACTCGACAATTTTTGAACGAAAGAAAGGTTAACGAATCTTCACGCAAATTCGTATGCAAATAAATAGTATGTTAGTTATGAGAAAAACAAATGTTCAAAAATTCTCTACAAATTGTTCATCACCGTTTAAATATCCCTGTACGTAATTTCAACGTAATAAACAGTATATCCCTGGTAAGGATACACGTATTTCCTTAGCAGTCTTTTTATACCATTAAATTCAAATCTGAACGTGTACAAATTTAGATATTTGAACGTGCAACGAAATTATCGGAAGCCAGAAATTAATACTTGTTCTTCCTCTTTGTCTTCTGTATTTTTTTTGTTTACTCGTCGCGCACACTAGTATCGCGTGGATGTAGTTGCGTTACAAAGTACTCTAGATGACTAGTTAAAATCTACACAGTATTATATACACCTACCGAATAACATATACATTATGTTATATATACCTTCGTTATATATCATTCGACTTAGTTATACCGATTTGTCCCTTAGCATCGTAGATATAATATTATATGATACAGATATATCATCTAAGTCGTTGTACATCGTTACGTTACCATTTCGTCGTTATGTTAAATTATAATTACACTCTTAATTATCCATTCGTTATCGATTAAAATATATCCATATAGTATATATATTATATATAGACTATTTAATCGTTCGCTTTAACATTACATGAGTTGTAGACAATTCTTCCCTTGATATTTACAGAGATTAGATACAAAATTATAAACAGTTCTTAGTACAAAATAATTTTATAATTATAACGATTTAGATATAAGTAACGTAGAAGGTAACTGGGTGAGCTCTGCACAGTCTTCCGCAATTACCCATATGCCTTTCAATTCCTTAGTGGTTTCGCATAAATAATAAAATCTGCCAATTGGGTATTAAGTACAAACCAAAATTCGTTAAATTCAAATCTTCTATCTTATGATCCACTGTCAACCTATGCTCTTGAATAATAATACAAGAAAATTTATTCATCCACAATTCGATAGCAGGTTAAGTATACACTACCGCTCAAAAGTATCGTTCCACCTATGATACTTGTGATTTAACGGCTAATAAATACAAAAAAATGTAGTAATCTTATACAAAATATTTATTTATAATGAACTCAAATTGCAAGAACAAAATTGGTCACATGATGGTCACAGTTGACCATCGTTTGAAAATTTTCGACAAAATTTGTGGTGGGCAAATACTTTGGAGCGGTAGTATATACAGGGTTATTCACGAAAAATTGACTAGCTGAAGTTAGCCGCAAATTACTGATTCCATCAATGAGAGAGCAGTGTGGTATCATTAAAAAAAAATTAAAAGTTAAAGTCATAACATTATTATTATCATGAGCTTTATATTCTTTCATTCGTTTATCGAGGTCACACTGTCTCGATTAACGAAATTGTTCATTCCCGTCTAACTTCAGCTGGTACGTTTGTCGTGAATAACCCTCTACATATATATATATATATATTAGGTATAATTAATACGTTTTACAATTATCAAATTATCATTATTTTTTAATGTCCTGATGCTAGTCATCCTCGGCACGAGTTACATACCTAGATGATCCCGAGGTCAAGAAAACTTAAGATATCGATTTTTAAGTAGGATATTCGCGAGGAACTGTGAGGTTTTATAACTCGTGAAAAAAATAATATTCTAAATGACACGAGGTAACGGGAATGTCATTGCAATGATTTCACTGGAAAGTACAGGAAGAGAGAAGGATAAAGGCTGATATAATGGAGAGATAGAAAAAAGAGTATTTTAATACACGTTTTCTTCCGCTGCAATGGCGATGCCCAAACTCAAATCTACCTGCACGAATAAATCGTTTCAGTCTCAAGGCATAAATACGATTGTCAATCATACGAGTGCGAGGATCATGATTAATGATCGTCGCGAGTTTCGTCGTTAGTCTAATTAAGAGGGTAGTAGGTAATAGGATAAGGGGAAGAAGGTCGGTTGATTAATTAATGGAATGAAGATGGTGTATATTGATGGTAGATAGGGGAGAATGTTTTTAAATGGTGGAGATTGAAGAACTAACGTAGAGCTCACCGACAGGTGCGAGAATGATAAACGTGCGTACTTTGGCGTACGTGATTAGTAACATTGGCGCGATTGATTGGCGGAATTTATTTCTTATTGTTAACAACTATTCAAATTCCGCGCAATCGCAATATATACGAAAACGAAGGTCCTGCAAGATCTGGATGCTCTTCACGTTGGGTATTCCAATCCCATTGCTTATAGATGACTAATAATATCTTTGTTTTTTACAAGATTTTATAATCCTGCTGAATTAAAATAGCGTTTGAAATTATTTTGAGAGTTTCCTGAATTTATGATTTCGCAAGGGATTAGTTTTGGTCCTTATTAAATTTTTATTTCCAGTTTCACCAGTCTCAATTATCAGACCGAGCAAGAATCGGTATATCTCATTAATCAATTTTAAATCATGATAAAAAATCGATAGCTATCATCGATTATGTTTATACTTGATAGATTCTTTGATAATTAGGCATAGTTCACGTTTGCACAACATGCTTCCTTATCGATCAAACAGAAGAGACCAGAAACTTGCAGGAGGTATCTAGGGAGAGAAAGGATATGGCTTTCTTCATTTTTCGTAGTTTAATCAATAAGATCGAAATATAAATAAAACTAGCATTTGCTAGAAAAGTCAACCGATTTTAAATCATTTTTCAATAACTCCGATAAGAAAAAATTCTAACCCATCTTACATGCTTCATTTCCTGGAAAGATCTTTTATAAGAATAATTGATAAGTTTGATACAAAAATTCTAAAGAAAGAACCATAGTACCTTTAAGCCGTTATCCTTTCCCATCAACAGCCACAATTGGTAGGTATAAGTATGCACGTGGATATATAGATCGATTCTCATAAAAAGATCAATTACGATTTAACATCCACTCATTAACGTCACTGATATACTGTTAATAATAATTTCCTTTCTTCCTCCTTAATTCCGTTCATTTAGTGTCAATTCTTCTGATTCGTTATACATGGGCGTTAAAAGCGAATTGATTATCTCGCAAGAATCAGTCCGTATAAGTTATCACATGAGTAGACAAGTAAGTTACTCGCTAGCAGTAGGGGCAACATTATAGCCAAAGGCAGCGTTATGCTTATACATTAAATACGTACAACTAATTCTCAAATTACCTACAATCTTATTCGTACAGTTACCTCAGTTATATAAATAGTGTTTTATAATAATATAACGGTACCATCGTTTTAGCATTAGATATCATGTGTGCTATACGCATATTATTTTTCATATGCCTTCCTGATACAAGTCGAAAGCCATTTTCATGGATTCAATATCGGTACTACGTGTACATAACTTCTGTTTAGTTTTTATTTTTTAATCTAAAAACTACTGTCACTCGTGTCGTATTAGTTTTATTAAGGTACTAGAAAATACACTTTTTTTTCATCTCCCACCACGAAGTGTCTCACGAGACAAAAAAGCTACTTGTACGATATGTCTTTTGTGGGCTTATTATGGATTATTGTATCCAATGATATGACTTTCGATCAATGCGTCGTTGCTTGTTTCGTTATTTTTCGATTATACACAATTTTGAGTTACCGAGTATCTTTTTGGGAGCAAAGCATGTCATTGCGCAAAATGGAATTTCGTTTGCTTTTTTTTTTATTGATTGCGTAATTAGAATTTACGACGTGTTCAGTTTGTTTCGTTGGATGAATCGGGACTGACGTCACGGTTCGATGTGATTACTTACATACTGTATTAACGTGCCTTATCACAACTAATTTCTATATTTACAATAAATATATTAGTTTTATTGATCCCGCCTATTATATAAAGTTATAATTATGATGTGTCATAGCCGTGATTACATAGCATACTACTTTTTATTTTTGGGGGGGGGGGGGGGATGTGGACATTTTTCATTGTCCTTTTTATTCCCGGATTTAATTTCTTCTACGTATGCTTACGTTTCATTATGTTGCTTTTTACTACGATAGTAAACGCGTACGAATTTTTGAGAATAAGTGTTGCGCGCGATCGTAATTCGATAATATTTTCGCAAGTCTCTACGCCATTTTCGTTTCAGCATTAATCTTTCATTAGTGCAATACACGAGTAGCACAAAAATCTTTATCCTTCGTTCTTTGAAATTCATTGAATTTCTTGATTTTTTAACCCTCATTATCTTCTTGTAAAATCACAAAAAATTTCGACGTCACAACTGACACTGCCCATTGCTCAAATACGAGTTACTTTTTATCGTTAAAATAAAATTTGACTATCTCTTTCAGCCACCTGTCTGTTAATGCATTCGTGACTGATTTATTTTCTATTTGAAGTTAAAATGTAATTTACAGTTTGAAAGTAAAAAGAAAAGCAGTCTCAAGAAAACAAATACGATTAATCTACCTTGAGTGAATGAGTAAATTTTTAATAAATAAATACAGAAATATATATTGTAACATTTTTTTTCTGTAATTTATATTTTCTCATTACTCAAGGTAGATATATTGTTGATTCTGTCATCGCAGGTGACGATTCTCATTGTTCACATTCAAATTCACACCTTATGACGAAACCTGATGTATCGAACATCTAATCCAATAATGCGTTCGCATCTAATTCAAAGTTCTCGCTGATTCCGCTTTAATATCAAGATGTGGGCGCGTAGCCGAGGTTTTTTCGTTGCAGGAAAAGTGAAATCTCACGGAATGTCGGCCTCTCACTCTCCTCCCGTCTCCAACACTCTAGCATCAGGTCGTAGATGTCCTTGGAGGAGGCATTGGGCCGTGGCAAGTAATTAAAAAGTGTCCTGACGTCGTCCTTATTGGACTCTTCAACATTGTCATCGTAGTGCAACAGCCTGAGACTCTCCACGACTTCCCCATCAGATAGATCTTCATAGGGCACACGTCTACCCAGATTCAATATTTCCCAGAGAGTCACGGCAAAGGACCAGACATCACTTTTCGTCGTATATTTTCCCTAAAAAAAAAATGAGTCGAAAGTATGAACAAAATCAATCCCCATTATTATACTAATGCAAGATTATTTTTTATCGATATCGTATAAACCAACCAAAAATATAGATTCCCACGCTATCCAGCGTACAGGCAATGGCATATTGCCATCCACCTTATAATAATCGCAGGAGTACAATTCGTTGTCGGTGCCAAAGTCTGATATCTTGATATGGTAAGCCTTGCCGACGAGGCAGTTTCTGAAAAAGTCCGACGAGAGATATTGAGAGCCAGATAAGGGTTTAATTCAAGAGGGCTTGGTAGAGAGACTTTAAACCTTACAGAGGACTATCGACGCGCGGCGTTTTCCGCGTAGAACTCTAAGCCACTCGCCTTAAAGTACTTAAGGGAGATACCGCTTTTGCCTTTGTTTTACTTTTCTTTGCCTCTCAACAAAATCTAAACCAGCCTTTATTGACCCAAGTTCACAGCACTAGAAACTTACGCTGGTCGATTCTGGCATTCAGTCAGAATTTAATCCTATGACTTTTAATTCGTTTTGCGCTGTAGATTCAAAGGGTCAGATCGATCCTTTATGCGGATGGTATGCAGCACATAGCTCGGCTTCCTATATCAACATGCATGTACGCATTCTACGCATGCACCCAGCCGGAAGTGGGAACGATACGCATAGCGATGGGCGGATGACGTAGTGACAGCACGGTGTATAACGTCTGGATTGCAGGGTTGCTAAGGGAAAATGAAGTTTAGTCAAACCGCTAGAGACTGCAGGTTTTGTAATATAGAAATAAGGGTCTGAGGAAAATTAACTTACTTCAAGAAACACGAAGGGTAGTAACTAAGAGGAGATAACATGTATACAGATACATATATATATACACGTAAGGTAGAAACTGACTCAGAGGGGACACTAACAGCTTAAGTAGCCGAACGTCGAGGATTCACGTCATTACATTGATAGTATCAATTATGGCCGTAGAACAAAGCTTCAATTTGTACTATCAAGGTATTTAGTCGATCTGAATAGATTGGTATTACTGTACTAACTTCTCTCGGGGTATATATTTTAGTATACCCACCATTTATACACAAGTCCATAGCCAGTGGTTCTCTATAACATTAATCTAAGTCTATATACTCCAATTAAACAGCAAAATACTATGCACCTTGGAATTTTCCATCTAAATAAATAACTTGAATGCACTTGAATAAATGCAGTGGCACTCTTGAAAATTTAACCTCATGAAAATTTAGGTATTATTATAAAGGTTCGTTCACACAGCGGAACAAGTGGTAATAATACACCCACGTACTACGATAAAAATATATACCATTTGTATATAGCAAGGGTAGAAATAATGGTTCTACAGGGACGTCGCAAACGATTAACGGGAGGTTGATCATTCGATTGACTATTTTATGGGGTTTCAATTGGTCCGCCTGGGACAGGTTCAGAATGGCGATGGCTGCGAATGTTTCTCGTTCGCACGACCTTCTGTCACCCTGGGCGATAGGAGTAACCAGGCGATGCTGAATTTGCAGTTGAAATATTCATACGACTGCATAATTAATGCGCTCGATTCAGTCGCAACGAGGGGTGAGTATGTGCTTGATGGCTGCTTGGACCATAGGTAGGTAGTACCAAGATAGAGATATACACGTACACGTAGAGTAAGGATATGAGATGCAAGGAGGGTTCCTCTTCGGGCAAACCAAAATTGTCTACATTTGTAACCCAAGTCGAAACAAAGGATTTCTACTGGCTGGTAGTAGGTGGAGTAAGCACCTATATGTGGTGGTATATTACATGCATTGCGGTATGTTAATGCGTACTAGAGTAGTTCGAGTCTCAAAGCCGCAATACGTGCGTTTACTTCTGTCTTTGAAACTTCTTTACCGACACTACGTATCTCCGCGTTAAAAGGTACGAAACTCTTTTTATGCCTCTGCGGTATACTGGCATGTGTCCTACGTCATTTTTAGTGAACTCCTCAGACATTTATGATGCTGCAACTTATGACTCAATCGACATATGCTGCCTGGTATCATTTGGATTTTCGCAATCGTTCGTCACGCACATGCGCGTCGAAGTGCAGCAGACAAATTTAACAAGAAACCAGAGAAAAACGTGCGAGTAATTCATTGATTTTACAATACTGATAAAACGTACAGTAAAGTATCTATAGGTATACACATCAATGTTATTAGAGCAGTCCGATCTTAACGTTCATAAGTTTTAAACTGTACTTTTAAATTAAAACTCTCGTGAAAATTCTCCCACTATCCCCCTACCCGTAGTTACTTAAATTATCCCGAGTTTCAAATCAGCTGCAAAGACGTAATTTTGCGATAGCGACGACCGTTGTCCGTTCTTCGTCGCTACTATCAAATCGAATCCTTCGGTAGATTTGTAGAGCCATAATACTCGTATAATAGAATCTACGAGTGTTTCACGAAGATTTATGACCTATCGCTGCGAGAGAGATTGTCCTGAACGAATAACTGGCAGATAGAAGTACTTTACCTTGAATGAACATATGCTTGCTTGAGAATATTATATAAATTTGGCAGTTAAGCGATAGGTTTCAATATGAAAAATCCGTCTACTTTATCAAAAGCACTGGTATGAACCCATATTCTTGGTCTACATAATCAAAATTCAATTGTCTGGGCAGGTCTATATGCCGCGTAGATAAAGTAGATATCTGCTATAAATTCTTCCAGACCTACTAGACCGAGCAGAACGTAACGTAACTATCGGACAATTTGCTGGCCGCGAAGCCTGGAAGAAGTAAATTTCTCCAGGATTGCAATACTCAGCCATTCCAGAAAGTCACTAGGGAGTCTAAATGTTCGGGGAGGATCTACCGCAATACCCAATGAGAATTGTGGCTTTAAGCCTCCTCGAAATGCTTTCGACTTGAACTGGTCGAGAACGACACGAGTCCGCTTTACGAGTCGACTTGGGTGAGTCGCGCTAACGAATCGACCAATGATTTCCCTAGCGATTCTCTCGGCGTGCCGGGATATTTGTTTTGGGCTTATGGAAATATACTCCAGGGCGGAATAACTTAATTTGACCAAGGGAAAAATCGATACCCGCACCTACACTCTTATTGAATTTGCAACGCCTGGCCGCGAATTCACTTTCCTGCCATAGGAATGCCAGTTCAATATATACATATATATAGTAGATAGAAACTATTAGTTTA
Organism: Hartigia nigra; assembly: GCA_031001745.1. Taxonomy (NCBI): domain Eukaryota; kingdom Metazoa; phylum Arthropoda; class Insecta; order Hymenoptera; family Cephidae; genus Hartigia; species Hartigia nigra. Next base: position 1,026,741 of record JARPRG010000286.1, read on the forward strand.
TACCGGATTAGACGAACACCTGGGTATCTTAGGCTGGAGGTTGAAGAGGATGAAGTTTCTTATTTGTCATATACTACAAAACTTACCTAGTCGCTAGATCACGGTGTACGAAGTTCAGGTTTTCCAGGTAGCGCATACCTGATGCTATTTGCGCCGCCATGTAGATGAGGCAGTTAAAGCTGAAAGTCAAAGATAAAGATCAGTCTATATATATATTTATATATATACTAGTAGGGGCTTGGCCCCCTGCACACTTCACACACCAACCAAATGATATTATACTGATTGGATTCTTTGGTACTATTATTAAGATACGCTAGTTTATTTATATATCTCGATGTATGTTATTACATACGGGTATTATGAATATTGGTATAACTGGTTGTACCTAAGAGTCTTGACGCCGATCGGCATGGAGTGAGCATCCTCGGCTGTAATGTGGGTCTTCAAGAACTGGCAGAGATCCCCGTGTTCGAGGTACTCCATTACAACGCAAAATGGCTCTTCGCGATAGCAAGCACCAAGGACTCTGGCGATGTTGCGATCCTCGAGAGCCGCCAAGATTCTTACGTCTCGCTGAAAGTCCAGTCTAACGAAGGAATGGGATTAGCGTGTGTATTATAATATATTATTGTATATTTCATTTGCCGACTGTTGCGGTGAAATGGAGGACAGAATGAATATTAACGAAATACAAAACCTGACTTTTCGGCAAGTTTGGCACGAATGAGAATCCCAACTGCGTTTACGTTTCCCCCATGCTGTTTCGTATTTACGATGGGTCGCGTAATGGTATTCTCGCGTGATGGCTTAATACCCTTGTTAACGAAATTATAGCGGGCATCGATTAACTATAAACTCAGAAGGTTACCGAACGAGTATATACAGCAATTTCAAGGTATTATCTATAGGTACCAAACTATAATACGAAGTATATGAGTCTGTGATTACGTAAAATAGCTATTACTGTCTATTAGACAATTAGTAATAAATTAAACAATGTATACGAATGTCATACGGAAGCTACTGGTTTTTAATAATAAATCCAACGAAGCTTCATGAGAATCTACTAAAGGGTATAATAATAGGGAACACTAGTGTATAATAAGAAAAATTTATGGTCCATCCTTAAATAAGTATACGTAATAGAAATACCGAGCAAGTGTATCAGCGTCCTCTATAAAACCCAGCACCCCACAGCTATTCGAGGGTAAAAAGTCGAAAAAAATCTACGTCAACATAATCTACATACGTCCTTCTTTCAGGCAGTGTCTTGACGCTGTCTGAGACTGGGGTGAAGAAACACGACAAAATCGCCCCGTTAAGGAAAATGGTATGCGCAAGCATAGTTGGCAAGGAGGGGCAGGGTTCAATAAGGGCACAAGGGTGAGATTCAACAGAAAGAGGGGAGTCGAAGCACGCTATGTTATTTTTAATAATGTGTCGGGTAGAAGTTGGGCTGCGAGACGTGATACCAGCGCTGACACATAAAACATCCTTATCTCCCGTCAGCACAGACTACACCGACACCTCTTGGTCGCCCACCTACGATCATCTACTTCTCTCATTTATAATCCGGCATAAAAAACCCCAATGCGACGTGAATATCACTTCTCCATGCTTCTATGGTGTTAGCAAATGATGGGCCATGAGCCTGACTCCAAGCCTGGTCCACAGGCGTATAGAAAGTTGTTGGGGACAAATGTGGCCATATAGGAATAGCGAACAGGGTATAGGCCATATAAAAATCTTGGAAGTTCCTATATACGTTCTATAGCCAGAAATACGAAGACGGAGTCTTAGTGAACCTGAGAGAATCGATAAACGGGTCTGCTAAAGGTAAACGATAGAAACTCAAAGGTAGGATCGATTTTAGAGTCCAGAGATGGACGATGGTGGTATTTGATCTGACGGTGTCTATATGTAATATGGCTGTCAGTATAATTCTATCAAGAACAGCCAAACGTGTCGTGACTTCGAAGACTTTTCGTAGCTTCTTGTGAAAATTAGGAAGATACAAAAATTCACGAGAGTTTTACCGGGAAGCCAGGCTCCCGGTCGGTATACGACTTGTGCTTGGCCTGGGAGTGGAAGAGTCGAGGAGTTTGTCTCCCTGTCTCCACGTCTCTTCGTCTCCCGGTCATTGTATGCAAATGCACTCCTTTCATCGAAGGAAGCTATAGTGGATACTTGCCTTTTTCTGATGTCTAGCTCGATAAGGAACAAATAATCGTTCTCACGGAATCTAGATGACTGCTTCCGAAGGGCTAATCGGGGACTTAGAGATACGATACGGCCGGCAAGATTAAACGAAAGAACTGGAACGATTATGCGAAAAGAAATGGCGTATATCATTATATACATGTATATATACAGGGTTATTCAGTAGAAACGCACCACCTGAACATGGTTCTACCATAGAAATCAAATGGACGGGCTAACTTCAGGTGATGCGTTTCTACTGAATAACCGGCGCGCGTGTGTGTGTGTGTATATATAGGAATCTGGAATAAATTTGGAGAAGAGCCAGAGCTAAGGGAATATCAACTAATAATAATTGCACGTCGTATCAGCGTGATCGATCGCCAGGGCGGGGTTACAATTTCTTAGAGAAATGCAAGGAGAAAAAGCTTTAATGGACAAAAAGCAGCTGCATTATGCTACTGGTTTGCTGATGATCGCGGCTGCTGGTACCACAGGGTTAGGTCAGAGAATGGTTCAAGTGGGAAGAGGTGCCAGGAACTTATAGTAAAGATCGATTGAACTACCACCCTAGGAAAACAATGCAAATTAAGAATGATATATATATATATATGCTCACTTTTCCTTTTCGCTGGCTTCAGGCAGTAAAAACTTGACTGCGACGAGCCTCTTGCCCAGGGTGGTTGTCGTCCCGTACTCTGGAATGCCTTCAGCTTCCGCCACGTATACCTTTATTAGCATACATTTGTCTTTCTTACAAGTCGGCCGCAGATAGACAACGAGGATCTATGTAAGCTATACCGAGGAGAGCGTCGTTTAAATTCGAAAAAAGAAAGGAAGAGAATGATAAAAAGAAAAAAGTCGATAGATCAACCGGAATAGCCACTCGCCAGTACGAAAGCAGAGTTGGGTTTATATACGTAGGTATTATTCATCGAAAATCTTTAGAAGCATGAAAGTACCAGCTTTCTCACGGTTCACGAAATAATACTTTATAGACCGAGTGCGTGTTAGAACATGATGGTAAATCACGAGCCAAGAGAACTCACAGTGTGAAGTGTGATTCGGCATTTGAAATAACGATTTTAAAGGCGTCGACAAGATCGTCGGGCCATGGCCGCTATACGCTATATAGCTGCAACTAAAAGACAAAACGAAATTATTGGCTGCATCGACGCGCACCAAACTGATTATTAACAATTCAACACGGCCCCATTATCTCATGAAGAATACGACGCTATTCTTTGTTGAGCAACTCCATTGTACGTACTCGTGGTTATACTGAAGTTCCTCAAGTCAACGTCACGAAGTACCAGAGTGGATTGATTTCATAATTATCTGTATAGAGAAGATAGGCGCTTCGTGACGCCATTGTTGTTTCCAGCCTAGTAGAGGCTATATACCTGCTTGGCTTTTATTACAAAACGTATATATCGTATAGAGCCCGGTTGGAAATTAAGAAGTGATAATGATGCTCCCCGACGCTCCCCTGACGCACTAGGACGCTCTACGTCGATGATCATGAGTTTACCGTTCCGAAGGCCCCTTCGGCGAGCTTCGAGAGCATCCGAAGACGATGGCGTGGGAAGAGCGGCACGCTCGTCTGTTCCAGGCGCCTCTTCAGAGCAGAAAGAACCTCCTGTTGCGTCGGCGACTGCAAGACGATCCTCATGTAGCTTCGATAATACACGATCGAGGATCACGCTATCCGTACACGAAAGCCAGTGAGAAAAAAATTCAAAAAGCGCTCAAGTTGAACCGACATAATAATTTAAAACGGGTATCCAATGGTAGGTTGAGTGGAGGATAAACAACATTTGTTTGGTTAGTTCACAAGATCATAACGATAACGTCAGCCGCGTAAAGTCCTTACGCACTTAATAGTGTGACGTCATTAGTAATTTTAGTCCCTTCAGTAATTTCGGTAAACCAGTGTATAAAGAACAAATTGAAAACTGCATTTTTGTCTCTGGGTAATATGAAACTAATGAGGTAACAAGTATCGTATCGTGGAGCTTAGTAAATCTCTATTGACTTTATGACAGAATATACTTTAATAGAATCAACACAAGACTCTAGTTGATAAGTACTATCAGTGTCTGTTATCTGAGCGCCTCAACTACTTCCTTCACACAGGTTGTAAGTTTGAGACGTGGAAACGATTTGTGGTTGTATTATTATTAGAGGGATGGTTGTTATGAATGGTTAGAGGGTTGGAAGGATATTCGAGGGATTTCAAGCGAAATGTTTTGACTGCTTCGAGTGGTGCCGTCACGCGTCAATCACGTGCAGACATCTCGATGTAGACGAGCAATTTCGAGTGTGGAATGCTCCATTCAATGCAGCATTGTGTCGGAATTCATCGCGGGAAGGATGGCACTCATGCTATGCCGAACGATACGGTATGGGGAGAAGTGTGTCCGCAGATATTTTTGCGATGTTGGCATGCGTGGGACACATACGGTCGAAATATGAGGGAGCTGTGTCAACCATATCCCAAGGAAAGCAGGAATGAAATTAATGATAATCCTGGTCCCTTTTCTCTGCGCGATTAGCGGAGTATTTTAAGAAGGGGAAAAACCCACTGGAGCGCGTAACGATGATACATTCCATATGCGGATATGTGGTCAAGGAAGAGCAATAGAACTGACCGCGAATCCTTATAAAATGTTCATCCGTTAATTACGATAGGATCGGTAATCACCTTGGGATTATGTACGATATGCATATGTGTACACGTATGTATATGGTATGCGCATATAGAAGGGAGAATACTTGGCTTTAGTTCGTACCAAGAGTTTATCTGTTATAGCTACATGCATATATCTGGTACTACGGTGCACGGAGCCTATCGCAGGCTTCCTGTTCCTGCCACCCTCGACGGTGTATTCCGGGACGCCGGTGTTACAGAATACAGCGTAGTAGGACCCCCGGGGAGATATATCTACCCCAAATGGTCTACGGCCGTTCTGCCATATTGATTTAAATTATTAATCGCGAAGCGCTCCCCTCTTCCCTAGCGAGTGCAACGCACGTTTAACGGGCACTCCTGAAATTCGACTGGTCAGTCATGCGAGGTAATGGCTAGTTTGCGACCCTGGGGGATGACCATATGTGTATACGTTAAGTTGAATACAGATAAGTAACTTCATGGTATAACCTGTCCACAACTCCTTGGATACCCCTTTGGCTCTTATCGTGTATCCCCGGATAGCTGATGATCCGATCGACCCTTTATCAAACTGACCCAACCGTCATCTTCAAAGATCCAAGTCACCGACCATCCATATCTTACCTTCTTGTCCTCGGTCTTACTGCTACGGGATGACATTTTCGAGAAGACGCTCTCCTGATCGCTCGAAGGTCCACGTAACGTACCAGCATCCGTATTCAAAAGCGGCGCCTTACCCGCAGCAAGTTCCGGTACCGCGTAATCGTAGGATGTGTCAACCGCACCATTCGCATAGACCGCTGGGGGATGTGATATAGCAAAGGGGTATTGATTGCGGTCAGGCGAATGCTTTGTTGTTGGCACGGTAAACGCGAGCCACCGTGTGTGCGTTCAAATCGCGCATACCTGAGTGATTGATGTTGATGCCCTTGTTGTTTAGCATCATGTCTTTCATCTCCATAACGACGGTGCTGTAGCTATAATACGGCGCGTACTTGAGCGCTTGATAGGGTTCCTGGTAATCGTCGAGTTTCACTATATCCAAAAGACGATTACCCAAGTCTCGGGGTAGGGTAGGTAGAGAACCCCCAGCGTACCTGTACATGGAAATCGATTATAAAACATGGATTCAATTGGTTCGATTTTTCGGGTATTTCGGGTATTTAGAGTAAACGTTGGATAAATCATATGGTAAGTGCAAAGAATTGAATCCTGTATTTTTAATTTTTTTATACGGGTATCCTATACCTTTCATCATCCTCCAAGGTATAAGCCATAAGGGCTGCACCCTTTTCTACGGTAGCGCAGGTGGATCCCAGGTGAGAAGGAGCTTTCCCTGTCATGGGGCTTGCGAAGCACTTGCGTTGCCTGTGACGTGATACGATGAGGAATATGGCAACTGCCAGGAGAAGGATTACGGCAGTGAGAACGCCAATTACAACGGCCATATGTGTAGGATCGTCGTGCTTCGCTGTTGAAACCGGAAGCTCGCCCTCGGACGCGCTACCCTTCTCGATGAAGACGTCGCTAAGTACGGGTGATTCCGTTGATGTAGGTTCTTCCGACGTAAAATTCCCATGAGCTATATCTATATATATACAAAAAATATGACTACTTAAAACCAACCATAGTAAAGGCTATGGTATTTTGACACACATTTGTAGCATGCGTAAACAGATAGCTTCTCATATGTTATCATCGATCGCTGGACATTTACGTATCAATACGTATCATTACAGTACAAACCCACCATGCTACAATAGATAACGTATCAATAACATACGTATAATAATATAACCTATACGTGACCTGAGGACAGTGACCAAGTTACACATCCCCGTTAAGTTGCTTGCTCAACGATTTAGGCTACGCAGGTACCTAGTCCATATGGTTTTAAGCACGAACGTGAAAATAGCCCGGAGGATATTACGACGTTAATATTGATGAGTTTCTAGTGATAAAAGACCCGATATATACTGACGACGTAGCCAAAGTAGTTCCGCGTTTCTTGTTGACACAGGACCGCTTTCCAGAAAGTCAAACAACGGGTGACTCGATACAGGCCAACATCTAGCGAGTCCTGGGTATTTCCAGTTGACCGACGAGAGACCTTTTCAAAATGCTTAATTGCGACGATCCAGTCGCTTCTAAAAATACTGCCTTGTCATCATCCTCGTCACACCCTTCCTCAATCCCCAGAGCGTTTGGAGTATCCAGACCTCTTATCTGGATACTTGATGCTGATAACAGCTGAGTTGTCCATATAATACGCACCTATACGAGTCACTACTACCAACCTATAGGAATTTTCTAACTAAGTTCACGCAATCGGTACTTGTGTATTCGACTGGATGCGGACTAGTCGTGATAGACTTTGGCAAACTGCACTAGTGCTAATTCAGTGCATCTTAAAAGGATACTGTAATATGCAGTGTGTACATAATGGATCTATAGGGAATCAATGGCTTTGCGTGAGATGAATAGATATTACTGGTTATTAATAATTTTGCTCATCCGAAGTTGCTGAAAGTATCCTGCGCTAGAACGAGATTCGTCACGGTAGTTTTATTAGCTTAAATCTCATTTTTATGCATATGCACGTATCGGCGGAGAGGCAGCTGGGTCTGTTTGAATTTTGTAGATACAACTGCAACGGTGTTACCTATCCAGTATCTAATATCCTGTTACGAAAAGCTTCTATGAGATTGCTCGAGGTATGCGACCACGAATTCCCCGCTGGATTATCCCGTAGAAACAAAGCTGTCGTCGTGTTTGATACTTGCTTTTACATGCCGAGGAGAGTTTCGCGTATGAAGTCTGATATTAAACATTCTTTACAGGGTGAGCAAACTGAGAAGGGTGGCTATATATAGTTATAGATGAAAAAATGAGAGCGACGATAAACAGCCTCAAAAATTCCTGCGGCATTTCATAATTCACCTTTGATATTATACAGTGTAGTGGATTTTTTATTTTTATCGATACTAAATTCGATACTGTTTAAATATTTTTCTTAACTCGACTTCAAGCTTTATCTATCGGATAAGAGACGGGAGTTCTGTCATCTGGAGTGATCTTTGGTGCGTATCGCGAGACAAAACAGTGATGAAATATTTCTGATGGCGTCGGGTTTATCATCCTTATTTCTTTACCGTCGTGTCGTATTTACCGGGTCTAGATGGCAAACGATCGTCGTCGACGTCGTTGTCGTGGTGTTGTCGTCGACGAAGCTCGCACGTGCAGGCGCAGCTGACGCTCAACGTCAAACTCAACTAATGTACTCCTTGATCTCGGTCGAGTACTCTCCTTGCCAATTTTAAGCCCTTTGATTTACGACAGCAAAAGGAAATGCACCGTGAACTTCATTTAGGAGGATGATTCTTTTGACTTCTTCCCCCTCCCCCTTTCCCTCCCCACCGCGCTCGTTGTCTTTTTTTCATAGCTTTGTTCATTTGTCAGTGCATTCTTGCGGAATAACACGATTGCGTAGGTCATGGACGTTCTGGGACGTGGGAAAATTTTCAATCGTTATATACTGTACTAGCTATCCTTGCATGTGTAATTAACGATGACTGTGTGTGAAAATCTTTTTTGCTATTTCATTTGAATGTTAACGTTTCTCTATTTTTCAGTATTCAACCAGATTTAACGAGCGTGGATCTTCCTAAGGAAAGGGGACGCTGAAAGCTTTGGAAAGTGGGTCGAGATGAGTGAACCACGATTAAAGCTAGTTTTTTCAAATAAAGTCATGTGTCACAGTATACGATCTATGTATAGGAAATTTTTCAAGTAGCCATATATAGAGTGTGCAAGCAAGTATGACATAGATACGTTAGATACAAAGTGTACCTATAAGCATTTCAATTAAGCTTATTTGTATTACAGAAATGGGAAAGATTTCACGAGAGAAAATTGAATGGTTGGAGAAGAGAGAGAGATTTAAATAAGTCAAGCTTGAATACGGGATGAAGTCACGAAAGCGAGGCATTCGAATCTTCCGCTGCAGCAGCTTCACTGTAATTGTCTTTTATCTAATTATATCCGTCATACAAGGAGGGTAAAATCTTCTATTGCCTCGTCGAACCTGCGAAAGTGCACTCGTAGGTTAGGTTATATTACAAGCACGTGCTATTATCATCCGCCATCTTCAGTATACTGCGTTAATGAGAAGTCAAGTATTCACAACAGCTACAGGATGTGACGTAGTGCGGTAAACGTTGGCGCATAAAATTTCGCAACGTTTTATGAGCCACGTGGCGCCATCTGCACGCTATAGACCAAAAGCACGAAACACCAGAGACCAAATGAATTCAAACATAAATCTAATTAAAAGACATACCAACCCCATAGTAATTTATAGTTTTTCAACATCTTTTTTGTTTCTTTATTTTGCAGCTCTCTTGGGAGACGCTTTTAGTTACGTTACACGGCAGGATTTAAATGGCGCGAAGTTATTGGAATTAGTCCCTTTAGTCTTCCTTTTTTTTTTGGATCCTCGTGAGTTTTAAGGGAAAACTGTGAAAGAGCACCATGCTTGTACAAGTCTCAGTACCTATACTAAATATACAAATGTGTCCACAGGCTTTCACCGTAAGCAAAGAAATCGGATTTTGCGAGTTTTTTCACAAGGGGCATTTAAAATGGACAAAACCACGAATATGAAAGTAAAGCAGGTAGCAGCACCATTAGCAATCTACTATGTGTTTTCAATATTACTACCATCCTCGTCATGGTTACCATTGCCACTGTGTTGCCAACTACGTGAACGCGCGCAAAGAGTGGAACTTTAGTGAATAGCAGTCGCAGGACATTAATCGACATACTTTCTGAGTTTATTTTATACAGAATAACCAACCAGCCTATATCTATATATAATATTGTATATTCAGTCCACGCAATTGCGTAGAGACGTCTATACGTTCGTTTAGCACCTTTCATAAAAAAAAAGTTGTATAATTTAAACACGACGATTCACCTCGTCCGTCGTGGAGTTTTGCGAGCAAAAGTTCTTTTAGCTTTCATTTCAGGAATGGTTGGTAGGAAAGGAGTGTCGTGACGAATGGCGTCTCGTTAATTCAGCAGTGACGAATAATCGAGCGTCACACGTTTTAAATCTCATTACCGAATAGCACGGGATACCTTTTCCGTACGTACGTGTCTCGTTTGCTTAATAATAATAATAGCAACGATAACAATAATTATTCGTACATTCGCGTCTGGTTGGGCTAGAACTTCAATTCAGTCGATAAATCGAGGACTGCTTCATTTAAATCGCAGCCTGACAGATTCTCGATAAGCCATTGTCAGTTACTGTATATCAATTTAACTCACTAGGAGGGTTTATTTTTCCGTGATTGACAGACGCAGCGAGGGTTAGTCGCGTCGAGATGGGATGGCACATGGCAGAATGCGAAGGAAGAGCGAGTTAGGGGCACAATGATGGAAATGAAAAAAAAAAGGAGAGAGTAATAAAGGATCCAAGAGAACGCAAATAAAAGGAAGAAAAATATCCTCATCGACCGCGAGGATTTGTTTCGCGTATCATTACGCAAACCATCACCTGTCATGCGCAAACGACCTACTTCCTTCGAGTTAAGCATCGATCCGTTGTCGACCTAATTATTTTTTTTTCCAAATTACGCACCTACCTATGATCTTTTATCATTGATCTCGCACCTCTCAAAAAATATAGATACAGTAATTTTATCAATAGAATTTCGATATCTACTGTTGACGCGTAACATGAAAAAAAAAATCAAAGAATTAATGTACACATATTTTTATCATATACAGGTACCATATCGGAATGCTCACCAGAGTCAAAGGTTATCTCGCTGATCATAATCCATCTGGCAGAGAAGTGAAATCTGAGCTTGACGAACTTGCCGACCCGATGGTGAAGTTTGATGGTGATGTTGCGCGACGTTTCGAACATCTTGTCTTCCATGTAGGTATAAGTGATGGGTTCCCCAGCATAGATTTGTCCAGCAATGCTAAAGAAGACGTCGACCTGAGAGAAGACCTGAAACAAGAATAAACAAGAGACTCGACATGGTTTTTGCGGCGGTTTCATGTTCGGAATGGTTATATAACCCCTTTACCATTTTTTTTCCTGTAATTTCTTTATTTTTATACTACTTATACGTTCCTTTGTTCCAGATGCAATTTTTTCTATGGGCCAGGTCTCGAATTGCCTTGCACGGTAGATCTACTATATCTAGACTTGACTCAGATCCAATATGGTTGCCATAAGCATCGCGGTTGAGCATAAATATCCTAGCACCGGGCTAGAGGACATTGATGGATGCACCGAGGTTGAAAACCGCGTGTCTCGTAAAGCAAGTGAAAGAAAGATGCTAGTTCTATATGCTGCAAGCTATAAGGTATAAGTTGGACTAAGGTAAAATCCCATCATTTCCATAGACGTTATAAAAGTTTAATATGTTCTTAAAGTTTGATGGGGTATGTGATTCGGTTATAAATCAGACGCATTATTTGCCCAAGACTTCCTTCTAACGTTTTTTTTCTTTTTTTTTTTTTCAGATTCTTGATATTATAGGCATAGTGGAATCCGTTCCCTTCTATACCATACAGTCAATGCCTTTGCTTTCTTTATTATTTTCAATCGATCCATTATCCTCTGTATGGCCCCACCTGCTCCTGGGTGACCTTATGTACATATATTTGACCCGATAACGGATGTCACGTCCATTGGCGCCGCTAATGGATATACGTAAAATGGATATACGTATGCGCAGTTATTCAATACATACAACTCTTATGAATTTCAAAAGAAATATTCCTCTGTGTTATACCATAATATCAGTCCGTGATAACGATCGAGTTGCATTACGTAACCTGACATTTTGTACGAAAGGCTTGGAAATTTTTCAAGAAGGGAAAGGTTCTACTGAATAGGTAAATGTTTCTTATTCGTTTACGATAAGTAGGGATAGCCTGATTCGATCCGCCGTACCATTCTCTGCCAGTTTGCGAGTAAAATGTCAGAGGCAGGCTTTCGATAGTATCGCGTGTACATCTCCCTACGTAATAGGCTGTATATAGATAAATTCAATTTCAGTATCTTGTCAATATAAAATATACTGGCCTAACCGAGATGACGTACGATATCGACGTAATACAAAAATATAGCGGTAGTATGTATTATACATACGTAAAGCTTACTATATAAATATAGATACCAATGCACAGTTGATTCGCAACTGAAGCCAACATTCGAGGGATATGTCAATGTCTGGAGAGTCGCGACGTCCCGACGTATCGCAGAGAAAGAGTATTTATTTGTAATAGGGCCTGTAGATATACGCCTATGTTAAAAGCTGAATTTTGAACTCTATCCGATTGATATGCATTGCCAGTGCAGAAGTCAGATACAGGTAGTGACATCGTTTGTACAATATAGTAATAATATATCCATACATGGTTACGTTTGACGGCAGTTACTGAAACTGTCACTAGAGGTCTCTGGTGCTCGCTTCAAAAGCGATTGAAAATGATTAAGTTAAAAGGTAAATAGAGAGAATGAAGAAACAGGATGAAGAGAATTCCAGAAAGAATACAGGTACCTCTTGAGGCATTTCCTGTTATGTACCTAGACTGTGTACCTCGGAAAAACCGCAAGACTCGTCGCAGGCTGATACTGAAGTAGGAAAATTTGAAAAGGTGGAATGTGCAAGTACGAGGGAAATGTAGATTAGAGAGCGTTTCATAAGTGTTGGCATGACTTCTTTTGAATATACGCATCGTTTTATGTATCTACGTTAGTACGTATACAGCTTGTATGATTTTTTTTTCTTCATTTTATAGCCACATATCATTTTTCGAGTGCGGAAGGGACGGTGTTTTGACGTGTCGCCCGTTGCGTATCACAGTCTATTATCACGTAACGCCGCCATGTTTCATTCGGTGGCTTCCGCTGAAGGGGAAAATGTTATTTGGATATCAAAGATGCGTCGGTAAAGCCCCTAAACCCTGACAGAGCTATTGTGAGGGTGGGTTTATGAGAGCTCGACGTCCGACGTTCGCCAAGAGAGCAGGCATAAAACTGCCGATGCGGAAGAGAACTTCATGATCGAGGTTGGTATAGAGGGTCGGGTATGCGTGAGAATGAGGGTTGGTCGGTTCTTGGTTTTCCTGGTTGCAGTAGTGAATTTTTTTTTAAAAGGATGACGGGATATGATTGGAATAAAAAAGGTTTGGCGATCCTGATGACGAGCCAGTGAACAAAGTTAGGACAAGCTTTTTCATAGTTAGTCTAAATGCAGCTACGTTAGGGAACGTGTTACGCGTTGGGCCATTATTAATATCCGGGAGTATGGAGAGTCTGAATTCGCGATAGCGGATAACCAAGCTTGCCCAGAGTTTGACTGTAACGTGTTAGATATACGCGAGTAGCTCGGTAGGCATTCCCATTGCATTAACAGACTTATCCGGAATCTGGTATCGGATCAACGATCGACCAGGAAATTGTATGAATTGAATTCTATACTGATACAAAGAATAGCGTGCTTGATAACTTGATCGGACTCATTTCCGTTGACTGATATCATATCGCATACGAAGTACGCGTTCGCGAATAATATTTGAAAATCATGAATCATTCTGTGACACTTTTTTTTTATATATATGCTTATCTATAAACTCTATAAAGCGACTTTTAATGGTATTCATTTCCCCTATATAGATATACTCTATGAGTATGTACACGTATCTGCTAAATTTAATATCAATGACGATTAAGTGAAATCTTTTTTTTGTATAGGCTTTATAAAAATGAGAAGTGGAACAGATTTAGCAAGGAACGGATATAATGGGATAATGCTAATGAAGCAATAGCGAACGTGGATATCAAATCACGTCGTTTGCTGGTACGAGATGGTACGTTGGAATTTGGCAGGCGTTCCCTTGATAAAACGTTGAGTGGAATATTCAATCAAGCAGGTATAGAGCAGCATGGCGTAGTAAACTGAGTGAGAAGATGGGGGCGCGACGTCTGGCGTCGTCTTACTCTGGTGGGCGTGAGGCTTCGTACCTGAGCCTGTTGATCATTGGCCGATTCGCTGACTAGTGCATATTTCCTATTTGTGATAACGATTTCCTAACATTGAACTCTACCATGGAGATAACAGATAATTTTGAGAGTATCTAAAAGTGATTCGGATCTAAATTGTTATCTGTACGAATTCTATTTGTGGATTCTATCTCTGTCCTAGGGACAGGGACGCTGTAGCGAACATTTTCTACCTGAACATCTCGAGAAAACTGGTTGTTGCAGTAGATGTGGACCGCGGAGAATTCTCGAACTTTATCGAACTCAAATTTGATCTCCAATGGATGTCCAGATCTGCCATCATTTCTCCAGCCAACCCATCCTTGTCCACGATCGTAATCATAGTAGCCCATTTTGAAGTCGTCTGGTCCAGTCCTACCATCCGTCAACTGACCAAGACCTCTACGCAGTTCAGCATCCCAATGGCCGTCGTAGGTCACGTCGAAGAATTCCCACTCGTTGCCTCTTTTATCTCCCTGAGGCATCGAGTAGGAAACTACGCCATCTGTAATGCGAACGATGCGCTTAATATTTAGAGAAGTTACGTTGACAGGCGGGGAAGCCTGTTGCTGGCATCTCAGTTAAATTCAGATTGAATATTTGTGGTCCATGATGTAGTCGAGATTATTGCCTTCTTTATTTTAAATATATGAAACGATATTATACGACTGTGACATTCAATTAAAATTAGGATACATTTTGACTTTGAAATTTTCGAAAAAAAAACAGTCTACTTACCACTCCAATAACATCCGTAAAGTTCCACTCGCATGCAGACCGTGCGCCTGTAATAGCTGTATGGCACGAATCGAATCTTACTGGCCCAAATTGGTGGTTCGAGTTCGTGTTTTGATTCTAAGTACGTATTGGTGTTCCCTTTTATTACCTGAAACATAAAAAAAAACCTTGAAGAAATACGGTTAGCTAGAAAGAATTTGAATCCTCGCTAGAATCAGTATTCTTTGCTCCGATCATTAAGATAGACCCTTAATTAATCAGCAGTCGGTTCATTAGTGGGTTGAATAAGAGTATTGTTCGTCTTTTAAGATTTTTACACAAACTCGCTGGTTTTTTCAAATGAAAACCAATAACACCCCTTTTATCTCCGTGCCGTACTCAGCCAAGCATTATGAATAAAATAATCGGTTTACTTGGGGTTAGGGATAGGTAGAACTACCTTCAGGTAAGGTTGGCATCATGTATTAACACAAGTTACCCCCTTATGTACTTGTAGTGATAGTCGACTGCCTTGAGTACACGAATGCACACTATTATTCATATAGTATATACAAGATTATTCACAGCAAACGTACCAGCTGAAGTTGGACGCGAATGAACGACTCTGTTAAATCGACGTAGTGTGATCTCGTTAAAGGAATGAAAGAATGTAAAGCTCGTACCGTTAATAATGTTATGACTTTAACTTTTAATTTTTTAACGATGCCTCATTGTTGGAATCAGCCATTTTCGGCTAACCTCAGCTGGGTGCGTTTTTCGTGAATAATCCTGTATACACATTGTTACGTGACGTCACGTTTTGCAGCAGCCAAGACATTCTATGCACGTTCACGGGCTGACATCGGCAACACCCTCGACATCATCCCCGTTCAGCCGCCATTCCTACGTCTACCATTTTAACCATCTTCAAGCTCTTCGCGATTCTTTTACTAGGTACATACGTACTATACTCTACCTATGTAGTTTCATACCATCTGGTGACTTTGTATCCACGTGTATAAGCTCCATGGCCCCACGACTCGGTTCCCCGTCACAGAAAATACTCCCCAGGATGCACTGTGCAATTCTTGTCGACGTTGGGAGGACTCGTACGTATTATACCCTAGGTACTCTAGGTGCCCGACGGCCTAAGTCGATTCTTTTTCATTTTAACACACGTGGGACTTTTGCCAGAGTGGAACGATACTAGCGAGACTATAGCTGAGGGTGTAGATACAAGCCGTATACGACATTGTACGTAGCTAAAGGCTACTAGAGACGAAGAAGGGTTAGCACCAAGAGGGTGGGTATATTTCAATGAGTCCACAAGGGTGGTATTATTTTTCATTACCTAATACGTACCTGGGTACGACACAAGCAGGGAATCGAGATGTTAGACCTTTTGGATGGCTTTCCGTTTCGCTTCACTCTTTTCCAGGTATTCTGGTAGCGAAGTGTACATTGACCCGTGTGTTATTTCACCCCGATTAACCCGTCTTTCCATTACTGGTTAACAAGACTAATTCATTGAACCAAGAGTCGTAGTTATGTTTCTATACTATCAAAAGCTTTGCAGACTTAACGCGCAGGGTCGATTGCCATTTAACAACCAACTACCCTATATTCTTGACGTTATTTCCCATCAATGGAAGCCTTTTAATCCCGCTTTCCCTATTCTCTATGGAAATGCGTAGCCTACATTTATAATTTACCTAATACGCAGCACACGGAACGTACAAAAGTAGAATCGTGTATGGAAGGCATTTGTTGCCAACCTAACTTAACCCTTCACTTTTCTTTTGTCAGTTCGAAATTTTTCTTCTTTTCGAAAACGAACAAAGAAACATCGACTTCTCTACGACTTTCACGTCCTGGTAGCCAGTCACCAGAACTGTCTACCTTACACAAGCTAAGGGGACGAAATCGAAAGGATTTTGACAATGATTGAGGATGATATCTCTGCCAGAGTAAATTGCGTTTCGAGATGTCACGCCCCCTGACCTGCTGGGTTTGATATAAGTTGCGTGCAATTTAGCCGAGAGGTCGGCTCATGCGTTCGCGTTTGTGTTTACGTTAGCAACGTAAAGCAGCTGCGTCTTCACGCACGCCTCGTCGTCATCCCCCTTAATTACTGAAATTTTCAGGAGACTCGCCCTTTCAAAAGCAACGCAAAGAGCTCACGTGAGACCAAAGAAAGCAAAGGCTCGCGTGACACGATAATAACGGATTAAGAGGGTTCTTTCCACTGCTTGCCGCGTTCACCAGCGAATGGTGACCTCCGCAAGATTTGACCTTTGACATTTTTGATAGATCACCACTTCCATGGCTATATGCCCACCTCATTTGGACATTCGCGTGCAAACTGAACCATGATTTTCCATGAGCGCCAGTTGGAATCAGGCATTTATTGCTTTGTATCCACGTTTTAAATAATGATAAATCATCACCCTGATTTTATGCTAAGGTCATTTCGTATACTTTTACTTTATCGAATAAGGTCATACTTCGTTACAAAGCATGCTAAAGGTAATGAGGTATATACATTTTTCAACGAGTCCAACCAACGAAATTTGACCTTTTTCATACCAGTAGTTAGCCCGTTGTAGCATTCGCGTGAGAGGAGGTTGGCTCTCTGAATTCTGGGAAAGACATTTAATCTCTGAAGTCGATGGACCTCGGCTGCTTCGAGAGCCGACCCACGAAGCTAATGAGACTCGGAGACTGTTGCAGCGTGGTTTTCGACGTGACTATTTATTATTAACGCAAGCCAAAAAAGCTTTTGGCTGCGCCTCAAGCCTTAATTACGGCTGGCGGTCTTTTGAAGCGAGCCACTGTGCACCGGCAGCGTTTACCGCGCCTTCACTTTCGTGACAATTATTATTACGCCCTGTGACTACCGCTACCAGCATACTACACGTGTACACTATGTACCGGGAATACCCCCTACTCGTAATCCGTTCCACATTGAGTCTCGTTACATATATATATATATACAACGAGGGTTAAATATCAGTTTACATTGTCTTATTCTCTTGCATTGCATATGTAAATTCAAGCCGAATCCCGCAATAAATTCTATACACTTGACAAATGCGAAATGGCGAATTGCTACGAAACAGAAGATTGACTACACGAGTCTCTAAAAGGAAGACACGGGTAGTACTAAGAAATTTTTGACTTTTAAGTCTATTATATTATAGAGACCGGCACGAAATTAGCTTTTAGAATCAAGATAAGCCGCTTCCTTGGACAAGGAGGTAATCCGTTCTTAATTCTTTGCTTTGACCGCTTTGAAGAGGCCTGCGGTATCAAGGCTCTGTGGCGTCCCCGCAAGTACGCCAGAAATAATAATCTTCCTGGGGTGCACGTATACAGATGAGCTCGCTTTAATCGCAATTGAATTATTATTTTAGGTGATGTAAGCGTCCGTCTTTATCGCGTCTTGGTTTATTTTGAAAGTCTGTCCACGTGATGCGACGTTACACATAAATGAAACCATGCAGATTTCCCCTGGTTCACTTAGTCAAGTTTAAATGCGTACACATTGCGTA
>JARPRG010000286.1:1045051-1068652 GCA_031001745.1 Hartigia nigra
TGCGTACACATTGCGTATTGGAAATAGAAAGATATATCGTTATAAGTCACGATAATGTGGAGCATTAATATCAATCTGGGCCGAGCGATACTCGCTTTCATCTACACTAAAGGCGCATGCGCAGTGGCTCTTGTTGCTTTTAATATCAAAGATGAGTCACCCTGGTATACAAGACTATATTGAAATTAATCAAAATATCTTTTGATGACGGCGATTAAAATCGTCTCGTTATTCGAGTCAAATGATCCTCTGTAGGCGTTGAATCATTCCTTAATCAATTTTTGTTGACAAAAGACGATCGCTTTAGCATCGCAAATTGATCAAACATATCGAATGGTGTAACAATCGGAGGCGCCTGTTAATGCCATATAATTATTTCTCCTGGCAATTAGTTCTATTGAATAGTAAATTCGCAAGAGAATCGAGAAGGAATGGCTTGAGGAACGCGAGTTTAATAGGATTTCTCACACCAATTAACCGGGCGTTCCTCGAGGTCCGGAAGCACGGCTCAAGCACTTTCTTCGAGGTTTAAATCCTTGTAAATTACCCGAGACCTTCAACGTTCATATGACACGATGCTCGTTGCCATTTAACATGACTTTTTTCTTTCATTTGCCATTCCAGCCATTTTTCTATTATTTTCATTTTTTTTTTCCAGTGACTCAGTCTCTTTCCGCTCTTATAAGAGTTTCGCTTTCTTTAAGTGGCGCCATCTTCACTTTTTTTCCCCACGTCTTCCGTTGACGTAGCATAATAGTCATCGCTAAGATAAATCCCAAAGACTCACCTCTTCGCCCTTAACGTCCCTGTAGCGAACCCACTTGCCAAGATGAGGTCTCCAATATTCCAGTAGGTAAGCTTCAGCGAACTCAACACCAACGCCATTTCCAAATCGACCTTGAGTACCAGTCGCAGTGATCATATGTACGGTATGAAGATCAATCTCCAGCCACTCACGTGGCTCCGTGGTAATTTCGTTTTTAGGGCACCAAGCGCCTCCATGATTTTCCGTCTTCAGTCTGAAAGCACAAGTACAGGTTATGACGCAATGGCGTATATATATCCATAGACTGCTGACGCTCAGAAATATCATATAAACTTTTATAGCAAGCGATGGCTACGAATCCTTCCACGTCGCTATTTTTACAATAGACACCATACGTATATACGTGAGTTACATCCGTAGATAGTAACCCGGCGGAAAAGGTTTCTGCGAAAGTTTCAAAGTGACCGAAAAGAATTTACGTCGATTCGAGTCGTACATGGCCACTCGGCGTTCCTTAATGGCCGAACTTTTTGACTGGCGACTCGATCGCCAATTGGCTACATATATGCGGGTAACGGCTAGCTACATGAGACACGTGTATAGCAGAAAACTTTTCTCTGTTGATTTAAAAGAGTAATATTTGTCCCATCTTTCATAGTAGTTGATCCGGTTGAGATTTCGCAAAGCGATTCAAGGGAATATATTTTTTTGTCAATGTGTTACACGTACGGGTCCGTAGATTCGTTTCTATATATTACGTATTGCGTATAGATATAGACTCCGTGTAGTCGATGTGTATACCATAGTTGGGAGACGTGCTTTAGTTTTAATCTTAAGGGAAAAGGTATGAGGGTTCATGAATAAAAGATGAAGCCACAACGGCGTGCGAAGCGCCTTCCCTAATTGTGCGGACCGTTTACCACTGCTGGCAAAGCTGTCTGCTGCTACTGGGTGAAACAGAGAGGAGAAGAGACCCGGTTCCGGGGACGTTCTTAATAAACACGTTTTACGTTCGTCCTCCAAGAATAATAATAATTCCTAACGTTCAGCGTTGATCCTTGTGCTCCATTTCCTGATGTTTTGGGGAAATAATAAGTCGGAGAGTAAGCGTAATACGGTAGAGATTTTTTCAAATTATTGCACGAAGACAGAAAAAAGTTTGGCAACGTATAACATCAGTGTATGTAAAATAAAATTGTATTTTTTATGGTAACAAATTTTCCTTCAGTCACCTGTATAGTAGTATAAAGTTTGTATTAAAACAGATAAATAGTAAATAGTATATATATATTTTTTATATAAGGGAGGAATGTCTCTTGAAAAAGAGGGTACATTTTTCAAGTGCCAAGTTCACGTATGAGGATCACCTAATCGCAAAATTTTCTATTCTTGTCTCTCGAAATTTGGGCAATATGTACGGGACTTCACCTATCAAACCTTATTTAAGTTCAGTTCACATCTCTTCGATGTAATCGACAGGGATAAATGGACTGGGAGTATGAAGTAGACTAAAATTTTCATCACCTACGTCAAGAAGACTCTTCAATGCAGGCATTGGCGAATTTCGACTTGATCCAAGAATAGTATAGTTGACAAGATGAAGTAGCCAAGGGTGTTTTATGCAAAGGGTCGTGTCACTACGAATTGGGTTGTTTCATGGATTTGGGTTTAGCGTCACTCGCTGTATATTCTCCTTCATTCAACAACCACCCTTAACAAAGTTTGCCCAACACAAAGGAACAAGTTTCGCGCCTATACATACTCGAGAAGCAGTTTCAGTGCATGTTCTAAAGAAAAATGATTTGCCGACCTTTCAACTACCGACGACGATAAGTTTCCTTCATGGAAACTACCTTCTGCGCTCGTTATCGTTACTTCAAGAATGCCCGAACTTATACTGTTTTTATCTCATTGTCAATTTGCACTGCGATAAGGATTTTCCTAAGAGCGTAAGCAAATTTTCTTAACCCACTTTCATCCCTTAACCATTATTTTTCTCACTATACATATATAGTAGAAAATCCCTAGAGTTTTTAAGCGTTGCCGTACTGACTACCCATAATGAGAAACTAACTAAAATCTTCATTGACCCTCATCATCCATTTCCGAACAAAAGGGGTAACTGTTCGACAGGTAGTATTCCGCAGTCAGTATGGTATTTCTATTGGTAAGTCTTAGCAATCCACAGTAAAGCATTAATACATTGGTATGGGTAGCAAACCACATTGTACGTAAGAACGTAACCATGAGTGGCAGAACACGTTACTCGCGAATATTCAGTGGCACGAATTCGCGTCTAGTTTGAAAAGCGAATAGCAAGTTGACGTAAAGCAGAACAAAGACCCATCCTCCGAGTACGTCTGGTTAGAGCAGTGGCTCGATTTGCATAGCAATCCGAGTGGTGGTCCGTCAAACGAACTCTTCAAAACGATTCAATGGATTGTCGCGAAAAATTCGCACACCGACATTAGACAAAAGCTTTGTTTGCCCGTTTTGGTACGGCAGGTGTAAAAATAACAACAATCAATACCAAGCATCAACCTTTTATACTTTCCAATCGCTCAAAAGAATGACCCTAAAATCTTTATAAATCACTTTCATCAATTTCATTATCATCTCGATATAATCATCCCCAAGTATATCTTAATTTTCGACCACAGTTCGAATATTCATAAATACAATGCAAAACCCGTATAAGTATATGCAAACGAAAGTAAAAGTCAACTAGAGTGAACAATGAAAGAAAAAAAGAGTGAATGGGTAAAAAAGGAAAGAGAAAAAAATGAGTGAGCAACCATAAGTACGAGCAAGTCAAGGCTAAGAGAGAGAGAGCGAGAGAGACAGCCAGAATCCTTTCATTGTACCATGCTGCCTACTTCTTACTTCTCACCCTTTGGATCGAATTTTGCGGCCACCTTACACCCCAAAGCGGCTCCCTGCAGCGGAGGGTGTATTAAATTAGATGGTGACGCGCCGAGTAGAGTTTCGCGGTTGGGGCCCTGAGCTCATCAAGAGTCGGAGGCCCATTCAGCCGGTCATTGTCTGCGGTAATGGAATGTATTAATATCAGAAGGCCGCGGCCATGTCCGTGGGCTGCTGCGCGGCTGGATGCTTCTGGCTTTCTCATTCTCTCCCGCTTCTTCTCGTCTCATCTCCTCCCGTATCCCAACTAAGTCTCTCTCTCTATCTCTCAGCTTGTTCAGCTCGTTCGTTGGTTGCTTGGTTTACCACGATGGCAAGTTCCCGTGGGATGCCACTCATAAACCTGGGTACCGGGATCAGGACTTAGGGATCCGTTCCAACTCCACCACTCCCTCCATCTCTCTCTCACCCGTATCACGTAACCGAATGGTACGAGACAGAATAGGGTCATTGTATGAATACTGGACTATTTAGTTGTTCTGTGCTTTTGCGCTTTAGTATTATTATCATTATTATTAAACATTTACTATAATAATATTAGATGAACAATGGAACGCAGTATAAGAAATTATGCTTTGGATTACCTCGCCTGATGTGGACCAACGTTTCCACGTTCGAAACTCGAGCTTGCTGTGATGTCCGCATCCGGTATCGCTCCAGATTCCATGCCCAGTGGTGCGATGCATTGTGCTGCAAGTCGAGAAGTGTATATATGGTCATGTGTACGTATATAAATAGGTATACACACTGCGGGTAGATCATAAACGGGCGAATAACTAGCTAAACCGAGATGAATCTTTGCGATAGCAGTTTATGCTCGTGTGTCTTGACTACTGAGGAAAACTGAGACTACCTCACTGTTTCTTATCGTATTGTATTATCTGAATCTTTCGTAAAAAATATACGCAACCGCCTTATGCACATTGTTACACGGAAAAAGATGATAACACGATACTTCTTTAGGTAAACTTATATACATAAATGATACCAATCATATTTTCTTGGATTTATGGAATCATGCGATATTACACTGGACGGCTGTTGTGACTGTACAATGGTCAAGTTTACGTTTTTAAATTTATTAAAGTGCGGAAACAAATTTGATTTTGGTAAAATTTAATTTATGGAGAAATACATATAATCGAAATATTTGGTGACGTGTAGAAGATCTGAGATATAGACTAATGGTAGTAAATTCAAGGTGATATTATGGCTGCAGAGAGAGGAGAATTGCCCAGGTAGCGTCGTATACGATATAGAACGACGCCCGGCGTCGCCGTCGCTTCTGAATGGCTATTATTATTAATGAAGGTGCAAGAGCTCTCGATATATATTGCTCCCCGAGGGTTCGCAGCCCTCATAATTTCTGGACAGACCCTCCGCGCAAACTTCAACTATTTGGTCCGTACTCATTTTCCACAGTCGACACAGGACCAACCCTGTTACTGCTGCTCGTGAAGATTTTACACGCTTACCAATCCCTTTGTGAAATCAAGGGTACAAAATGTTCCGTTTCAAAAATTTACTAATTTTTTTTCATTCCAAAGCGTCAAAAAATTATTTTCTGAAGGTACGAAATATGTATCTTTGAATTTGAATTCATATTGAATTTTTAACTGCCGGTAAAATAGGGACCATTTTGTCTTAGAGATCGTTCGATTAGCCTGTCAAATGATTATTTCGGCAAGTGGGTTGGTCAAGGTGGCAAAGTCCTGACGAGAGAACTCGTTACGAAGTAACGTAGTTGCGACGACTCGTTTACTGTTACTAACGACGCCAAGCTGAGTAAGGTATACTCCACATGTAAATCAGTGGTTCGATGGTAGCTCGTACCTTGTGGGTTTGGCTTGCGGTTGAAAAAAAGTACTGCTACGAAATGAATGTGAAAAAAGAAGGAAAAAATATATATGTGAAAAGAAGTATCCAGGTTATGCTAAGTATTAAAAGTACTTACACAAGTCTACAGCGTGTGACGTCTGTACTAGAAAAAGGTCCAAAAAGACGTAGTGAAGGATGAAACAGGCGGCAAGTGGCGCCCTTGCGTAAAAGCATCTAAAGGTTTCCAGCATAGCTCCCTTGGGCGGGCCTGAACCTCGCCCTTTCTCACCGCGACTTTTGCGACATTTTCGTCGACCTGAAAGTAAAAAAAAAATAACATAAGTCACCACGCAGTAAAGCAAGCTCAAGACAGATCGATAATTTGCCTTTGACACGTGTCGCTCGTTGAAAATAAAATATTATTCATGTGTTTTTACACGCAGGGATACTAATTAGGTTGGGATCATAATAGCAATTTCTCATTAATGTTAATATTTAACAATTTGTACTACCCTTAAGGTATTATATATGTGTTAACTTCTTAATCGGACGGTTGCGTACACAAATAATCTGATCCTTTTTGAATTAAAGTCGATCGCGAATTTCTATACCTTTCTCACGGAAAATTTTCGTCGACGTTATGAAGGTGCGATCCGCGACGCCCGTCGTCGAGGTGGCCAACGCTTTCTACGGAAGTCTACGCCGCCGGTAATTGCCACAAGGGATGAATAAGTAATGCGAACACGAGCGAAGAGTCGCTCCGTCGCAGGCCTCGCGTGTTTCCATTAAATATACATGGCTGAACTTTCTCAGCTTGTATTCTATGTACATGAATCTTAGGGTCTATATACCTCTATATAATATATCAAGCCGTTTATACCTATATACATGCGTATCACGTGTACACGTGAATACCCTTGGCTCACTGACTGACTCTTGTGTGCGCATATGTATATAGGTGTTGGGTCGAGGAAAAGTTTATCAGGCGTCGTGACGACTTTTGTCGTCGCGTGACAATTCGCGCGGTTTTAGGATATTCTTGAAAACCATTTGTTGCCTTATATATATATATATATATATATATATATATATATATATATATATACTGTATATATATACATACTGTATACTTTGTTTCAGTTTTCATATAGTAGTAATTTCCAATGAAATATTCATGATGCATCTAGAACACTATGACGACATTGGAAACCAAATATTTATTCACTCGCGTTTCCGTTAGGATAGTACGATTTTCTGTTCAGTACATACAATTTACATGAGTTTCCCTTATTCTTTTTTTTCCAGAATACAAAAAGGAGTACGCTGTACATTCAGTACTGGTGTACGATTTTCTGCATTATGCAAGCCGGATAACACGATAAGGTCCAGGTGTATACGTTAAAAACAGTTATATGAAAATATTCCAGAAGCTCTCACGGATTTGGAAGCCACTGATATTCGCTTGTATAATTAGCAAAATGTAACGGGCATTAATTAGTCGAGCAATGGCTCCTCCAGGGAAAACTTAGTTATTGGTAGCGCAGTACGCCTAAGCCCCATTGTAAGCTGCCAGCTTCGGGGAGTCTAGTTCACCATCGAATCTCTTCATTTACATAGGAATGAGTTTATGCAGATGATTACAAGAACAGTATCTATATCGTTCGCTACATATTATATATATATAGGTTACGCGTTTACGTAGTTACACCCAGGCACCTTGTACTACGTGCACATACATTACTTGTGCGCAGGACAAGAAACTTGAGCCTTAAAAAAAAGAGCAAAAACCAAAAAAATGTATGTCATAAGAGTCCAAGAATGACGTACCACACAGGTCATGACGTACGCGTAATTCAACGACAGGTAAGTTGCACTTAAAAATATGCAAAGATTAGTGGAGAGCAAACGATTTCCAAAAAATTGTGTGATCGCGAAATGAGAAGACTGTCTGACGAACGAAGAGAAAAGAAAACACAGTTGAATGTTTCGTCTGTTACTTCGGTTAATTGAACATAAACAGTCGGCACATCAGAAAGTAAAAACAGTGAAAAAGTCTGTATTACAAACGAGAGCGTAAAGAGTCCAGGGGTTGTGAGTCTTCTGAAAAGTGGAAAGCGAGAGTATATATCTGCGTTTAAAAATACATACGGAAGTATGAGAAATACGAGAGTTGGGTTAAGGGATAACCGTAAGGGTCGCTACGTAAATGTCAGTTAATTATACGAATAAATGTCGTAGGGGGGATTTCTTGGTTCTCTGCAATGGGGCGGCCTCGCATTTCGTGACACTGACGCGTATAACTTCAAGACACACGCGTAATGGAGGTCTGAACGTCTGACGTATTCCCATACTAGATCTGCCAGACGTTGCGTTACCCTTACTTATCGTCAGATGCTCCCCTGTTGTATTACAGGAAAATAATTTTCGAACACCCCCTCTAGTTACTACATATACACACTGATAACTGTCTAGTACTGACATATAAAGTATCTGCAGGTACGCGAGAGGCAAGTTTTAAACTTTAGAGGGCCGACATTTTTCCATTGAAATATTGGAATTTTTTCGACGTTATATTTATGCATATATAACCTACATGTTCTACACAGTTTTCAAGTTCGTTGCTGGCTCATATGTGCGCCTGTCCAGCCCTCTAAAGGCTAAGGTCTAATGAAAAATCTGGGGGAGAATGTATAATATGTGTCGCTAGATTATTTGCTGATCAATGGATCTTGGATGATCCTCTTGCATCAAGGTACGCATTCATGCCTGGAATCCATTTTGTACTGTGATTATATCTAATCTTAATTTATCTTACCATATTGATATTAGCGCATCCTTTGTGTTTGATTCCCGTATGGTTATAGCTGAGCCACATACAGAAATTGGTAAATGTTTCAGGAAGCTGTGACCGATAAGATGCGTAACTAGACTTCACCGTCCGGATAAATTGTACCGAGTGCCAACAGGAAGAATCCTTTAATTGAATTTAACGTACCGATTAAATGTACGCTCTTAAAGAGAATAATAACGTATTTATATTGACGGCACTAGAAAAAAAAAGGAACAAGGATGCGCATCCTTTTTTTACATCCGGGGGACACTCCAAGACATTCGTACGGCGCGCTTAACGATTGTAAAAGTGTGAGAGGATGAACCTGTTCTTGGGCGTTTCGAACAGACGCTATGGATTTATGACTGCACGTGCCTCGCCGTTCCGTTCCTTGGCAAGAAGAAACTTTTTCCAAGTACAAGAAATATGGGATTCAATCGAGTACCCGACTCTGTGAAATCCATGACGTATATAACGCTCTTTTAGTCACCTGAAAAAACTTTGGTTCCGTTTTAAAGGGAAGGAAGGAGGAGGTGTGAAATATGTAAATAAAAAATTCTCAATAATCCAAAGTGTATAATTGCATTTCATGTGATTGCCCAGTAACGTACGGTTAAAGTATACAGTACAAACATTTGAAATAAAACAACTTCCATTCTACTGTATAAAGTCGTTGTTTCTCCAACAGGTACTCAAGGATCCTCTCAGACCACGTAGAAGAGGATCTA
Source organism: Hartigia nigra (assembly GCA_031001745.1). Taxonomy (NCBI): domain Eukaryota; kingdom Metazoa; phylum Arthropoda; class Insecta; order Hymenoptera; family Cephidae; genus Hartigia; species Hartigia nigra. The sequence goes on from JARPRG010000286.1 coordinate 1,054,116, forward strand.
GCCGAAGTCTGTCGTAAAGAAGTACCGTCATGGTCTCTAAGTCCTTGGTACCGACGTGAGGCGCCGCCGCCGTCGTCGTCGTTTGAACAAGGACCGTTTCTCTCTGTCTCATAGCAGAGCGAAGTAGAGTCGAGTCGGCTCGGTTTCATCGAGGCATTAAGAAGGTTCCTGAGTACAGGAGTGTAAGACGAAGCCGTCCGACTGGCCCACCCTTTGGGCCCATACCATCCACTAGCACTGTGTGTGTTCCCTGCACCACGAACGCATTCGGCATTGTGTCGGATTGACGCGAGAACAATGCCGCCGGATGATCCAGCATCTTTGTACTTTCTACGGATTATAATCAGCACTTAAGCGTCTAATAAAACGAACGAGAAGGCAGTTCCTTCTCTCATTGTGCTCGTAAACGATTTTATTTAACCCTCGGATTACCGGCTGAAAGAAACACGCACGGGGCATCTCCCTGGGTACACGGACGTTCATGATTTGCCCACTACTAACACGTATGTAACGTTGTAAGAGATTGGTTCAAGGTTTTGGAATATCGTTACAGTTTTCTTTCTATCTCTTGATTCGAGGAGAAACATTATGAAAGGAAAACTAAATAACGCATGGACATAGGTAGAACAAAATATATTTATAAGCACTGCGCGTATACAAAAGTCATTTACGGTATTAAAAACCAGTGTTTAAGTATGTGAGATATTTTGTATAAGGAACGTCTATATGAAAGATATTCAGTGCTTTTATTGCCGAGGAAAGAGAACAGTAATGGTTACTGGTCTGATTAACAGTAAGTCCCAACAGTGAGTTTCATTTTGCAGCGAAGTATTCGTCACCAACCAGCCCAGTAAGAGTTACATTCGAAACAGTAATGGTCCTCTAAATAATCAATACTATTCCACGCTGTTCGTCGCTCATTCTCTGTGCTACCTGTGACTTGCTGCTAACCAGACTAGTAACCATTACTGTTCTCTTTTTCCGTGTGACTAGTGTTCTCTGGAAATTGTATCTTATACTTGTTTCTACGAAGCTATAATGTGGAAGCGTCATATAAATTTCTACTGATACGTTCCGAGTGTATTTTATACGTATGTATATATACATATATAGTTTTAAAATTGGTAGAATTACGATGTTAGGGAGAATGCCTTCTTCTCTCTAAATTTCCTTTGATATTCTACTTCCCAGTAGGATTGGCCGTGCTTCGTTGCGTTTATGCGTTTCACTTATTCACGGTAGAATTTCGAAAATCGTCACGCAATAGAGCTCTTTAGAGAATGCCAATAGTCACGGTAATAGCACCACGATGGAAGCAATAAGACAGCCAATAGCACGCGCCGTAATATATATGTATATATATGTCATATGTATATGCATATCATGTATAAGTATATATATATATGTACATAAGTTAACAGGTCATTTCTTTCGGTTAGAGGAACACGAGACTTGCTTAATCGCGACTCATAAACGTTTTCACTCAAGCGATAATTCGGTATCTTACGTGCCGTTTAAAAAGACGCCTCTCCCACGCATTGGCAACTGCTGCCCATACGCATGTAAGATATACACAATGCACACGTCGCACAGACGACGCATCCCGAAGCCGGTTCCATCTCGTCGATAATTTTATTCCGCCCGACACTTAGCGACATCAGCGCCATGACTGTACTCTTCGCTTAACTAACCGATTGTGCCAGGATTTATTCTTCGGGTTACAAACTTTACGAGCCGATCAATTTGCTCTGCGTGATTTCGTGGTGGATATTTATATAGAGGGCTTGCCCTATCGTTAGTGGGAGGTGGATCGTCATTAGGTGTCTGTGAGAAAGGTGAAGTAAGGATAGAATCGCGCAACATTTTCAGACTGGGAAGGTGTGAAAAATATGAGAAACAGAGAAAAATGAGTGAATGGAAAATTAGCGAGAGAAATTCTCGAGATTTACTTGAGCGAGGAGGATTTAAATTCATAGGGAAAGAAAATTACGCGTGAAAAATGGAATTTCTCTCTCTGTCTCTCTTTAATAGATAATAAACTTATTCTTCTTCTTTCTTTTATTTCTCTCTCTCTCTCTCTCACTCTTTTTCTTTCTCTACTCTTCTCCGTTGAAGGACGTAAAAAAATCTCGCATTAGAGTTCAAACACGTGTTAAATGAGAGAATCCTCTTTATCCGCGTTCATGCTTGTTGCTAGGAATAATAAACAATCCCAGCGACGATTTACATGCATATACAATCCCAAACCGTTTCTCTTCTCTTCCCACGTGTGCATGTAAAATGCATATTTATTTAAAATTGCGTGGTTCCGCGGCTGGTAAGTGCCATTTCATTACGAGGACTCCCTGGTGCCGTGTCGACTCTTTCGTCGCGCACATTAAAGGAGACCCTAAAAAGTAGATATGAACACGTACGAGACCTCCCGCATCTGTATCCCGTACTGTTCACGTGCCTCCTCAGTGGGAATAAAGGAGGTGCAAGAAGAAGAGGGATAAAAAGGGGATAAGAATTAAGGAGTACGGCAGCATGAAGCTTAAAGGCGGACGTTCAACGTGGCGCTAGCTAAACGATCTGACTTCCGTGAGCTATTCGAGCGACACATTCCGTCAGTATGACTTTACTCTTAACAAGCCTCTAATGAGAAACGGGTGTTACGCGTGTTTAGTCGCGCTACTTTTAAGCAATTACCATTTATCACTTGAATCGTTTTTATCGTCTGTATGGTTGATAAAGGATCGTCCATAGAACGATAAACTTTCCCAGATACGTGCATATACGTATCCGGAGCGAATCGTTCCGCTGCGCGTTTCATGCTCATTTCCGGCCGCCATATTACCACATACTGCGTACAACGCTGGAGACATTTTAGAATTCTACGAACTTCATTTATTCATTTTTTTCTCTTCTCTTTTAGACTGTACCAAGTATTCTGTATTGCTTCTATATCATAAGCGGAATTATCAGTACTAAGAAACGATAAGAGTGCCTCTTATGGAGAATTGTGTAAATTATTTTTAAAAATTGCACTTGTATGCTATAGCTTGTAGATATTCCATATGGAGACGCGATGACGATAGAATTGCGTTGGGACGCCCGAATTCCCTGTTAACATAATTTCCAGTGAATAAATTCAATCCGATTTGGCGGACGAGGTGGAAGACTAGACTAGGCAGTTAAATATCTATATCTATAGACAAAGGTCAGGACCGAGGTGAAATTCCTTGTGACATCCTAGACCTCTCCTTTGTTCATTAACTTTTACGGGATGATATGGAAGGTGGGCGTGGAGGAGAAACTGGGAGTTTGGGGAGGTAGTAGGGTCAGACCTGTTCCTAGGCGACAATTGTTGTTTTAACGGAGCAAACATTTTCAATGGCGTGCGACCTCATTACTGAAATGGAACTCATTACCGTTATGCAAAAGCGTTTGCATTTTGTTATAATGTTATACGCCCGCTATAAAGGGACGCTTGCTAATGACTGCGAGTTATTCAGCTGCACGAACCTCTTGACGCCGCTACACTGCTTCGTGCAGGACCTATTGAACGTGAAAGTTGAAAACTGCGTCGAAGCCCCAGGAGCAAGTGGGAGGAATAAGGGCGAGGGAAGGAGGGGGAGGGGGGGTGTGGATTTGAACCGTAAGTCGAGACTCCCTTACCTCCTCCTTGTGCCACCCTATCCTCTTCACTCGAATCAGAAACTCAAAACCAAATAGCTCGTGGGATGGGCGGAGAGAGGGTTGTTAGCGTTACCATTCTTGTGAGAAAAAATTACGAATTTCTTTAGAAAGGCCAACCCTTCAGTAGCTACCTGTATCCATATGTGTATATTAGAGGTATACAGAATATAGAAGTAGATGATGATATTTAAAGTGGATGCCATAAAAATTCGTTGAAACTGTAATTCGTGAAATTTAATAATTTGACAATCACAGCGCCCTATTGGTCGTTTTCGTTCCCGACTAACCTTCCTCTTGGTTGGCCTCAACGAGCGCCATTTGGCAGAGCTTCGACAATGCTCTTCGTATACTCGCGTTAAATAACAATGGGTCAGAGAAGCGAAGGCTACTCGAAAACATTTGCCCATTTCCTCGTCCATTGTTATGATTCATTCACCCCACATAATGACACGCGCCACAGCCCAACGACTCTCTCTCCCTCACTTTTACTCTCTCTCCTGTTCTCACTCCTTTACATTTTCTCTATTCTTTTCCCGTCGTCCTTTCATTCCTTCTCTTCAATAAACTTCTTCTTACCCCCTCCACCTTTCTTCTTCATTGTACATCTTTTACAGAGAGCACCCCCTGTTTCCCGTCCATCGCCCGGAAGAGCTAATTGCTCACGGCCATATTTATCGATGAAAATCAATTTACTTTCCCCCAGTATCTAGAAACATAAGCCAGCTGTTTAGCTCGACCTTAGACAGACTTCTGTTTATCTAGTTTTTTTTCAAAGTCTTTCCCCTTTTCATGGTCATTGAATCATTATCCATATATTACAATTGGTCCGTAAGTACACTGCAGTGTTGTAAAGGGGCTTGTGCAATTCCAAGCCCTACCCTCATTAGGTTAGGACAAATTAGCACACGAACGTAAACAACGTTCCCCCGTCAGTAATGTACATACATGCAGTATGGTATCTCCTTTCCGATGCCAACCCGCAGACCAGCATGGAGTACTTGTATTGGATTGATCCTATATCGAGTAGCGACCAATACTTCTCTAGGTATGTATGTATGTATTCGGCGACGCGTTATAACCGTTATTAAACTAGGGTAGTAAAGGAAAGCTTCCGGGATGCATCGCTCTGGCCTAGTGCGTAAGGAAGGAAACGAAGTGTAAGGATCGTAAACTGTGTTAGACAAGATAAAAGAGTTACCCGAGATGAAAGAAGGCCATTATGCAAAGGATATACAGAATGGACTTGTGGACAGGGACGGGGCGGGGGGGCATTACCTGAGGGCCCATTCGAGGGTTACTGTAGATACATACCGTAGCTCGTAAGGGGGTTAGGAATTCTTATTTTCTATTGTTTCTTTGTTGTATACGTAATAGGTACATAACAGAAGTAATATAACGGCTGGGGATTCTTTGATGTGCCTACCGAAACGGCGTAAGGTGATTGGCGACGTCCGGAAAATTAGAACTGTCGTGACATATACCTGGGAAAATGTCGGTAATAACTTGAAACTGAGGGATCGCCTTGGAGGGTTGAATCGAGGATAGAATGGAGGGACTACAAAGGAGGGTGGTTATGGTAGCAGTGCGTAAGAAGGAGAGGAGAAAGTTTAAGGAGGACAAGGTAGAAACCTCAAATCGGATTTCCAAAGCACGCTTATATACAATTCTGCGGCTAATTGCCAGGAGAGAATAAAAAGGAGAGACGGAAGAAGAGCGTCGAGGGAGGAATAAAGGGAGTGAGCGAGGCCGCGGGTGCCGACCACATAACTTTGAGATTAATTAAATTTGAGCGCTGTTAAAAGGATTAATTAGTAGTACTTCTGCCTTAAAGAGGCTACGCCCGGGACAGAATTATACCGAGATGAAAGTTTTACGGGATGAGAAAGGGTCCTGTGACGTGGCACGAGAGATTAGCTCTATTTACGTTGCACTTGTCCAAAAAATACTAGGAATTCATAAGTATCGCGTGAGTATAAATATCTATATATAATAATCCAAAGCCTAACCCGTTTCACATATTCCCGTTTTGTATACATATTTAAGTATATCTGTTAATCGAGTACACAGGCAGTCCGGCTGTAACATAGACACACTTGAAATGATTAAAACAGCTCACAGAAAGCATCGGGATAATCACCCCGTATCAAAAATACTTCTCTAATAATATTTCCACTCTATCGACCATCATCCAATCGATTACCTATTCACACAGTGACATTCCCATATACAAACAATCAAAGGTTGCGGCCAGCGTCCCGAATTAATTCAAAGAAAAAAAATCATGCAATCGAGTCGCTGCCTTCCGATTTGATGAGAGTAAAGTTCGCAGGAGCGAAAGAGCAAGAAAAAAAGAAGAGCCGATCGTCGCCGGGTTAAGGGTCCGGAAACGTGGCTTAGGGGTTGACAAAGCGAACGCAGGCCGAAGGAAAGACCGCACAGGATAAGGGTTTCCTAGCTGCATGCGTCTATAAGGTTAGAGATGAGAACACAGCAGTAGCGAATAGGAATGAGAGAAAGTGAGATGGAGGAAGTAAGGTAGCTGTATATCGGAGAAAGATAGAAATAGAGAGACGGAAAGAGAAAGTGAAGAGCGAGGTTCAAGGAGGCTTTCCAAGGTAGAGGGATGAAAAGGGGTTGTGTATAGGGTGAGATGGCGTGAGGACGGTACTATAGGGGGTAGGTGGTATCCTCGAGGTGAATAGCAGTTCCGTATATACCTATACATACGTACATATATATATATAAGGGTGGGTTAGGTCGCTCGTGCCGCGTGTCTGTCCCCGGGGGCTCAGCTGCGGCAGCTCCATGGTGATCGATGTCTCTACTCTCCGCAATTTGAACAATGTCTCGCTGTCTTGAGCGCACGCCATTCTTGGCATTCTCCAGTAAAATGAACGTTATACCGAGCAAGAACGATGTGGGTCCATTCTTATTTACTATTCCAGTTGAGGCATGAATGGAAGATTCTCTCTTTTCCTGGTGATGCTGATGTAACCAAGCCAAAATATAGACTATACTGCTTAACTCTCCTCGTTTTCTCTCTCTCTCTCTCATACATTTTTCGAACAGTGCGACTCCGTCTTCCGCGAAGCTGCCACTCGTTGTCGTCATAGCGGATCTTTGCGACGATACTGTGGTACTTGAGTAGACGATGATCCTCTTCCTTTAGCAGGAGAAAAGAGTCGGAGATATCCTGTGCTTTTTGCCGCGATGAAACTCTCCTCGCAATCATAAGTCAACCGCGGCTCAACAAATGCGAGGCAGTCGGATAAAATGTCTTAAGAGCATACTATCCGGTAACTCGGACGGATACTTTACAGTTATTATTTATTCTCTTCTGTCTTTGTTGCGTTACCGCAGACCTCTTTTATTTTCCGTTATTCAAATATACGTGCTGTTACTATACAATTACAAAGCTGTGTCCGTACGTTGGATTTTGAAAAATGTTTAAAAATATTCCTGTGCACGGGTGTCTACTCGTATACCTCTGTACTTGTATGCTGTGTACAGCAGCATGTTTAGGTTATGTTTTTCAAGGAAAAATAAATGTCAAAGAATCCTGGCGAAATCTCACAGTGCATGACATATCCATACGTATAGCACTTCAGCGACACGTATAACCTCAGAACTCGGTAAAATCCACGTTGCGAAGTGAAAATTATCGCGCGATTTAAATTCCGCAACGAGTAAAACGCGCGCGCACACCCGTAAACAGAGATTAACGACGTGAATCGCAGTCAGGCGTCCGTACAGTGATAATGCACACTTTGCATTTACATTCGGGTCTCTATGAATATTTAGCGATGCCACTAAATATTAATGCTCAGTCGAGTCTAGGGTATTACCAAGAAGACTCGATATCGGATCAGCTATAGCCGCTTTTACTTGAAAGACCTATGAACTCTTCAATTTCACCAGTAGCAAAGTGCCAAACCGATTCGAAAAATATATTCATTACAATCATTCCCGCATCCACGTCCCAAGTATTCTAAAGTACCAGCAGTTAATGAATCACAGTCACTGGTACTGATACGTCAACCAGTACACACGCAATCCAAATTAAATACTCAGCCAGTCTACGGTGCATTAATAAAAATAGAGTTTTGTCATTTAGCAAGTTTACACATGTTTACTCGACCAGTCAAAGCGTCTCCCTCGAGCTATTTCTTTTGATGCCGTAATATTACGTAACTAGGGTCGCGACAGTAAAAGAGCAGATGATTCGTCCGGACCAATGATTTGGCTCGATTGCCTTCTGTAAATGGGAATTGTGAATTGTTGTCACGTAGACAGTACAGTATATATGTACTATAGATATAGGTATATATAATTACTAGGTATAAAGTATAGGCTACAGTATAAAGGTAGTACCTCTGTCTACGTTTGCAAGAGGAACCATGGCGGATGACTCTCGCGGGGTAGCGCTAGGGATCCATTAGCTAATGGCAACGCCAGCCATCTGCTCAATGTTGCTTTTATTCAGCGATTACTCTTGGTCCCATCCTGGGGTTTAGCTTCTCCCACTACTACAGCGTATGACTGGTTTATCAGTTTCGATTTATTTATTCATATTTTTTTTAGGGTCCTCGGGGATGACGACGGAATTTGCAGGACTTACGGGACAATTAAATGGGTTACGGGAGAGTATACACTGTGACGGTAGTCATTGCTGCAAAATTTCACTCTTGAAAATGTACGAGGGCAGAAGGAGAAGAAGGAGGATAGAAAATTGCTGGAGCCCTAGAATCCTTCTGTCACTGGCCCGGACTGACACGTAGATACTTTTATTTCTTTCGTGTCTTTGTTTTATTGCTTTACCGCGCAAGACGCTCTCAGAGTCCAATATACTCTGGACCATATGCTGTTCGTTGAAGCAATTTCAGCAAGTAGACGTACACGAGAGGCTTTAGTGTGAATTACTGCAATTTGAATAGTTTAACCTAGCAGATATAACGTAACTAGTCGTGCGCATTAGATGATCCCATGTATACTGTTTATTCAGAGTATAAATAAAAATTAGATTATGCAATGCCTATATACTCTGTATATGTTGAAAGAAATTTTCAAAGGATTTTTATTGTCAGATTTTTACTTTTTAGAAAGATCGAAGGTTATTTCCTGTGAGATAAGCCGGACTCTCTGATCTATCCCCATATCCACGGCGGGGCTCGGGAAAGCTTTGGGATTTATGTGTTGGTCAGTATGAGGATGGTGCAAGGCTGCATCGCCTAATCTATATTAAATAAAGCGAGGATATAAAAGCTTAGCTTGGATTTCGCTTGTAACGCACATTGGACTTTACTTTTGACAACTGCCTTTATGCCGGGACGTATGAATGTAACGGATTAGACAATATAGATAAAGGGCTTTTGCTCTGGGGCTTCTAAGGTCTTTGATCATACGTCCAGACAATTTTACTACAACGTTATATAACCACATGAAGGACCAATATATATATATATAAATATACAGTGTATATGTATACACACTAGGAGAATAAAATACATTTGGGACCAGAATCATTTGTGCTTTTCATGGAAGTGCAGTGCGTATGCACTTTTCTCTGTTTGACATCAACTACCTAGAACCCATAACACTTGAGAAACCTTTCCCAAGCACAAAACAATTAAAGGTACATCCAAAAAAAAGAGCTGTATATCCGTACACACGTTGAGCACAGAATCTAGAAAACTCTTGAGAAAAGGAATTAACGATCGACGGAATGACTCTTGGTAGTCGAGAGGTGCACTGCCTGAAATCGAGTTAGGTCATGATGAGGTTGGGACGGGTAGGAGATCCAAGAAGGAGTCTGTTAGGTACGTATACCTAGATACAGATACACAGATTGTGCTAGAGAAGTCCCGAGTGCCTGAAAAAAGTATAAAGTGTATATAGATATATTTTGCTACGGCAAGTGGCCTCGTTAGCGCTCACGTGTGAAATAAGCGTGCGAGTGTAAGGATAAAGAGAAAAATACGCAAGGTTGAAAGAGTGGCTAAGGAGAGAAGAGAGCAAGAGTGAATTTTTGGTCGGGATAAGAAGAGCATAAAGGCGGGAAAAGAGAAGGCGGAGAAGAAGGAAAGATGGGAAGGGCACGTATAAGGGTATAAAAGGGAAAGAAAAAAGATACGAGAGAAGAGAGATTCCGACGTCAAAGAGGAAAGGGTTGGAGGAATCGTGATGCTGACGAGGTCGAGGGAGAATCAAGACGGAGGTAGAGGCTGCTGGGGCTTCGGAGTGGAGGTTGAGAGCCTTTGTCGCGCTCTTCCGAATACGTGGCATTATTAAAATTACCCGCTAGAAATATTTAACGTTTGACGGGCCGCATATTTCACAGGAGTCTGAAATATAACCCAATATTCATCTTATGCGGCACAACGGCGACATTTATCCCCGTCAGTGGCAACGGCGGCCTCGCTATTCCTGTGTATATGGTTATGTACCTATATAGCATATAGCGCTATACCATACTCCATATGCCGTTATACAGTATACGCACTGGACTATAGCATACAGAATACTACCTCCTATTTCGTATGTATGTGTATATATATATATATATACACAAACGAATAAACTCGCTCATATGTGTCTTGGACCAAGTAGTATCCCGTCGCAAGCTGGGCGGCCGTGTTTCTTGGAAGCTTAACTGCCTTAAAGGGCACATCTCGGAAGAGCATCCTCCGCGGAAGCCATCGACGATATTGAATATCCGCCTGACTCTTTGACCTAGCCTGTAGCCCCGTGACACGAAGGCGACAGCCGGGTACCAGTAATCACATCTAGAAATAGATCATTGATACCCGGGACGTTCATGATTTTGTCTAATGATCGTGAGAAGTGGTCCCGTTGACGTAGGCATGATGACGTAATAACCAAAGATGAGAAGATATAATTTACATAGACGAGAATGTATTGAAGGGAGAGCCAAGTGTCAAGGACAATATTGAATTCACACCCTATCCCAACACCTCAACCCGGTCACCCTTCCGGCTTCTTACTAATTTGCTTATAGGCGGAATTACTTAATGACGATATACTCGGCTCGCTCGTTCGCTCACCTCGTTCACTTAGTTTAGTATAATACCAGCGGGGTAACCGCGACATAAGTGGATGGTGTCCCGTGAGCTCCCTAGCGCCCTTCCATGGCTAAGTGCATCGGGGATGCCGGAATGGGGTAGTGAGCTAGTGGCGGAGGGTGCATGCTTGGCAAGTATGTAGTCTTGAGGGGATTGCGGCCAGACCAAAACCCGTCTACCTTCCCTCCCCCTCCGCTTTTGAGCTTGTTACGTATTTCGTACGAGTGATATTGCATTGTTTGTGCACTTACGTACTCGTGTATGCAGCTGCACCTCTGCAGTTTAGGTGCATCAAGTGCTTGAGGATACAAAGCTTAATTCTCATATACAATTCGCATATAGTTAATGGAGTCCTTTTGAATGTATTAACGCGTCCTGTGATATTGAGGAGCAACGGGAAGGTAGAATGAACTTTGATGCGAATAAACAGTCGTACTTTCTTGGACGATGTGATAAGTGCGTAATTGCGAAATTGTTCGTTAGTGATTATACTTCTTTTTTTTTTTCAAGGTTCAACTTTTTTCCTGTATGGTCCCTCTTTATCTCACTCCTCTCTCTACTTTTATTTTCTCTCTATTATTGTCATCGGCGTGTATACGCCGTTAGATCAAAAGCGCGGCTACGCGCTGCAGTGGCGGGACCGAGTGTGCTTGCGTCCAGTAGAAACAATGAAAGCAAATACGGGCAATGGAAAAGTTCCGGCACAAAAGGATGAAAAGCGGTCATTGCGCGGCACAAAGGACCGAACGGTGAGAGAGCGCCGTGGATACCCAGTTTTAGGCATTCTACAGTAAAAAAGAAAAAGGAATTCAAAAAATGAAAAAAAAAACGGTACCGCACGTATCGACGACTAACCAGAAAATACTGGTGATTTCAAAAACCGATTGTGGTTACCGGTTGTGCAGACTTTAGCCATTGTTATTGGCGGTAGCAACACGTGCTGGTATTTTGCCAATAATAATAATAATAATGCTACTAATGATACTTTTACCTCCCACGAAATTCATCTCGTAGCTTCCTCAAAATCCAGGACTTTGCACGTATATGTGTTCGTCTCTTAGTTCTGTGTAAACGTTACGTATAAATCCACGCAATTTCCAGAAAAGGTTTCACATCCTGTAAAGCCTAATTTAACATCCTCTCGTTGCGTCATATAGTGACGTACACAATCGAAGGAGGTAAACCCCGGATGGCGTACATACAATAAAGGAACTGGAAAAGATAAGAAAATGGTTACGCGAAAGTCGGCTTCAGATACACAGCATCAGTATTTTCGATCGATCCCGCCAGTTCTGCGTGGCTCAAACAATATCGCTGGAAAAATATTTCGCCAATATTACATTTCGAACGTGTCCCATTGAATTTGCAAACATATTGCAGTGTATTTTGCGTGCTAGCCTATCCATATTCTATACAGAGACTCTAAGAAAGACCACTGTCGGAAAACTCCCCAAGGAAACACAATTTCCTAGTCGATCGGGTAATTTCAAAATTGTTACTTTACCACCCGAACCGTAAAATGAAAGATAATAATTTTTCAAACAATATTTTCCCGAACGACATATATAGATATACGTTACTACCTATACCGTATATCGTAAGGATCGTAGAATACAGAAACGAATTTGTGCTAACCCCTGTGTTATAAATCACAGCAAGAAATTCACTGGTGTATGATTCGCTCAAGGGCACGTATGTTTCCCCTGGTCTTTCTTTAATTCGTCGAGGCTGAAGTGGGACTAGAGAGCTGGTGCAATTCTGGACTCTCATCGAAACACCTCGATGGGATTATTGCATCGGCAAAAAACATTCAAGTGCACTCATACATCCAACACCCACCCCCTGGTGCTCGTATTTGAAATTGCTGTCGTCTCAAATGCATTATACCCTCGCGAGTAACTGGAGTCGACACAACCTAGTTTTGTGCGTGCATACGTGCGTGTGTGTGTTTGTGTGTAGACTAATTCATTGACACGTAGCACGTACGAATCAGTCACAGGGAGAAAGTGGAAGGAGTAATACTAAGAGAAAGAATGGGATAAAGAAGAGCCAGAGAATAACAGAACGTTCTGGTACAGGGGTAGAAAAATACGGGCATGTACAATTCTATTGAGGCTGCAATGCACATCTGCCTCTACTGCATTGTATTGCGTGCTGCACTCATCCGCGTCATCTGATCTGTGCGTTGAAGCTTCCAAACATCCAGCGCTCATGGTATCCCCGATCACGATCACGATTCCATGCTCGAACTTTGTCACCACCGAGTCACCCCTCTATTCTAGCTAGGGGATGGTACCCTTTATCGAATTATCGTCATACCTGGTTCGACAATAAATCTGGCGAACCTTTCCAACCCTTAGATTTACGGGCGGATTAATATTAGATGTAACGAAAGTAGTGGCCGAATATCCCAGGACGTTAGGTCAAAGATAGATGTGGTATTTCTGTACAGGGTGGATATCGATCAAATCTCATACGGATCCCACAAATCATTATGAATTTTAGAAAAAATTATAACAATTAATGAAACTCGTGTGTACCAATTGCCAACTAGCATTTACATATCTGCTGTGTGTTATTTAAAATGGTAAGACTGACCATACCGGATGGAATGGTTGGCGTATTGTGATGGTCCAGCAGCATTGTTCCTCAGGCTGGCTTCAAATTCAAGAGTTACGCTTTGTTCAGCATGCTAAATTATGAATGACCAACGTCGAGTGAGTACACGTGACACTGTGTTTTGGTTGGACGGGCTCAGAGTGGTGTTTCTACGTCTGGCCGTGAGAGACTCAGGGTAAAATAGTCAGAAATCAGTTATGCCATAAATATGTAACGTAAGATGACGTCGACCTAAGAAGAGATATATACCCAGGATCACAAATGAGAACAGAGTCGAGATCTAACGTCCAGCTGCCATTTAGTATGGCTACACAACGTCGCTAATATCCATAATAGAATCTGAAGGTCCAGACTGTGTATACATCAAGGGTAGAGAATAACAGTAGCACTCCCCTGTGCATGGGAAAGAATTTGAAAGAAATGATTTCCACGAACGACACCGATGGAGTCATGTATCCCGACTATTAGGGATGCTGCAATCCTGCGAAGGGTGCACGCGTGCATTCTCTCGATTTGAGATGATTGTATTCAAACATTCTGATCACACATCTCGCGCAGGGATGAGTGTGAAGGAAGAAGGGCGCATTTGCATTTGGGGTTACGGGACTCCATTCGGAGGAAAATGAAATAATCTCGTTATGTAAATGTATACCTCGTGGGCTAAGCCCCACGTACATACGTCTATGCCTGCGAGACGTTTCTCCTGAATCTCTCTCACTTGCTCTCTCTCTCTCTCTTTCTTTCTCTCGAGATTATAATTTAGTGCGGCACTCTTGCCACGTACGTAGCGCCCTGAATAAAAGCAATGAAGTCGGCAATCTTTTAATAAACCGTATGCACCGTGTGCGATAAGACTCGTTGAATCGCTTAAGGAGATAAGTGCCTGGATGAACGATCCTGGACTGCAGCCAGCCTATCCACCCATCCATCCCACCTCCCTCCTCCTTCTCCTCCTCTCCTCAGTTCCGAGTATTCCTTCGCTCACTGGAAATTCCTCATCCATTAGCCTCGGTCAGTTCTACCATGAAAACTCTCGACTCTTGTTATCTTCCTGTTGCTCGCGCCACGACCCAACGTTGATATAGAACTCGGGACAAGTTCAACAGCGAGTTCAAGACACGGAGATAAGTGCATAAAGAGAGAAAGAGAGAAAGAGAGAAA
>JARPRG010000286.1:1076683-1112698 GCA_031001745.1 Hartigia nigra
AATACTGGTTCCGCACTCAAGGGACTTCTATAGATGGCAATCGCATAAGAGCTTGTCCCCTGGCAGTAAAGCCGATTTGGCAAGCTGCAAAAGTTCACGCAAATTATAAGGTATCATAAGAAAGGCGAGATTCTGAAATTGAGGAAAAATTAATAATTGACCAGAAGCGAAATGGGATTTCGTGAATGATATCTCAGCCGTAAACTCGTGTCTTGAATATTATTAACGCGCACAGTGCTTATTTCGCGTATATGGAAACATGACCAACGTGCTGCACGCAACCTCCCTGGATCAGCTATTTGATAAATATTATTATACGCATATAAAATCCTCGTCTAGGTACTAGAATCCCTTGACGTATTTTCAACAGCCAACAGTTATATGGCATTTCCCATACAAGCCATATGATATATACCATGATTTTACGGTGGCCGCAATAAAATTCGTGAAGGCATTGCTGACTTGATTGTTAATGCCGTTATCGTATGTCACAGCATGTATCCTTATAACTGGCAACGTGCTCTTATGCATATATACATATATCTTCGTTATTTCCACCATAAGACCAAAACCGAAACTACATCCGCTAGCGTTCCAGCGTCAATGCCGCTAGATAATTGTTGACGTTAGCACGCCAAGAAATTTTGCATTTTCCAACGCGTGATTAGATTAACGTGAACCACGAATAAACCTTCCACAGTCCCTCTGCACCCCATATGCCAGGGGGGAAGGTCTCTGGGCGTTATAGCGGCATGTATGCGCGGTAGTTATACGTGCCAAGAGTACGTTGCCCCGTATTCGTGGAAGTATCCGAACAATGCGTGATTCAAGCTAACGATCCGTACTCGAGTCGAATGCAGCGGAGTGCAGAAGAGGAGTGCGTCGCAAAGTAGTGGAAATTGCTAGTCGTGAAGAAGGAGGGAGGGAGAGAGAGAGAGAGAGAGAGAGAGAAAGACATATAGTGAATCAACGAGAGGTCCCAGGACGGCTTTTCTTGAATATATTCGAATCCGTGATATTGATCATAAAAAAAACTTTCAAAGACGGCTGAGATATGAAGCCGCAGATTCAAGAAGATTTTAGATATAAATCGTCTTTTTATTTTTTTCGAATATCTCCAAGCTACGTTGCCGCGTTTTGATAGAGGATAAGTCGTACTATTATATTGGCAGAAATGATACTGTATCATGTATATTAATCGAATTCGATAACAGTATGATTTTTCCCTTGAATTCATTGCTATAGGCTATTTGTACTTTATCTCTTAAGATAATTATGAAAGTTATACGAGTATAGTATATGATATATACATATCTAAAAGCGTTTAGTAGTTGGTTTGTATTTCAATGGCAATAAATATTTCGTATTGGACGGCCAGAAATGTGTTTAGATGTGAATTTGTATGAAATGTTTCAGGGGATGAAAAAAAAAAAAGAAAGAATCCGTGCTAGCGGCGCAGAGCAGCAGAAAGCGCGTGCCTACGAAAATCTGACTGCTATTGAAAAATGGTGCTTTGTAATCATAAATCGCCGACATTTTCAGCGATTCGACTTATTTTATTCGCATTCCTAATGGAAGTCTGGCATGCCACGGTAGCGGATAGAAGCCCGACCTCAATCCCAATCCGGCGGCCTGCTCAGCAAAGTCGAGTGGGTTGTTCCCGGGTTTCCTTCGCCCTGGGAAGAATCAGGGAAAGCAACCTATAGATTTATAGCCTGTTGTATGAAAAAATAATGTGTCTGCGAGGCAGGAAATTGAGGAAAAATGGTTACGCATCGGTGAAACGGATAAAATCAATCGTAACCAGGAATTCGCGAGAGCTCACCTTCGAAGTTAGAATGAAAAAAAGCCATATCGTTACACGAAAAGAGAAACGAGAAATGTAGAGTGTAAAGAATGAAATCTCTATTTGGAATAATTTTCAAGTAAATTAAATGTAACCAACAGTCAACACGGCTTTGTGTATGTAAACATGCGAATAAGACATGAATGAAGTATACCGTGTGCGACGATGTTAATTTAATTATTCTGTTTATTTCCCAGAAATAAAATTAAAATATCTAAGCTCTTTGGGCGTACAGGATCTTATTGCGAATCCACTTTTTAATTAAAGTTTGAAACTAAGGCGGCGCGAGTGTAAAAGAAAAAAAAAAACCAGAAGAAGCAAGGGACGGGGGAAGACGAGGAGAAAAAAATGGAAAGCCTGGCTTTTTCTCATCTCTCTCTCTCTCTGGGAGATCTCAGAGTTCGTTCAGGGCTCAGGGTCTCTCTGGCTCCACAGAAGAGAGGCACGCTCAATGAAATATGTAAGCATTCGCAGCGCTCGAGTCCTGCTGCCGCGACGGCTTTACCTACTTGAAATTCTTCATTATAATATGAACAGCGGATAGAAATAGTATAGCTTTCTTTGGAAAATTAATATTTAGCAGCCCGCGCGATTTAGTCCCATATCACACAAACGCCCTCTCCCCATGTACTGCCCACCGATTCTTTATTCGACTGGCGTGAGCCGTTAAATGCGATTCCCGTGTACGCTGCTTTATGGTGTGTGGCTACTTTCCGTCCTTCGTCGTAGTAGGTCAAGTTGAGCCAAGGGACCATCCAGTCGAAGCTGTGCTATAGCAATAAGTACTTTCTGAAAATTACTTTTACCTCGGTAACACGGTTTCCTGGGAATTACACATTCATCATTTGGACATCCACTATATAGTAATGACGGATACAGGCGGTAGGGCAGTCGAAATAACACAAAGACAAATATAAATTAGCATACTAGGCAGTCAAATGTAATTTAAATTGCTCGAGTACACAAAATTGTTACTACCCATACGAGTTCTTCATTATCCTAATGATTATTCAATGATAAACATTTGCCTAGGGACTGCTCCATGGCTACTTCCATAGAGCGTGTTGCATATGTGCGGTACGCGTACACAGAAATCCAATATCTAAGCAGATATTGCTGTGCACGTGTATTCTATCAACGCCACCAATTTTGCTGGACATTTTCCGCTGGACTTTTTGTTTGCACGTACACGGAAATACATGCTTAGATATGTGATCTATGTACATACGCGCATAGCCAATAGACACCTATGTTCTAGCATATATACATATTTTTTATACATCCACACACACACACATAATCCACCACCACAGCCATCATGCTACCAGCCATATATATATATATATATATATATATATATAATATATATATATATATATAATACATTTATCTTTCGCAACAATGCAGCGCAATAGGAAAAAAAAAGTGACACGTGTACAGTGAAAATTTAAACATTCGTCTGTCTGTCATCCGCATGCGCACGCATTAGAAATTGAACAAGAGGGGAGGGGGATGAGGGGTCTAAGAGGATGAAGAATTATGGGTTGCCAAAAGGGGTAAAGCGGGAGAGAAGGTATAGAATTCTACAACCACAACCAGCGGATTTTATATGAAATGAGTTGGCAGGGGTGCTTTCATAAATCAATTCGTTTGTAGTCCATCGATGGTGTAATGTATACCTAATCCGTTATGTGATTTTTTAACCCGAAACAGAATAATAAGGATATACATTACGTCTGGGCATGAGTATGTCGATTTTAATATCTCCAATTGAAAACTTAATTCGAATCGATTTTAATCTATCAGGCGTAACGCGATCAGCAATGCATTTGCACCACGCGTAACCTGTCACACGTGGTGTGCACGCTCTACTTGACAGTTGTACAGGTGACTAGATAGACGCTAGTTAACCAGCCACGAGAGGAAAGATGGAAGCCTCGTTACGGTAGCTGGAGGCTGACAAAAAAGTGACAAGAGACACGCGATAACATGGCGCGTGTGCACATGTTACGCAAAGCGGTTTATATACGTATATATAGTTCTAGCATACGACTAGGTGGATGCTAATAGTTACACAATGTATTGGTGGATATTTGGATCAGCGGTATTTTCAATCGTATGGAATTTATACGGATCAATAGATTTACTTGGAATATACAAGTCTCTTGCCTATATTTTACATTGGATGTAGATTACATAAGGATCGGGACATTTCTTTGATACAGAAGCAACAGGCTCCTTTAACTCGTATAATATTCTTTGCTGTACTTAAGGAAATAACGTCTTTCAAAACCAACCATAACTGTATAATAAAGTGTACTGCTGGTACTAGTAAAAGAGAATAACTTTTTGTAGTATATAAGAATTATATGGACTTTTGGGATGACTCGTGTAGCGAAAACAAATACGTGAGTACCTGACAGAGGTAATTTAATTCGATGAATAACATGTCAAAACATTGCGCACATGGCCGCCGTAGCAGACGACAAAAACATTTAAAACGGTGCTTACTCTGTTGATGGTAGATTCAACCGATTACGGTCAGGCTGGTTTCGATGTGTGCAATGTAGGCACGTTCTTCTATGGAAATATGTAGTGAAACTGCAAACACTTAACACCTTATCGCCGCGTTCGGCACGCGAGGACTCATCTGGTTACGCAATGGCCATAACGGTAATTACAGAAAAAATAAAAATCACGCGTATCGAAGACGGTTAAATTAAGTCTTTCTAGTTTCTTTTATGTGAGGATTCAAGTGTCGTCGGTACTGGGATACCGTGCCGTGAGTAAAACGTGGACCAGCCAATTGACAGAAGCAATGCAATCCCCTCGCGACCCCGCGACGGACTGACGAGTCGAGCGGCTGCGCAGCGCCACCGTGACCCGTGGCGACACCACGAACTATTTGCCTGTCGGGCTCTGCTACCTTCTATACTTCAGCTATCCACATAGCCAACATGTACAAGCTATAACACGTTACTAGATCCCATGGTGTACACGAGAAGATGCGATAGGAGGATCTTTTCTCTTGTTTGGATTGTTTTGCGGCTACAGTCAGCAAGCAGCGATGTGTCTTGAGCAGTCCTTGATGCAGCCATTCCAAGAATGTCACGGCTGTATACCTCATAGAACTCCTGGGGAATGGCGGAGTGTTTGATGTTACCTAGAAGTGCTACTGCCTGCCTGGACCAGAGCTATTGCGCGACACGAGCAGCTGATGTTTGGTTAGTTAAGTTGTTTGATATGAAGAAACTTGTAGGTATGCGAGTCACGATGTTCAGGATAGGCCACCCTATGTATGTATACGGAATCGTTTATCCCGTTGGTATCTAATAGGACAATTCTAGATAATTTAATCGTTTATTATTTTCAGAGAGGGATGAGTCACTGGATGGGGAAAGAAAGTTGGGGTATTTCTAACTCGCAGGGAGGCGTCAAGATTCTCATGGGAAATAATAGGCAATTTCTTTACGGTTATCCGGAATCCAGCAAGCGTGGCCTGACTCCGTAGATTCCCCTGTTGTCTCCGTAGTTGTCGGCAGGTTTGCTTTTCACGCGGGATGCTCATAACCAGCTCTCCCCTTATCCGCTTGGGTAAACCACCCTTGTGACTCGGGCTCTCTGACCTGCTGTTACTTTTACCTTTTACCCTTTATTAGCATTTGCCGTCGCGTTAAAACGCCCGAAAATTCGTACCTCGCACCTCAAGGTAGATCTGCCTTTTCCCTTGTTGGATCGATTGCTTTGAATACTTCTCTATCAGGAATAGAAGTCCTCTTTGAAATGGTTTTTTCGATTGGAATGCCAGTCTCATTCGCAGATTCGACGTGGGGAAAGAACTGACATTGCTACGGCAAAGGTCTCTTGCAATTAATCTGCGTTACGAATCTATCGAATGGTAAAAGCGAGTAAGGGATGGAACGAGCAGGAATGTGCATGAGTACGAGAAAGAGAAAGAGCGAGGGAGACAATAAATGAGAGAGAGAGAGAGAGAGAAAAAGTAGAAAACGTAAAAGCAGGGGAATGAAAATTAATGTGGTAGGAAGAATTTAGATATATGTATGTGAACAGGTCTGGTAAATCAATATTTAATTTAGCAACTGTATGCGAGAGCAGACGAAAAAATTGTCCAAAGAATTATTTTAACATCTACGCTGACGTCCCGCGCAGCACTTTGACGTATCCTTTTCGTCGGTTTAATCGATACGTCGATTCTAGTTGCTTTTGTGCAACGAACAACCATGGGAAAGAGGGAGTCTGCGCTACTCGCGTCGCAAATTTTAATGTGGCGACCGCACGCGTATCGTGTGCCTCGCATGGAAATTGCCGGCCAACTGCCAGTCTGTTGAATTTATCGTATATTTCTATTTCATTTTAACTCCCGACTGTTTTTTATCCGGCTTTTTACCTTTTATGCATATACGTCAATCTCTTGATAGTATTAGCTCTATATATACGTATATACATATATATTTTGTTATAATTCACTCACATAATTGCGCAATTTTCTCGATCTATTTCTTTATCAACTAAAGATGCCTGAGATAATCGTAATTTGAAGTAGTAAATGATAAAGCGATAACACGGCAATAGCGGATTCAATCTACTAGAACTTCCTGTGAGCTCATTAATGAACCTCTAATATCCGGTTTCAGAAGAACTGTCGTTCTTGAACCCAGTTGGCGTGCGAAACGATAGAAAAGCGAGCGTCCAGAAAGCAAGAGAAAAGTGAAAAAAAAAGAGAATAAAAATGATGTCAGAGAATTTTTCATTTCCTCCGTATGTTATCCTTCCACTTTTGTCGAAGGTATTGTTTTCCTACCTACATTCGTAAGTACAGAGCTCAGAATCCTTTTCACGCACGACTACGTCCCATCGATTTTGAAAAGCCAGTCAGCGATATAAGAGACAAGCAATGAAATGAGAAGAATCGAAGAATACAGATTAATTGAAAATGGTCAATATATTATATAGATATACTATCTATACTCATATCGATATATGTTCATTTATTGATTTACGTATACAAACCCATATAGGTATAGACACATATGGCAATGGAATTCAAGGGGGTTTAATAATCGACATTGCCCTTAACCCAGGCAATATTAGTCGGCGTAGTTACAGCACTGATTAATTTGATCGCTTCACGCTAATCTTTGTCTCCATCGACGTGCGGCTTTGATGTTCGTCGAATTGAATACCTGCCGTTTCATGTTTGTACGTCAAACCATTGGGATCGCACATTGTCGACGCAGGAAATTAGGCAAACAGTTTGTTCGCGAGGTACAGCGTTGAGCTGGAGTCTAATCAACGTTTCACGGGGCTTCGAGTGACGTCACTGACCAATGCTTTATTATTTTTCTTCGTTTCTTTACCCCCCTCATCCCTGTAGGATATTCCACACAAATATACACAGATTACATAGGAATAATAGTATGTAATCTAACTAAGTTTATAAATACTTATGGTATTAGTACCTATAGCCGATAATCCGTTAATCATATTTCTTCGTAACCGGTGCAAATTAGAATTCAGAGAACTGGCCAGTAAATCTACGGCGTCGCGACGCGAGGCATCTACTCTCTTATTCATTTCTATACGCTGATTCACTCTCTCCTTCCTTTTTCTCTCTCTCTCGCTCTCGCGAGTTTATCTGCTATACGCGATTTAGTCTCATTGCTTCAGCACCTGTCTTTGCGTTTTCTACCACTGCTTCCCCGTGAGCTCCTAAGTCCATTCTTGGATACCGAGCAGCAACTTTCTCTTATTTCGCCTAGATTTTCAATAAGCTCTGTAAATAATAACCCGACGAAATAACATAATGTAACGCCATAGTGGAGCCAAGTAGAGTGGGAGGGTTGACCTGGCAGCTGGTGGATCGATGCACCGCGTACCCCTATTTCATACCTGCGCCGCGCCTGCTTGCGCTGATGCCAGCCAAGACCTCGTGGATGTTCCCGAGTAAAAATGTTAATGTAAGTTACATTAGTATGTAAGTTACATGTAATGTAAGTTACATGCAAGTTACATTAACATTTTTACTCGGGTTTCACCATGTCTCGTTTGAAGTAATCAAACATTTTGTATACAATTCCTTAGCTAATGCTTACACGTTAAAATGTTCAGACAGAAGACCTCTCACGAAATCGGCACAGCTCCAGCATCCTTATCGTACCGATGAAACGGGTCGAGTAGTATGTGAAAGGGTCTAATAAATTCAAGCTTATATCGACCATTTGAAATCCAAGAATATTCCAAATAACCTGGATTATCCTGACGTTAAGGATGTACCAGTGAAACTCACCAATAAGTCCTCTGCTTACAGGACTAAAATCATAAGTAGATATATTTATGTCCTACGTCAACTATTCATATTAAAGTTACATAACATGGGTAAGAGAAGAGGAATAATATCTGTCCAAGTCCCATTTCGTCTATAGTGCTTAATATTTCTAAAGGATTTTTAGGAGGATCAAAGGACCTTGCTTGGTGAAGACGTACATATGTCTGATATATAAGGTATCCCGGTACTATCAATCCTTGAAGAAGATGCTAGTCCTCGTTGACGTCGTATCCGCATGGTTTCGAAAGGCTAGTACCTATAGGCTGCTATACACGGTCCTCTTCAACGTAAAGGGCTTCGGATGCTGGAATGACGTCGAGCGGCTGAAACACTGGAGTGTTGTTCGGGGACAAGGGAAGGTACATTACCTACGTAAGCGCTGTTTATGGAGACCGCAGGCGGCATCTCCCGTTGAGCTTAGCGTTACTGCGCCAGGCCGCGTTACGAGCGAAGGGATTTTCTGCCGGATGAGGCTGCCTGCTGCCATCCGACAGCCCAGCATCCTGGTAGCAGTGGCAGCGCAGTACAGCCTCTGGGGCTTTGGGACTGGTTCTCCCTTTCTCTCAATCTCTCTTTCTTTCTCGCTCTTATGTGTTTCATTCTAGAGGACGATGGTGCACCTCGTCCTTCTTCTTTTCCTCGTGCATACCCTGCGGAATCCTCTCTAATGTATAAAAATAAGCTTGTTTAACACGGGCCTACCCCATGCTACTGTTTTACATATATATATGTATATACTCAACGCAGAATTCCCTACCCATCTACAGTTTATACTGCGTACAAGAGTCATCCGACCGCATATACTTTTTAGAGGACGATTTAACCCCTGCGACCTATCCATGAACCCCACAAAAGTATACCCCACGAACCGCGAGCTGCGAGATATCTTTTCTCTTTGGGAAATGACACGGGATAGACGTGACGTGGTTAAAATATATTTTTACTTGATAACAGTAAATACTTTACCGTAGATACTTTGTCGTTTGCTAGATAATTTTCACCGTGAATTGTAGTACTAGCTATGGTTACACAATGGAACCTTTAATGTACCAATGATATCTACTCACGTCTTCAGGTATATGGAGACCCTTGGCGACTCTAAAACTTGGCTTTAACGAAGGTACTTTGAGACTTCCTTAGGATCCTCCTTCTTGTGGTTTTGCTTTCCACGTAATTGCAAGCTCTTACTGCAGACTAAACTCTAAGGTATGGTCGATTGAACTTGTTCGAAAGTCCGAGGTCGTAGGACTGCTTCTTCGATCCTTGGACTCGTTTGTGTTTATGTGGCATAAGGAACAAAGACGATATAAACACGTATCCTATGTAGGTATACATTTCGCCACGGCGCAAAACGAAATCCCCCCGGGAACGCATAACTCATTTGCTACCCAGCAATATAAAAAGTAGAATTAGTATTTCAGCTCTGCATGGCAGCAGCGACCAGGGAGTAGTAGTAGAAGGCTCAGGTGTTTCCAGCGGCGTAGCACGGCTTGGAAAAGTGGTATGGTCGATATGACTGAGCCTCCAACACCAGTAGCACACGATTCTCTACCCTCCTCTGTCTCTCCCCCTTCGCCCGTACCACGTCCCATGAAATCCTCCTGTACCTACGGGGAACAACCCCTCGCGTCCCCATCCCTTACGCTTTCATTCCTCTTTCTCGTATAAGCGGCAACCTCACGCCGCGTCATCCCATTCTACTCTTCCTCTGTTCAGCAGCGCACTCACTCCCTCTTCTCACTATCAGACGAGCCTCCCTTCTACCCTTTATCCTACTCCACCTCCTCCCCTCATCCCTGAGCGCGATATTAGTTGCATTCATAGAATTTTGCTTTTATAATATTTAATCACGTTGAATATTGGAGCTCGTCGGGAGTGCGCCGCGCTGTAAATTATTCTAGAGCAGGGACTCTCAAAGCGCGGTACCACGAAACGGGTGATTCTACGGTGAAAAAAGAGATATTTAAAAAAATTGTCTTTTATACGTCATGGAGCATGGATACACGGTAGCATTTTAACCGGTAGGGCGAGGAGGGTGGGGAGAGGATGTTGATTTTTTCATTTGTTAGGAAAATATGCCGTTTGTTTTTCGGACAATTGCTCGATACTACGATTCTACGTTCGGTGCTCTGTTGGAAATTGAATTATTTTTTGTTGAACCTCTGTGTTTCTTGTTTCGCTCAAAAATATCGTCATGGCTACAAAACATACGTGAGCGTTTATGTATGTGATCCTGGGTGAAAATTAAAACCTTTCTATGGACGATGACTTCAGTCCTGGTCTGATGTTAATTAAAATAAACTTTTACCCCCTGGTCCCTGGCCATTTGCACACAAGTGATTTATCGCCCAGGGAAGCATTTGTATTGTTAATCGCTCCGACCGATCTCGACTGTGTTACGTCTTGCCGGTATAGCTTAATATAGAAAAACTAGTTGAAAACAAGTGGAAAACAATTCCAGTTTTCCTCGGAGCGCCATTAGGAGGGACACTATAACGAAAGTTCTCAAAGTACGTTTCATTGATTAAACTAAATGGAGCGAAGTGGCCTGACTTTTAAGTTTCGAGAATTTTCGTTTATACTCTCGGGACTGAATAATCTCGTATGCCGAATGTTCAATAAATTTCGAAAAAATACCAGATGACCCTCGCAATGTGTTTTCTGCTGATAAATGTCATTTTCAAGGAGTAATTTTTTCCTTTTTACATTTACCAACCCACGAACTAAAAAAACTGACCACGGGCTTGCGATTGGTTCTGATCATCGAGCTGTAACGATCAATGATCCGTACTGTATCAGATGTCAGGTTGAAACATGACCCCAGAGAATTGATCAATCGTAACTCGAAAGTCAATTTCATCTTTCAGTAGCCAAGTTAGAAGAGACAAAATTGAGCAGAGACAATGATTGTTTTGATTATGGAAGCAGACATGGGATATCTAATACCCCTATGCCTATAATCGTTTTTAATTGGCTTTTCAATTAATTATTGAATATTGCTATTATGGTAAATATTCATATGCCCATCTCTCGCACTCATAGTACGTATAGGAAACGGAAAAAATGTAAAACCCATAGGATTAACATTTATATATAAATTGATTCCGGAGGGGTTTATATAATTGGGTCAATATACAACATGTTTTTTTTTTTAATTTGTATATATTTTATATTAAATTATAAATATATTTAAATAGCTTCGAAGAGAACAATAAACCATAAGCAAGACTTTTGACTACAGGCGTTAATCTAATACAGCAGAATAATCCAATCTATTCCGTGGTCGGCCGTCAGTTAACTTTGGCGACGGTGCGAAGGCACAAGGATGGGCAAATTAAATGATTCGATTAAATCCTGGCAAAATTAAGATTCGCCGTCGGAAAAGTGAAAACCAAAATAAGGAGTGGGCTTTGCCTCGTGAATTTTAATTGACGCTGTATCTATACGTACCACTATTAGCAAAACCTCGTTATTCCTCAATGTGTCGCGTTTTTATTCACTTTTTCATTTTGTCTTAAAAACAGACGAAAAGCTGTTTGTACAGGTCAACCAAAATATATATGTGAATTAAGATACACGAATTTCATATGATTTTACATGATTTTATTTGCAATCATACGTAAATCCGTATCACATCTTTTATCGATCTCACACAGTTCATGCAAGCATACAAAATTATTGTGATTTGCCTCGATTATTGTCACCAACTTTAAACGCACCCTTCTTCATTATTTCGCCGTAACAATTCGATTCGCCAGACATGAACGAAGTCCTAAGGGCAAGAGACACTTGCGAAGATCACATAGGGATAGATCGCAACAAAGTCGATTTGCCCATATACGTACGTCTATGCTTATTGGTCGGCTGCAGTATCTGCATTCGTATCTGACAACCGTAACCAATCCATCAATATCGCAGCGCGTGCAACAATTGTACATACTCTACGACAAGCATACGTGTTCTCCCGCGTGGGAAATATTGCTATGACAAAGGGGGTGTGGTGGGTAGAACATTAGCGTCGCGTCGTTGGGAAACTTTTCATGAAAACAGAATCCTCGCGTAGGCCGTGAAAATCCCGTTGTCTCGAATGACCGTAGGGCGTGTTACATTTTACACAAAAAAAAAAGAGTGCTGGCAAGTAAAAAGTTAAAGGATGGCAAAGAGGGGTTGAACATTTTTGCGAAGCAAGTACGAAGGTAAATTGAGTGAAAGCATCGAGCTAGAATTTAGGTATACGTATGTTCTATGCATATGTATACCTGTAAAAGAGGGTGCGTAGAGCTTTTTAGGAGGGATGCATGGATTTCTTTTAATGTGCTTCATCCCTTGGCGAGCAGAGGGTTCAACGTGATGGCTTCGGCTATTGCCAAGTCACTACGCTTACTATGCACCCCGGCGTAAAATTGAATTTTCTCGCGTCCACGTCAAAACAGCCGGTGGGCAAAATGGACGCAGGTGCAGTGTCTCGTAACGCGGTACGAATTTAAGAACGCTTTGGGTTATTGCTTGAGGAACGGACAAGGGGTGGATTCGTGTAGAGACTTTTGCGTTATGTTAGGCGGGTATAAGGGTGCCCCAAACAGGGCAGAAAATGGCCCACACCGCGGGAGTCAACGCCTGCAAAACCGAATGACTCACTGTGCGTTCTGTTTCGTGATCTCCCCCTTTCCATTTTTCCTTTTTCTATTCGCACTTGCCCTTTCTCGTGCTCTCTCACGTTTTTCTATATACCACTCTCATAGTTTCATCCCTCTCTCTCTCTCTCTTATACGTCTGTCCAATGTGTTCTCTGTGATCATAAAGTCTTATTCTTGCGGCTTAGCTCGCGACCGCGTGTACAGCCTCTATATAGTAAGGGTGCTGTTTCACCCTGGTAGTCAGCTAGGTATTATCCGTCGGCCGTGTAATCCATTATTATACGTGGCAGCCAATGACGTCATGTATAACAGCGGAATCCCTAGAAGATCGCCAGGACGTCCCGACATTAATACCCACTCCCCAGGATACCACTTGGGTCTCAGGATATACGTGCCCGAAACCAGGGTTGAAACTTTGTCAAATTTCGAAAGCTCCCGCTAAGGGTGAATCCAGCCACTTTGCAAAGTCTCAATACGGCATCCCTTGTATATGTATTTGCCGTGATGTTAGCTGTACTCTGAAAGCAAACTTTACTCATGGACCATAGATAACTCCTTCCTCTTCCGGAAGATGAGAAAGATTATGGGACCAATCCCGATAGTACACGGTCTATATATATTGCGTCAGTATACCTATAATGCTCGTAACTATAATATACTTTGACGAGAATAACCCATTTACTTCACTGTCACTATAACAGCTGATTTTCATTGGATGATTTATACATTAGATACAATAATGATATTATTGATCTTCATTTGACTTCGCGACCATTCTCAAGTACATTATCAATAATACAATCGTACAATAAATATCTAAGATCTTCGTGAAATTTCCCGAAGGGCCTAACGCTTACGCAACATTCAGTCATACGCCGAGAGTTAATGCTTAATTGCGCTCTTACCTTCGACTCCGTATTAAATAGAGTATCTTGACTGTTTGGCGGAATCGATCGTCCGCAGAATAGCAATCACACCGAGAGTGAGACTCGATCACGTGATTTCCCGTGGGTCCCGTCACCGACAAATGGCTCCGCTTGTCGCTCTATAGATACCTACCCCTTGGATCGAGCCACAGCGGCCATAGAACGACTAAGCATCTTTTCTGGACTACCCTTAAAAAGCATTAATGATTATTTCCCTACCATTGCATGCCATCATATATTACACAAATTGGACCATAAATCCCCGAAGCTGTAATTCTTATCAAATCATCCATCTTATCAATCACTACAGTTTACATAAAAATATACATATTTATATTAGATTTTGATAAACAATATTTTATTTCAGAAGATCCTTGCCCTCTCCCTTTCCCACTCCCACTACCTCCACCCCCCTCTCCGCCGAATATTGTTTCATCACTCATCTCATAAAACGTCTTTTCCATTAACTGTAAGAAAATTGTAAACTGTTCCATCTGATCCGCATTTTCATCCCATTAGCGAGGAGTAACAAGACAGGAAGAGATGGAATGATGGAATGACGGAATAATGGAACGATTTTATAATGGAACGTTTCAATAGAGATGAACATGTCTGGTTGATAAAACATACAAGTTTGAGGTAACAGTGCAATGGGAGTTAGTATCAGCCTATAATATCCTACGGATGATAGTATAGATAAGGTAACATTACCTTACGAATTTTCGAAAGCAACGAATGGACGTAATATCTAAAACACATAGTGCAGTGAGTATATCTCTAAGTATATCCACATACGTGTGGAGTATACCTAAGTATCTGAAACATACAACCCATCTGGGATATTACGCTCATTCCTCTCTCGCTTCCCTTCTTTGCTACAGCAAAAGATATTGCATAATGCCGCTATATCGACAGCCCGGACTTCTACTGAGATTTATATTTCAATGCGCGCAGAACGATTCTCTGCGGGAATACAAATATAGATACGTAGGATAGCTGGTTGAAGCTAAAGAAATGTATATATACGTTCATATACTTTATACATGCATATATATACTGCATTGTATAGGTATACCTATATAGATAAGACGTCTACGGATTTGTACATATGAAAGCCTACAGACACTATAAAGAGGTAGGTGGTGAAAACAAATTTCGATTTAGCATCCCCTTGATACTCTATGTATACCTGTGGATGACAAAGGGTAAAATCCACCTTTTATCTTCGTGTCTGACCCACCCCTATATATTCCTAACTACAACTATAGAATCTGTATTAAAATTATATATTAACAGAATGATCATTTTTGTTTGAACATAGTAAATTCGCAGTTTTCATAAGAACGTGGGCTTTTTTAAGTATTCACAGACTTTTGGAGAATATGATTTCGTAAGACCTACGGGAAACGCGTGTTAGAGCCTGACGAGCGTTTCTAAGACCGGCGACGGGATGCAGGCTGCACGGGATTTCTTGCGGCAGCTGTACTACGTCGGGATGCTCCAAGGCTTTCTTTTTTTTTCAGAGCGTCCTAACCACGTTGATACGCCGCACTTGATACAACTATGCTTCTGACAATTTATTTTGACAGTGCTCACGTGTTGACTTGCCGTATAGAGAAAACACTTTTTCCTTTTCGTCAAACTCGTTTAGATACACAAGACTCTTCTGGAAATCGTACAGGAATCGCACGCAACACAAATGCCTCACAAATTTACCCGAAGGCATATGGGATCGCCAGCAGCCATGATTTTACGTATAGTTTATATATACAAGTATGACGTAGTGACAAACGATCCTTGAAAAAGTAAGTTGTAAGCCATTAATCGAAGTGATCCTGACTAATAAACATCTTGGTCCTCGTGTACCTTATGTATCTGTGTCCCGAGTTAACGAGAACATATGCCGGATAGCCAGTGGCCAATGGTTAGATCGATATAAATGGTGGCCGCAGTCGGCCGCCATTTTCTTGACTGTTATATACCACTGTATATACGTACATACTCTGGTAAGCTCAATGAATGGTGAATTGTGCCTGGGTATGTATACCGCAAGCGTAACGTACAATATGGCTGCCAACACGATCCCATACAATTCCGTCTATTAAATTATTAATGGGATTTTCGTGTTTTCCCGGGAAAATGGTTAACATGCGACACTTTAAAAGGAAATAGGATTCGGAAACTTGAAGTTAGCTGTATTTGGTACTGAGTACTGTATACGAGGATAATGCGGACTTAACAGGCAGATTTGAATGTAGGAAACCAGGTCTTGAAAGTTTATATACTGTTTGTATACTGTATGTATGTGTTCGTTTGTATTTATATATATACTGCCGATTCTCGATTCGTGGATTCAACACTTTGGTAGCTATCTGGAGTGGGATTGATTGTGATTTAGTGCACTTTCGACGAAATCTTTCACACTTTTCCAATAGAAATCCTTTAGCCGTCTATCAAGCTAGTGGACCCGGGTCCATCGCTATATACGCTTGTAAATAATGAGTACGCTTTCGTATTTGTTTATTCAGAGAGCACTCAACGTTTTCCCGTTAGCACTGGTTCGCTCTACGTGATCTCTATTATTTACCAGCTGGCAATTAGCTAACCCCAGCATCTATCCTTCATACCCGAGAAAATTTAATAATTTAATTAAGCGAGCGTGGATAAACGGCGGTCTTGAAAATGCGTGGGTAAGTTCATTCTGAAGGTTAAAGACCCTCGCTTGTAAATGGAGCACCTTTGCACCTCCTTTCCAAATTATGCTTCTTGCTACTTACAAATGTTATCCGCCTTTCTCACCCCTGTATGGATTTAAATTTGTCTTTTGATCCTTGAAAAAAAAATGTCAGATTTACTGAAACGCTCTTGAGTACGTAATATCTGTCATGGTGAAACATCAGCTTTGTCTTATACTTTCAGAGGTATATTTTCCATCGTGAGATATTCAGATCATTGGATATAGACAGAATTTTTGAATTTGAAATGGATGTTGAAAAGAAGAGCTTACGCTGATCAAATATTGACACAGAACAATCAAATGAAAGATTCGGTAGAATTTATGTGACAATAGCATTTTTTTTGTTTGATCCTGAAAAGGTTCAGGGATCGACTGAGATGAAATTGTGATTAATCACCTTGGACAGGTAGGTCTTAGTTAAGTGTTGTAGGTCGCCTCGTTGATACCAAAATTCATTTTTTGTCTCATGCTACAATCTACACTTGCTTATACACGAGTCAGCCAAGGCGTTATAAATCCTCGTCATAACTTTACATTTGCGGTGATTTTAATTCCCTTGCAGCTTTAGCGGCACATTAATTCATAATTATTATTAACGACCCAGAGGGCCTGAACCGGCCCTACCCTGCCTTCCTATAAACATCTGCCCTTTCACTCTCTAAATTCATCCCATCTTATGCGGGCCACATCCAACTCTACGGACATTTGCAAAACACCTTGCACCATAGTTAAAGCAGTAAACTCGATGTAAAGGTAAGTACAAAAAACTGTATTAGATATACACACTAAGTATACAAACCCGTCTAGACGTATTTCAAAGAAACGTCAGTACCTTAAATAAAAAAAAAAAAAACGTACTATATATTATTCGGCACGCGATTCAACTTTTACGAAGGCCCAATCGTAATAAGGGTAGCCTATGTAATAAACATAGTTCGTGTCATTGAATGAGATTAGTAGGATGCTGGGATTAAAATGCTAAGTAGCAACGATGGAACACAAGAATGAGTATAGAAATACGTGAGTTAATCACGAGTCGTGCATGAGTGTCAAATATATATATATATATATACACACACACACACACACGCATATAGTAAAGGGCACGTGAGTCACGAATCTCGATAGGGTTTCCCTATGGAGACGGCGAGTTTGCATGAGGACACAATGGTTCGCGCCGCGGGATCATGTTTATAAAATAATCCTGGTATTGTTACGGGGTGAGATAGGTGGGTGGACCTCGATGCATAATATTTAGCTGACACGAGAACTTTTGTATGAGCGTCAGCTGCTCCTCTTCTGGAAATACTACGCCCGTCGTGGATTCTAGGGGTTCTCCAGCCTCTGTATTCATGACATTTGAAAAGGGGATTAGAATTTCTAGGACCCCGAAGCTAAACGTTATCTTCCACCGCGTGCCACCCCCTCCCCTCCCGCCTTCAACCCTGAACGTGCACGAGTTAAGGGATGTCTTCGTAGTCGACCATCTTCTTCAATCCCCCTCTCGCCCTACATTTTACCTACAATGAAATCCAGCGGAATTGGCCCCGCTTTTAGTGAAACCCCTATACTCCTCTTTCCAAAGAAATCCACTCCTAATTCTGCGCCTCGTAAGAAATGTGAAATTCTGTGTATTTCTTTTGGGAATTCTCTGGATATTCTTTCGGTAAACTGCCTTTCCCTCTTTTAGCTTCCTTTGGTTTCATGCTTCTCTCATGCTTTAGGTATGTACCTGATTCCCTGGTTGCTCGTGGATAACACTGACTACCACTTTCCAACTCGTGCCTGATAATGCGAATTTTACTCGTGAATTCGTGAAAACGTTGTGTAATACGTGGCTCCGGCTCCCAGAGCTCATCAGTATCCCGAAACGCCTGGCGTAACTGCCGTCCGTAATGGAATGTATTAATATACGATGTACCAGTAGCAAGTGCTAGCAACGATACTTGACAAACTGTGTAGTTTACTGGAAGATTGTCATACTTATTTCAGGGACTGCTTGAACCGTTAAAAACGTAAATAATCACAGACGGTTTTAAAGCGGATAACTTTTGACTTTGAAGACAAATTTTTTTCAGCTTTAAATTAACACGTTGCGCTTCGTGACAAGTATCTGATTGCGTGTAATTCCGCACACATGGGAAGCAGGCCTGCAAAGGGTATGTTTACTCGAATGAATGTTTGGATCCATAAGTAGAGTCATATGTGGGAACATATGTAAAAAAAACACCCATGATTCAGAGACTGAAACATTTTTTACAATAATTTTACCATGTGGAGTATTGTATACGCTAGAGGTTAAGATGGGTGTTCCCATACGAATAGTGTTTAATCGTATGTCAATTTATATGAGATATAGTGTCAAATTCGATATAGGTATATGGTACTTATCGCTAAGCATTTACTCAAGTTACAGCGTGAGTTGAGCAGTGTATAGTGACTTGCGTTTAGAGTGTCCATCTCATAACGTGTATCATCCATAATGTGTGTATATATATATATATATTTAATGTACTACAGTGTGCATATAGATCCATCAACTATGGATGGATGTATGGAAAGCTCCATATATGCTTTAGTATTACTGAGTGGAGCCGCTGAGTGGTCAGCCAGAGATTACTGCTAGATAATTACCTCCGCACAGTATCTCCAACCCTCTGTTTAATCTGCAATTAATGTTTCAAACTGCCATAAACCAGAGACTAACGGATTCCACTTATCAATGGCGATAACTAAACCGTAACCGGTGCAGATGTATTTACATTTACTGCAAAATCGTCCAATAATAATATGGCCTATAATCTTTTCCAATGGCAAAATTTGTTTTTCTTTTTATACAAAAAAAAAGAGATGAATCTGAGATGAACAAATGGTAGAAATTCTTTGTAAAAATCGAACCTCTTAGGCTTTTATGGATTTCATGTCCCCAAGTGACAGAATTTCCGCAGCGCGTGTAATTCGTGGTTATTATTCGTTTACACGGGGTAGTTGAAAAGGCGCGACGACCTTCCCTTTATGTACGGCGGCTCCGAGCAGTATGTTATTCCAAGAACTATCTACTTAGGTACTTTTATATTCAATACATTTGCGATGGCGAGGGGTCGCGTCTAGTACTCCCACAGGACGGAATCCGTCCCCTCGGACCAACCCACCATAACATCGAAGGCACCGTCGAAGGGTTACCCCAGTCTAAGGGAGAGAATTTATTGCCTCTATTTTTCAGACTAGGAGACTCTTGCCGTTCGGCCATCTTATATCTCTTATATTCCATATCGAATTCTGTTACACGACAGTGCCAGCTCCGATGTCGAGTGTTCGAGAAACTGAAAGGATGTCAAATGCGTTCCCGAACGATTCGCGTCTATGAGGTCCTCACCATGGGATCGACGTTTTGGAGTAGTAATTTTTTATTTGTAAATGGCAACGTCCAAACGATATTGACCTTACATTACGACGATATTCACAGGAACTTCTTCCTCATAAAATTCTATACGACATACACGAGAATCAAGAATCGTCTCGATTTGTCTCTAACGTCACGCATAAAGAAAATAATTTTTCTGTAAACGTCCAATTTCTATATAAAATATTCAACGTACTCAACACTTTTTTTCTTACTGATATCTCGAATTTAATCCATTTATAAAATTGCTGGAGCTCATGTATCTCACATTGAAATACTCATTGGAATATATCGTATACTTTAAAGTCGAGCAATGGAACCTTTTTTCTCGTTGCGTAAAAGAAAGTATTCGCCTACTCGATATTCTGCGTAGCTTCGAGAATGAAGTACCACTGGACTATATTGTAAGGGCTATTTTCACTGTCAATACTCGTGAATGAAAAATTGGTGAAAACAACAAAGGAATACCTATACGTACAGTTGCAATATCGTACTGTGATAAACACGAGCGACTCTTGAGCTCGTTAAGTAATTGGTGAGTATCGTACGAAATGGCGGTGGTAATGCGAGAATCGTGTAAGGGGTACGTGGGGTACGCGTATAGGGGCTCGGACCGTCCGAGAGCTTTACGAAGGGGTTGTATGTTGCCGGTCTGCTCATAACAGAGCTTTTGCTTCGAAGCCTGCGATAGTGTCTATGAATCTATTTGTGTGCGCTTATACAAGCGCTAAGTAACGCATTCTATTTTTTTTCCTATCCTCAATTTTATTCAGGGGTATGAATGGTCGATTGGATCCGAATGACGAACAGTATTTACTACGTGGAGAAGAATACGTGCGTGCAGGAAATGATGAGAAACGATGCTGTTGGCAGTATCGGTACACAGTTACGTAACGCTGATTAAGTAAAAATTATTGAAAGTTAAAAAAAAGTGTTTGAAGAATTGTTACTTGAGTTCAGAGATTTGTCCTTTTTAGTAACTTTCCTGAGGCAATACCTGAAGTACTGAATTTACTGTACTTCCCCAAAGGAGTGTCTCAGTGTTTATAGTGGGTGTTCAAACATGGTAAGGAGCAGTGTCGAGAGGGTTCTAACAGTAACGAACCTCGGCGTAATGTTCCCAGGGCAAATATAGGTCCAACTCCAAAGTAGTCTTTGGAGTACGAGGGTGATACTTCATTTTGGAAAAGACAATATAGCGGTGCACTATCAGCATTCATAAGAGAGTGACATGTTAGACATTTGTAATTACAATCATTAACGTGGAGAAAGTCACAGGACGAATGGGATGCTCGATCTTCTTGCTGCGAAGGGACTGTACTGTTACTGATATACATAGTGTCCTTGTTCCCTTAATACCAGGGTAAAGTAAAGTGTATCCGTCTAGTTTAAGACATAAGCGTTGCGGCTGCCACGTGGAACCCTTTCAACTCGTTTCCACAATAGCTATTGCACTCGGTATATAAGCATGTAAGTATAATATACCCGTATTGTATAGGCGGTTGAACATATAAGGCTAGGAGAAATGGGCAGCGCCGCGTTGTGGCACGCGTTAGAAGTTACCCAGCAGAAAGCTTTTTATTTGAAGAGGTTTGCAAGGAAACGAGTGAACGAGCAATGCATTATCTAGACTGTTTGAAGTCCTTTTTTATTTTACGAGTCGCTCTCAAAATCTAACAGCTTTCAGTGCGATCACTGGAAACATTTTCAAAGTTCTTTTTTCCCTGTAAACGATATACGAAAAATATTGTACGAATGGGCGCCGTTTTGAAGAATTATTCGAACGCCGTTCTTACTGGAGTTTTTGCATTGTACTGTGTTACGGAAGGAAAAAAAAGAATATATTGTTTGCTGACAAAAGTATTAATCAAACAGGCATCGTTGATAGGATCCGAAATGATATACCTGGAAATAGCGTAATCCCGTTTAATCCTGTTGTGAACGATGCGAACACAGTGGCAGTCTGCTAATGCTTTTATCTTTATGACGTACGGCATAATTAGAGTGATAATTTAAGGCAGGAGGGTGAAGGAGTTCTCGCGGGACTCGTAATACCTTACATTATTTTAAGCTAAAAGGACCGGCTGGTGCGGTGCCTACTCTGTTTCACCACTGTGTGAGCCTAAGTAAAATGTTTACTATTAACCACGGGGTGATGCATAGTAGTAATATTAGCTTGTCGTCCTGGCGACATTAATATCAGCGCGATTGCGCGACGTCGCGTAAACGAGCGTGCATTAGAGAAATTAGTGGGCACTTCTTTCGAATCACTGGGAAAGTATCCGCTATTGCACTTTATTCTTCATCCCTTCCTGTACCTACTTACCGTCAGCGACTGAGATGCAGACATTTTTTCTTCGCTCTTTGTTCTCCGTTCGAGCAGTACAATTCACCGGCCAGCACAATGGCGGGCACTTTGTTTCACAGCCATTCCACATCAGTGTCTCCGTGTGTCATTTAGACGTTCAAAGGCTGTTCTTTGCTGAAAACCGTTTGCTGTGAATTTCAGAATGTTTGACAAGTAATTAGGACTTGCTCAAATGGACCAAAAAAAATTCTTTGCATCATACTTTACGTGCCATTTTTTAAAATTTACATTACTGTAGAACATTTGTCAAAATTTTATCCATGCACCAGATTTATCTTGGACAATGATTATAAAAAAATGATCAGAATCACAAAAATAAAATTAATGTACTTATATACAGTTGTGTACTGTAACTATAACTTTATGGTCATGGGCGAACAATAAGTTGCGTTTTCACAGCACCCCTAAATTCCCCTTAGCACCCTTATAGAATGACCGTGAATATCGCACGTGTGTCACTGTTCTCTGTGCAAAAAATAAAATGCATGCGTGCCACGCGTGTCACCATTCGATTTGGCTTCGCTGTAGTGTAACATTCGAGCACCGGAACCAGTTCTAGCATCGTTCCGAATATTGTGTCGGGTATACAAAAACCACGTCTCTCTTAACCCAACGTTAACGTAACAATACGTCGTCCATACATAGACATAACAGTCGACGACAAAGGAGTGAAACTA
This sequence comes from Hartigia nigra, assembly GCA_031001745.1. Lineage (NCBI taxonomy): Eukaryota > Metazoa > Arthropoda > Insecta > Hymenoptera > Cephidae > Hartigia > Hartigia nigra. The sequence goes on from JARPRG010000286.1 coordinate 1,099,624, forward strand.
ACGTTAGAACGACGTCGTGTAAATTCGATGGTGAAAGAGACATCGTAGGGTTTCCCATGTTGGCGTCCTTAAGTATAGGTCAGGTACGGGTAAAGGACTGAACGAGGATGGTTCGCCGAGTCCGTTAAGTGAATTAAGTGACTCAGAGTGAAGAGAGTGCCGCCACATTACTCTAGTACGCCCTCGTCTTCTTAGACCACCCATTACCTTCGCACCATTGGCTAAAGGAGGGGAGGGGGGAGCCCTTCGTGTATTGGTCTAATTTCGTAATGCGTTCAACCAGCCGACACTTGGTGTAACGTCCCGTTCTGGACGTATACAATCTGATAGAATCTCCAGCTCGTTGTAATTTATCTTTTGGTCACACATATGCTGGCCCTCTCGGATTTCATCTCCTTTAACGATACCGCGTGCCTATATGCTTTTCACATGAAGAATTCTTCCTATTATCTGAGTACCGTCTTGCGTTACACTCTTGGTAAAGCGTACGGCTATAATCTCGTACGTGGTACACGAGTTGAGCTTTCCCATTGGCACGCGCAGCTCGTTTATTTGAACCTACATATACAGTATGTGATAATATTCAGTAGTAGATTGTAGATGGAGATGAATACCTTCTAAACCGATATAAATTTACACGCTTCTGGTTATAGAAAGTGGCCTCTTGTACGGCCACATATGTCATACCGTGGACATTAAAATATTTTTGTATGCCGCTACTTGTCTGTAACGTGTGGATACTCGTAGACGCTGTCCTTCTTGCCTCTCTTCTATGGGAGCAGAGACAAATGTGCGCTTACGGACTGTGAACTCAGTGTAAGGTTTGCCGCTACGAGCATGGCGATAATTAATTCCAAGAGTCCTCCTTCTGTATTGTTTCTACATACCCTGGACCCTATACAGTAATACTTTGTGTTTTAACTACGCACAGGATGTAAAGAACGTGGCACGACGATAAAGGAATGAAAAACAAAGTAGTACTCGTTGGGCGTCGTTGAATGAAAGTAAGCCTGGGGTGAGATATTTTAAAAGACGTTTCTAGTTCACGCTAATTGTAAGTGCACCCTCCTCGATCTGCATATGATCATCCTAGCATATAGCCTCGAGCGTATAGCGGTGAGATATTGGGCTAACAACATATCCCTTCTCTAAAAGTTCATTGGGGTCAAACGTGGCGCTGCCTCCATAAGGAGGTTTCGCACAGGCGAGAACGACGAACGGCGTTAATTTATTTCACAAAGCAATTTAGATAATCCTGGGGAGGTTATGTTTGGCTTAATCAGAGGGGATCTCTCCGGCGTGGAAAGTGACGGTGAGCGCATATGCTAGGACTGACGATAACGGAGTTCACTGGAGGGAGTTTTAGCCCTTGGTTGGATCAGGCCGAAGGGTAGCTGCACATTGAATCGCCGAACGTCCATTTGCTCCGTTAAGTTTGGCTCTTTCTAACCCTTTCTTCTACGGAAATATTATCCCCATGAGCTTATCATCTTCGGGATCCTTGGAAAATCAAGTCGCGAACCCTTTTAATTTGCATAAATACAATTAGTACCTTGCATTGAATTATTCAAAACATCGCTGAAATATCGGGCGGCTGTTACAATGACGTCAAACTCACCCTCTGCGGGCTGCGTCGACATCATTGAGAGCCAAGTGCCCCAAACGTAGTTACTTACTGCCAAGGTTTTTAGGTACTGATGATTTCTCTAGCTATACCGAATGCAAAATTTCGTCTCGCGAGATTAGATCCCCGCTCATGATATTTCATGCTGCATCACGCTCCGTTAGCCCCCTCCGTTCTACACGCCCCGATACCATAAACCCTTAAACACCCTTTAGTTTAGTAAGCGCGTTCACGCGCCTTCAGAAGTAAATTTATCATTTTACATCTGTGCAAGCTGCTAGAGTCTTGAATTTTTTTCATCGTGTACCGACTGTGATTATTATCATAGTACGTGCATGTATGAGATATGCATAGATGGTAGACGTAGCATCTCTTAATGGAATACTGGGTCAGATGCTGGAATCTCAGCAGCATATTTGTCGATCCATACCGATGAAATTCAGTTGCTACGTGGAGAGGGGTAACCCTTTGAAGTATGATGGGTTGCTTTTCGACCTCCTTTTCTCCTTAATTTTTAATTCTCTCAAATAATTTCTTGTATACTATATTGATACTTTTTACTGTCATAGGGTCCCTAGATTTAAAATAAACCTAGGGGAAATGTAATCAAGCATTTATTGTTAACTGAAAAAGTGTTATAAATAATACTGTCAAATTTAATGCTTTATTTTTAGAAAAAATGTATTTTTGAAAACCCATTATTAATATTTGCTTAAAGTTCGGTATTGGGAGGTTTTTGAGGTTGCTGATTTTGATTCTGAACTAAAAATTCAGAAATTCAAATTAATGGATCCAATGTGATGCGCCAAAATACAAAGAGTCACTCGATTTGGATGATTTTTGAATTTTTAGTTCAGATTCATAATCAGCCACGTCAAAAATGTCTGATTACTAAATTTCAAGTAACTCATAGGTAAGGAAAGATGTATGCTTCAAAGGGTTAAGAAGGGGCTATCAATCTGTTAACTAAGGCTGTTTGGTAACGTCAACAGGCTCTGAAGTAGCAACGGGGACGACTGGTAAGGTCCATGGACCATTCACGAAACCCGGATGGCTTTGCTTCGTAGAGATTAGATCGCCATCGTAGAGGCGACGCCGCATCAAACCAGACTCCCTTCTCCGCTTTAGGCATTGGGGTTGACTCGGATCCCTAGAACTCGAAAATCATCCCCTTCTCAATGTATCGTATACGCATACGGAATTTAATCACTTGACACGTAGATACTTGAATCCCGTAGGGACTCTACTGTGTATTATACTGCTTGTGTACGGAGTCTTTATATTCTTCTTGTAATGTTGATGTGCGACTGTGAATAATGCTGATGAACGATGCGCCATGTAACGGCTACACCCTCAATTTACCACGCGCTGACAACCCGCACTTAGCCAATCACTTGTCTTGTCTCAGAATGGATACGTTTATAAGACGCGAGATACCATCTGATCAGACTTCACAGAAGTGTGCCGTACGTGGAACAATTTAGGATCAACTTCCAGTATACATTGTGTGAGCTGAGACGTGACTGATTGAAACTTAGAAGTGAAACTAATATATTGGTACTGCTGGTATCTTTGTCTTAATCATTGATAAATCTCGATCATATAATCGCATTAGGAAACGTGCAATAAAGTGGTTATTTTAAGTGAGGTGGCCAGCGTGGATATTTCAAGCGAAGTCAAGTAGAGATGGAACATGGTTTTTGGGATGGATGATACATAGCTGACTGGCCGTATATTTTCAGAGAAAATACTCGCGGAAATTGGAACGAATGCGAGAATTTCGTTTCATCGGCTGACGCTGACTTTTCAGTGTTTTTTTAAGTCTCGAGAGACCGGACGCTCAGAGGAACTCAAGTGTTGGCTTGTTTCGACATGGCGGGCATTACGAAGGGTGGGATCGTTGCGAGAACAGATGCCATTGCCTTGCGGAGTGACTATACGCAGAGACGAGGAAATATGACTGAAAGAAAACGTTATTTTTCTGCCAACGAAAAATTGGCCGACGCGATTTTTATGGTATCTGACGTTATTGCATGACGTTACAGGATCTCAGGATTATTACCAGCCTGACGATGAAGGGTGGCTGGACGAATTCGACCTCGTGGCTTGGAACGAGACAGGAATTAATATTTCACCCATTATATCTAAATCTAATCTCCTCTTGACAGGTCTGTAACTTTGAAATGAAAATGCACGCAGGCCACTCTGACGGACAGCCCTCATAAATATTCAGAACGGAACATGAAATAACGTGGCACGCGATACTAAAGGCATTTCTTATCATTCCCCAAACCCGTATTACGCTACAGTAACACATTATCTCACGTATTACTACGTATTAACTGGAGACTCTTTTAGCGAGGAGGACATTTATTTTTGATTACATCCCAATGCGTGTCAACCAATAAGCCTTTCCGAGTGTTACAGGTATGTAACCCCCTGTCGTACCTTAAAATATGATATCTCATGCATATTTAATCGTTGATAAAAATATGTATAATAAATTAAGTTTGAGTTTCACAAAAATAATAAACTGTAGATATGCTAATTAAAGTATTTGTACATATATATTCATATTTAAGAAAATTTCTCTACGTATCATTTTGTCCGTCTAGTCCGTCTCTCATGGATTGTAAAATAATTCGTTTTTCTCTTCTGGCTTTTTTCTCCCTTCACTTGAAAAGCAACTGGTAATTCCTCTTTCTACGAACGTCGACTCTGCCATTTTTACGATTTCTGCCAGTGCCCGCTCTGCCATGCGTGCTTTACACGTTGACACATCGCATGCCGACGCTGTCGACGCCATTCACGCAAGCTACCTACACTGTAATAACAATAATAACGTGCAATAGTAAAACACCATGCCTCGGGGAAATGCATTCTGAAATGCGTCCAGAGGGACGCTCGAGCGATTACACGCTTTAACCATTTTATTCTACGTTACTGAATTTTCGACAGACTGATACCACCGGGAAAATACGATTCTATAGATATTTACCTAGATTTCCTGCCGGTATACTATTCTTTATTGCTCTCTTTGCGGCATCGATATGCCACCCGCCGAGAGTCTTTATTGCGAATATTATCTTCTATCCGTATAGTACATATAGGTACTATATGTATGTACATATATACACATGGTATCGACACGGGACACCGATCGCTCTATAGAAATACGATTAACTTATATCCATGATTTCTTAGGAAATTTAAAAATCGATTGATACTGACGTCATTAAATACATGGCAAAAAATTACCACCCCCTAATTTAACGAACAGTACATCAGATGACTTTGATGATTAAAACAAGTAGGAAACTTTTTATATGGATTAGTCTCAAAGGATAAAGTTTATCTTCAATGCGTCAGAGTATTCACGTTTGGTAGATAGCTATAGGTATAAAACAGAGTAGGTATTAGGTAGGTAGAAATCCGGGCCACTGGGGTAGCTGGTACCTATATAAACACACGTATAGATATACAGACTACTATAGAAACATGGAAGTGGGTTCTTGCCAAACATATATTTTCAAGCGGCAGGACTAATGTTCGCTTTATAAAGTTTCGATCTTCCGTCGCATAAATGAATGTTAGATGCGACGGGACAGACGCCATGGGCTCTCAGGGCGGACAGGGAGATATGCCGCGATGCATCACGAGCAACCCTATGGCTCCCGGGGGCGTCGCACTATATGGCAGGTACAGGTTCAGCTATCAGAAAACATGCCCACTATACATATTTTCACTCTCAACAGTCTATCTTACCATCTGAGGAAACATCGATAGGTTATTAGCCAGGCATGTTCAAAGAGAAACCATAGACACGAAGGGAAAGAATAAGAGAATTAAAAAAAGGATAAAGAGTGTCGTAGATCATAGTCGAGACCTTGAACCCTGTTGTATACCAGGGATGATATACCTACCTACCTGTTATACCTATAAGAAGGGGGTGTATATGGTAGTGCGTGCATACGCATAAATCGAACCTTTATATATTAGTGATCTATCGGTGTTTAGATATCGAAGAGGGGCTGAGGTGGGATGTGGAGATAGCCTTTTGTGAAAATTACACGTTTCCACGAAGCCTTTTCCCTTTTTCTTGAAAAAATTCTCGTGGGGGTCGAGTTTCCTTGCTGCCTTCTTTGCGTCGAGATGCCCGGAGGTGTCGATTACTCCCTAAAAGCGTCTTTCTTGTAGAATCGGTATAGGTGAGAATGAAAGTGAATTGTCGAACACGAAAAAGGAAGCCTGTGAAATCGTACCTTCGCAGTGTAGCGAGTGAAATAATTTATGTTGCAGCGGGGTTTGATTAAACTTTGAATCCTGGCGAAGATAACCCCTAGAGTCCGGTTCTCCACCTTGGTAAGATGAGTTTTAGCTTTTCGATTTCGAGGTGGAAACCAGGCGGATCAGCAGTATAGGTAGTAGGAATGGCGGTAACCTGCTTGTGCTCTGCAGACTTCATGGCTGTAGGGTTGCCTACCTATGTTTCGCTTCTACCGTCGGCATGTGTGATGAGAATTCGCCGCTTTTCCCCGGCGCTTCTGTGAAATTAATATTTAATTTTCTATCCCTCATCCGTAGCGGAAGTTCCTACCGCTCTTGGCTTATACTGCTGGGGTTTTATTACTCTCGTCCATGTTGCGATGTACAGGCTGGTTTTACTGTTTTCGTAAGCGCATTATATGGCTACCGAAACTTTACCTGTTTTTTCTCGTTCTATAGATAATTTTTTTCCTCTTTAATCTCTCTTCTCTCGTTCTTTTTACCTTGTTACTATGTGGCTACGCTTTAACGTTACTTATTTTAGGATAAAACGATACTCATGTACACATACAATGCGAATTTATATTTTACCTCAAACAAGAACAAAATTTTACCTCCCTCCTCGGATACAGCAAAACGTCTTTTCTTCATCAATATGCTAATTAATGTGATCCGATGCCTTTTATTTGCCAGTCACCTTTAAGAACCATGTCCTCTCCTCGAATTTTCAGACTCACCCTACCTAACGTCTAACCACTTCGCTCGTACCCTACGACTTACCTACTATTACCTTCTGTGTCCGCCCCTGGCTGAACATCTTACCAAGCTTGATTTGATTAGCATAATTGCACTTACCTTCCATCCTGGTCTTAGCCACAAATTTGAAAGCGCGCTACGATCTTCTTGGTTCTCTAGGGTCACCAGGCTAGCGAGTGCCACCTTTTATTACGTCCTCTTTCAAGGAACATGAAACCAACCAACCCAAGTCATCTCTGTCGAGACACTTCAGAATGACATTGTATCGTACGCAGGCGTTCGTACCAGCTACTATATTATATTATATTATATAACATCAGGTATATCTTCATCAATTCAGACACCGAGTATTCGTCTGTATAGGTATAGGACAGGTAAGGGTAACTTGTTGATGGAGAGCATCAACGTCGAGGACGAATGCAAGGAACGTCTCGGTCGACTGATGCACTTTGCCGCAGAGTATAACACTCGATCATCTTCCCATGTTCCGTGACAAAATGATATTACGTTCCCTGGTACCCCCATCGAAGTGTCGCGTTTCCATCGGTGGGGAAGGCCTTCTAAGAATTTTCGGTGTCCCTACCCTTCGAGGCCGTTGCTTCTTTATTTTTATCTTAAAATTGCACGAAAGCCGATACTCCGCAAATTGAATGTTTCCGACCACCACTTATATGTCCTTTGGTCGAACTCAGGCTGTTCCGTTGGGGATCGAGACGCCTGACTCGTCTCGAATGACGCTTTTTGTTTGTTTATAAATCCCTCAAAAGAGCGACGTGAAACTCTGTTTTTTTTTGCTTCGGTACAATTTTTCTGAGTCACCGGGACTTTAAATGCTTTTTGGATTTCTTAATAATTTTAATTTTTGTATATGAGAATCAATGAAATGTTAGTTACTGACATCGAGAAATTGAGGTAAATTGGAAAGATATTTCTATAACGTCAAAGAGAGTAATTAATTTGAAATGCACCAATGAAAAATCAAGATTTAAAACGCCATTTTGACGCACGTTAATTTACTAGTTCGTTATACAATAATCGGTCAGCTGGCCTTTACATTTCGAGAGGATATCCAATTTTTGTTTGGTAATTACAAAAACTGCGATTTATTTATATACTTAAGTTGAATTGTTAGAAATTAATATTATTTAGGAATGTTATATCTATTAGTTTTGCTATTGAGTGCAAATTATTATGGTTGATAAACTTTTCTGCTGTTTTCAGTAATCGAGATTGTGCACCCCTGTATGAGCTGGGGATTGCGAAAGGTGCTGCCACCATGCGGTCATCCAAGGCACTACACGTTTCGCAAAATTCCCAACGATTTTCCTGGATTCACTGTATTTACCAAGCTCATCCACTCTCGAAGAATCGTTTATAATATAACAAATATAAATATTGATTTCATAATGTAAGAATTACCTAATTCACTGATTTGCAAAAAAAAAATGAGGGACGTTACATACGCCCTATAACTTTCTTATTAATTATCCAAATTGTCACCTGCTGCATTAAATGGATTGCCACTTTTTCGTCACGATAAAGTGCCGCATTTGGCACCTCTATAAGTTTATGAAGTCCCCTATGTTTTTCCAGCACTAGGCGTATGCCGTCCTCATGCATTTTTCACGACCCACCCTGTATAGCCTCGTTGTCGATAGGTGCAGTTATAATTGAAAATCAGTGTAATCCAATATCCGGCCCCAGGGATCGACGACAGCACCCCTCGGGCGTAAAACTATAGATCCAAGCATGGTGGCTTAAGATCCTGACTGATTCTAAGTCCTGTCGCACCCCAACCTGAACCGAGCTCAGTCACCTCGATACTGAGTAATAAGTAAACGCGTTTCTACGTGCACCTACACTTGGCCATATACACAAACATTGAAGTAACCCCAAACCGCGACACTCCCAACCCCACATATTGCATCCCCAATGGGACTTTATGTATCTTGGACGCATATGGGGAGATTCGACAGGATGTCTTGACATAGAAAACTTCTACTCTCTCTACAACTCTAAGAAGAGTCAACAACAAGGGCTGTTTCTATGAATTTTTTGATATTTAAGAAATCGGGTTGAAGCATTCTATATAAATTGGTTGATCTATATATTTCTTTTGAGACCATTACTAAGAGCTACGTCTACCTCTCTCCTTCGCACTCTCTCGTTAAATTTCACCATAAAATGCCGGGTCGAACACGAGTAATTTTTCATCCTTAAATTTTCCCATATAAATCGCTATTCTCCCCTTGCACCTAACAATAACTAAGATGGCATGGCTCTTTATTCACGTAGTACACTGTGCTTTCCTTTCTCTATACCCAGCACTGGACTCCTCTTCTGCGTCGTTGCTCCTCTTCGTTTTCTCTTTCTTGGGAAATAGGTAGCGAAAGCTCGTGTAAAAGTTTCGCCTCTGTCCCTTAGCCCGTTTGGCCAAAATAAAGTAACCCTCCGGGGCAGCATCTATTTTATAAGACTGGGAAATATTGGCGGCATCAATAATGCTTTATCTCGAATACAAATTGCCGCCTCGAGAGGAGGGGACTGCCTTAAGAAAACACTCGTAATCCATAGGGAGTGCCCGTATAGCAACGCAGCGACAGGTCCTATCTATCGCAACAGGAACGTCCACTGGTCCCAGATGCAGTGAGCAAACGAAAAATTAATTCTACTTTACCAAGTAGACAAAAGCGGATTTTCACCCTAAGGTCTTTTTCAATCTTCGAAGGACGCGCGTGCCATTCTTAATCAACATATTATACTCAGGGCCTGTTTTTCAAGTCCCATCTATGCTGCTCATCTTTGCACAACCCATCAGTATACTTAAATACATCGTTTTTCTCCGGCTCTCCCTCGGCCATCCAGGACTTCTCATTACTGTCACATCAATCATCGAAACTGAATTATTTTCCATAATATATCCTTCTTTGCTCCTTTCTTTTTTTTTTTACCGAGAGTGCCCAACCTCAGGATCAGTTTGTCCGTTCTGCTGTCAGTCAGTTTCCACGGGTGTTCATATCTGTTCCGCTCTACATTCTCTGCGCTTTCACGAGTGGACATGGTTGCTTAATGGTCGTGTGGCCGAATGGTGATGATGAATGACGAGCACGGAACGAGGGACGACGTTGGGCTTTGGTCGCGCGTACAGTTTCGAGAGCTTTTTTGCGGTCGAAGCTCGTTACGCCGGGTTGTCTGGGCGCCAGGCTGCACGAGCAACCACGCAACTGACTGCGCCGCTACGCTCCCTCGACTAATCGCTTCCAAAAACTCGAAAAACATGCCTATACATACATCATGGTCCTGGTAGAATGCTTTTTCTAAAGTACCGGCTGTCCGGTTTGAGAATCGGTCATTTTCTGGTCTACGTACAATATCATGCTTATGCCATACCTATATACCTGTCAATGTTGTGTTATGAATATTTATGGTATATAGTATCATATATGTAGACATGAAGAAGTTATGTGCCTGAGTGACGTACTAGTAGTGAATACATTAGGACACAAGTTGAATAAAATTTTAGGACATATATTAATGTAAATTATATACATAGCTTGTAACATCATCAATGTGCAGTTTCGTACTTTCTTCATGAGTGTACGAAATGGATGTAGATAAGTGCTCGGAGCTGGCGATAATAATAACATAGATGGTACAGGATAATATGATAATATAAAATTAAAATAAATTTATTAAATTATTTGGAATAGGTATAGCAGTCTTTGATACTGAAGATCTATTGATTGATAGATTAACATCGATAATATAGGATAGGATTGTCAGAGATGCGTTCAGAATTGTGATTTCTTATTCCTGTATCCTTCTGTTCGTCCATAGGGAGCAGAAAACACGCCTATCTTAGCAAAAATAGCCCCAGCGGTGTCTTTTCTAACTAGATGCTATTGTATTTTGTCCGAAATTGGCTAATCACGACGAGAATAATAGGTAAAATCCAAAGTAGCACTAATTGAATTCTAGTAGTGTAATTGCAATGATTTAACTCCAGACTTTGATAGAATTTCCACAAACAACGACTCGGCTTAATAGCGGATGTTAGTGATCGGAATCAGGCAAATTATATGTAAGTGCTCTATCCAAGAGGGCATAAGTCGAACGACAATACTTTACAGAATATATACTTTGCATTATCCTTTCGGACAAAAAGCACGCTTACTAACTTTTTTGAAGACTTAACTGTTTAAATTGATTTCAGTGACTCTATTTAATATTCTGATAAGTTAGATGTATTAACGAGAAGCATTAATCATCGGTTGTGAATTGTCTGTACTAACTAAGGAAGATGTATTTTCGGGAACGGTTCTTCCTCTACGACTTTTGTTAATATTTTAGTTCTGATATTATTGTATGTGTAGGAATAGAATTTTGCTACAGTATATTTATGAAGAAAACATTTTTGTACCATAGTACAATTTGATATCAAATGCAACCTGGAGACAGTGCTGTATCGGCAATCTCAGTAAAGTGGTACTCGACTGGCGAATTTCCAAGACTCTTAAACTTTTTTACTTGTCTGCATTGCATTAGCCGAATCAGTCGACGGAATAATTCGTTGAGCTCGCGAAAACAAACCTTATTATTCTCATGAATGAAGTTAATTTAATTGTCGTGCATTTGAAATGGTAATGCCCGTTAAGTTTCGCTCATTTCCAATTCATCGTCAAATCGTCTTCAACGTGCGAATCCTTTGTTCTTCGTGATATTGCGCTTTCGGAAAGACAAAGACTATTTTATTTCAGTGACTTAACGTCAGTGTATTTTCAAAGTGCAATACTTGCAACGTGTTATGGTCTTATTCGTAAATAAAGGGAAAATTATTATCGTATAGCAATATCTCTCGAGTGAATGTAAACCTATAATCCCAGTATCGAAGGAGAAGGATACGAACGAGATATTTCCAAAGAGCTATCGGCTACGGAATATACGTTGAGACGTGCATTTCCAACGCAAAGCTCGACGCGATAAACCGTCCTGCAGGCTTGTAAACCGAATTACTGACATTGCCGTGGCGCGTTTACAAGCGTCTCTAGCTTAACGGGGACTATTATGATTACATTACCTGCACGTTTGTACGCAATTACTCGTTCGATTGCCATACGCGGAATCTGTAGGATAAAGTATCCCATTACGGATGTACATAGAACAGAAATTACTATAGTACAATCTGTAGAATAGTACCCCATCACTACGTCCTCTAGTAGAGAATAGTATCACTGTAGAAATGTATTTTATAAATTAAAAGAAAATTAATGACCTAAATTTATTTCCTTTGTGCATGGCAGAGTTCATCTCGTTCCAGGTACTTAGTTAAGAATAAAAGAATGCATCGCGACGATATTCCTATGTGAACAAGCCTCAAGGTGGTGCAGCGAAGCGAAATTTTCTCTGACATAGCACGGGGGCCATTATTAAGCCGAGTCTTCCAAGCGTGGTTGAGAAATTCAATAACATCCAATATCGCAACCCCAAACGTAGTTCCAAAAGCAAGAGAGCGAGAGAGAGCAAGCCGGTGAGCTACATAAACGAGATTGATATATTATTAAGAACGTCCATTAAAGAAAGCACTGCTGGATGAAATATGCGAGTGGGGTAGCGATTCTCCGCAAGGGTGGTATAGAGGGTGTTAGTGCCCAAGGAGAGCTTACGTTAGTGCAAGGGCGTGAGTTGCACAGAAAGAAAGTAGCTCGAAGCTAGGGACGAAAGGAGGAATTGTAGGTATAGTAGGTGGGCACAGTGAGCTGCGAGAGCTCGTGCTGCGTAAATTTCTAGGGGCGAGTCGCCGCCACGTGGCTCCTCTCCCACGGTTCAAGCTGCACAAGTGCACCGAGGTCAGGGGTCGGAGGGTCGGAGAGTTGAAAAAGTTGGCGAAACACTTCGGGACAATATTCTCTTCCAACAGCGCGACGGACAAAATTATTGGCTCTTCGCTGCGTGCCGTCGCTTCATAGGGATACACCCGGCTTCCTTTCTATACACTATCTTCTTAGTTTATTATCCATCACCAGGTCGACTAAATTTTCTAGCTGTCTACCTACGTACCACAATTTCTATGCCTCCATACGCTTAACACTTACCGTTATGAACGAGGCCATTTCTCCTGTGGGATCTCGTGGAAAAGTTTCGCGGTCATGATTTATATTTATCGAAAGACGTCGTGCAGTGGGGTTGATTTTATACCGAGAAGAAATACTATACCTCCGGTGTTCGCTCTTTGTAACATTTTTTAAGTAAAATAAATGGATTTTAGATACCATGCTATACTAGGTATTTTTGAATTTTTATCTCGAACTCCGCCCAGACTTACTTGTTATAACTAATGCAGTGGGACTTCGATAACTCGAACTTCTATAAATCAGAAACTTCTATAAGACTATGGATCTTTTAATTCCCTCGATCTTTACTTCTATAACT
>JARPRG010000286.1:1112798-1130018 GCA_031001745.1 Hartigia nigra
ATAACTTTATAACCTCGATAGACCGAAACTATGATAACTCGAAGCATATTTCGTTTCCTTTGAGGTTCGAGTTATCGAAATTCCACCGTATATGCAGTTTTCTAGCTCATAAGAATTTACCTCAGGCGTCGATCATCGTTTGTATAATTTCATACCTGCGCATCATTTCTATGGCTAATGAAACAGGACGCTTTAATCGGAACACTTTGTCCGCAACACGTGACAGTATCCCACGCTCCTTTTTGTCCAGAATTTCGCGCCGCGTCCCATGGAAGACTTTCCAGGAGTGAGGTTAATGCCCGGTTCACACTACTTTTCTCATCGCTATAGCGGCGTCGCCTAATCTTCAAAGTGCACCGAACATACGTATGCGCCTATGTACATCTACGTATATATAGTATGTTTGTCGAGCGTATGCTTTTAGTACACGTGGTATTCTTCGTTCGGTACGATAGTATTGATTTTCTCATAATTCTTTTATCGTTTTCCCATATCAACCAAACGAATACCTGCATCTACTCTTATATTTATAGGCAATACTATATATCGTAACAGTTTACTAGTTACTAAGATGTAACGTATAATCTTCGAGTCGCGTCGCTATACTTTCTTCAAAATATTATAGCAACTAATTCAAGTGGTTCGTAGAAAAAATATTGTACAAAACAATGGCTAGGTGAGACCCCATACCTATATGCACGTTACCACTTCCGCTACAGGGGATATTTGCTCATCGAACAAATTTACGTGTTGTACATGACTTGAAGGTGTTCAGAAAACAATGGATGGACATATGGAGACGTATGAACTTCCTTACTGCGTATCCATTTCGTATCACTGTACAGTTGTCCAGACAGCACGTACGTTCTGAGAAATAAGTCTTTCCAGGTAAAACATAGACTTTAGGTTATTGATAGGAATAGTGTGTGCCGGGAAATAGTGGATGAAAATAATCTTTTTGAAATGTCTCGTTGCAGGTTTTGATATGCTCTGAGTACAGAAGTCGAATGCGAATACAACGAGAGGTGGGCCAAATTTATAATTAAAATTCTTCAAAAAGTTGGCAGATAGTCCTAATGGAGTTCCGGTTCTGGTTAAACGGCGCCGTGGCGAAGCTACAATGTTCATTACATTTATCTCCCTGGGTCTGTGGTCCGCCTCCGATGGTAGCAAAGGGTTCTCCCCTCGAAACATAAGGTCGTTAAACGATTTAATTCAATTCGGAGTGGCTGAATTTAACGCCTCTGCTTATTTTGCGTTTGTCGGGACGGATCGTGGCTTACCGGTGCGTCTATGTCCCAAAGACATTTTAAGTCGTGTAACGCGGTTATGACTACGCATAAATGGCCAGGGTACAAGGAAATAATGCTAAAATCTATTTAAACCAAGTTGCCTCAACGGGAAAGAACTTTCCCGAGAAATCTTGAGGGTGGAGAACGAAACGAATGTTTTCAAAGTTTTTATTCTTCTGATGTCATCGGGTAATGGTGTGCAAGATCATTTCTTTCTTATAGATATAGTATACGTATGCATTTACAAATCGGATCGTATTGGCTATGTGTGTACGCATACAGATCCACTATCTAAGTAGGTATTGCTGTGCACGTGCATTTCATCAGCGCCACGAATTTTGCTGGATTTTTTATTTGCACGTACACGGAAATGCATGCTTAGATATGTGATCTGTGTGCGTACGCACATAGCGAACAGAGCCTGGTGCAGGTATATCTTTTGTTTCTAAAAGTGCATAGGATTTTAATAAGAAAATAAAGGGTAATTGTTTCTGTCTACCTCCGACATAAATTTAAGTTGCAAGATAGTTCCTTACAGTTGAACGTCAAAGTATGCTGTTGTTAACACAATATTTTGAAAGTAGTTGGCAACCCGCTTTATAACTATTGCAAAACCTAATACCATGGACTGACAGATGGAATAGGGCAGGGGTTTGTACATTGTGCAGGTATGGTTCTTATAAAGAGATGGAGAGAACAATGCGAACTTTGAGATAACTTCGAAGCACGAATCAACATGAAAGGGAAGTTTCCATCACTAATTGATATTTAGGGGATCCGAAACACAGCCAACTGGGGGTAACTTATACTCGTTCTTTTGACTTCTGCGACTCTACCATTTGATGTTTATCATCGAGGTAGTTTCTTGGGATGGGAAGAAATGGCTTGGATTATTCACGGGTCAATGTTTCTCTTAAAATATTGTATCCATATTCGCGCCCCGGAGGTGTGTGAGTCTTTTAACACTGTGGGAGTTGTCAGGGTGGGATCGATAATCCAAAAGCGTGACGTCGATGATGCCATTTAATTCAGAGAGTTTTTTTTAGACGGGGAATATAATGGAGTCGGCACGACGATACCTTTTTCTACCCCTTGAGAGCTATAAGTATAATCTTTGCAAAGTAAATGTTTACGTATAAAAGTTGCCGCTTCTACGAGAAGTAGCGGACTTTTCCCTTCCCTTATTTGCTGCAACTAGTCTTCTTTTTTCTTCCATCCATAGGAAATTCGTGAAACTTCAGAAACCCCGCGCGCTGTATAAAAGGATAACCGGGAAACTTGGAGTTTCCAATTTTCCGGAGAGATGGCGCCAGTATAAACACAGTCGCAACGAAGATATTCTCTAGCTCTGTGAACCCAAGTACGAGAACCTCCGTAGCCTCTACTATATCTTTTAAATGGACGAAATTCAAATTCCATTAATCTCTGTATCCCACCCACTAAAAATATTCCTATCGATTCTAACAAAGCAATAATCACGCAGCAGTGCTGGAGCGTTCGATTCACCTTAGAAACTAGGCTTAAGGTTCTGCTTTTACAGGACGAGGGTCAATCGAATCGTGCTAATGGGCAAATGGCAGAATAGAGTAGTATATATGTATCCCAACCTTTTGTGCAGTAGAACCACCAACAAGGCTATAAGATGTGGTAAAGGAAGAAAGGCGAATGCGAACAAGTGCTGGTATGGGTAGACAAAATAGCATACATAAAAGATGGTCGGAAGGGCTTGATAGGCTAGTAGTAGTAGAAGTAGTAATAGTAGTAGTAGTAGGTAGTAATAGTAGCAATAGTAGTAGTAGCAGTATACCATAGGTACTACCAATAGTAGAGAAGGGTACAGGGTCCGCCGGCAGAACTACTCAATCACCCTTTTCTCTTTCTCCAGGGTCCTTTAGGTTAGTCCACTGGTCCAGCGTCCGTAGCAAGAGGCCGCGTGCGCCCTCTTAGCTCCAAAGCTCTATTAGCAGTTTCTTAGAGCGCCTTCAAATGGCATTCCTATTGATGGCCATGAAGGAGTGTACGGTTAACGTGAAGGGAAGGAGCTACCATTCTACTATAGAGCAAACTTTATGGACTACGCAATAGCTACTGGATTCTAGACCTGAGTGTATCCCGCATTGGACCCCAGTTTTATTTGTCTCAGTCGTCCCTGTAAGGCAGCCATGTTTTTCTTGAAATGGTACCAATGCCGTAATCGTAGAGTCATGGCCATCGCTGGCATTTCATCCTTGGGAGTAGATCTTTCCAATGAGTTTTCCGCTCCATATCAATGTGTACCCCAAGAGAATGCTTAAACTCAATCGATCCCTGGACCAGTTCGATTCACTTGGTATCCAGCGTATATACTATACCTACTTGGATATTTGAATAGCCTGGGCGAGAATGACTCGACCAAGAAGGATATCGCTGTTTTATTTTGTAAGATAGAAAAACAATATTGTTATTTCATCAGGGAGTCGACACACGTCTCTGAAAGTGACGCGCGTCTTCGCCGAGGGGGGAGCTCAAATTGGATTATACTCGGTGAAGCTGCGGGAGCCAACGTGAACGTCGAGATAGATGCCTCCGAGGTAGGTACACCGCAACCATCCCCAAGAGCAGCTACACCCCTGGCGTTATAACCTAGTACCGATCTTGCTACCTAAGGACGGTAGTTGATGGATTGACTTTTTCAATGCAGTCGACAGTCGACAAGTTATTTTACTGATAAAATCTCATTTCCTTTTATGTCAAAGCTTTCTAGTCACTATATCTACCATTATGTCCATGCCGAAGAATTTTGAAAAAAAAATACCTACAATCTCGCCAATTAACAATCATATCATATCTAATGGGAATCTGATAGTCTTAAGGTATATACATTATGCAGTTAGCCGTACAGGAAAATATGTATTTTCCCAGACAATGTTTACCTGGAGAATTGAAATCGATGTGATATGAACTGGCAAGTCGCCAGGATGCTTGGAAATAGCTGGGATACATAGTGGATCAGAAGGTATCGGTAGGATATTTATACGCATTGTTTCGGCTTAAATACGTGTTCACGTAACCTACTCGATTTCGAATAACGGTTCGAGTATGTGCAGTCTGTTTCAAGTACAATCGCCAGACGATGATAATTTAGGGGTTTTCGCTGGAATGCGAACAGCAAGGGTTTTCATAGGTACTCCCAGCGACTACAATTCCATCCATGTTGGGTGCCAACTTCCCTACGTCCTACCACGCTGTTCAACGACAGTATATCTTAAGGTAGCTACATGGTGTTTCCTTGTCTGAACTCGCGTGTGTCGGTACGTGGTACGTGTAGAGGCCATCGTAGGAGCATTCCGCAGTTGGCGTTACAATTACTTAAGTTGAGCAAACAGCATTGAATTCGCGCGACTACCGAGGAATTCCCCGTCAATTACTTACCTCTAATTGTTCCTTTGCCGACGTCGGGGGATGATTCAAACTTCGTATATGGATGTGCCACCCTTGTACTCCTCGTCCTCCCTTTTCTCACTTTTCTTCTTCCCGTTTACATATATACGGACGCTATATTATTCATTTAAACAGTCGGAAATTTCGCGGATCTTCCTAAAGGTACATACCCCTTTGGCTATTTCACATTTTCCAGTGGCTCTGTCTGAATACCTTTACTTACGGATGATCCTTTTCATCCTGAAATGACAGTTCTCTCAGTAATCGTGCACGTGTATAGCGCTATCGTTATACCACAACCTCTGGAAAATTTCCAGAATATTCTACTTCAAATTTGTATTCGCGGGAACCGTCGCAAAATTCAGGAAATCGTATATAGGAGCATTAAAATGGCTGGATGGTGGGAACGTTCGCTCTGAAGGATTAAGCCATCCAGTCCAGTCACTCATTAATAGGCTTGATACAGATCGACCGTATTACTGCGATTTTATACTTTTGCCAATTTGACAATACGCCAAAACCAGGGTATTCCATTAGTGATACGCGGACCGTATCCCGGCATCATTGGTCCATAATTTAATGCATCGCATGTCGATTCTTTGATGACGTTGTTGGAATGAAAATGAGAGAAAAAAATTAACGCAATGCAGACAATGGAATATTCAATGATTTTGAAATTACTTTACTTTTTTTTCAATTTTTTTAAATATCAGTCATATGATTGACATATATTCAGTTTTATTTTGACTTCAGGTGCAAGTAGAAGGATCGACTTTCAAAACACGTCGAACAGCCGAAACCAGCAAACCGGCTATGACGCAACGCCGCGGAACCATAATAGCATTTCCATTTGCCTAATGATCACGGCGCCGTGTAGCGTCGCGACGCGCGTATCATGCCCTTCTGGTCTTATCGCATTTCCTCTCCGCTACACACAACACTACAGCAGTTATTGTCGGTAGGTTTCTAGCCGCACTTCGTGATTTCACTTCGCAGGCACGACCATTGTATAGAAGCTATTTGGCAAATAAGATTATTACTGCATAAATAACTTTCTTACATCATGCAGATAATCCACCCTCACCGCTTCCATATCATATCTACCTTACAGAAATATCATATGATATCCTTATTTTTTCCCCAAAAATAAAGTGCGCATACATATTATACAAAATAGAGCGTATCATAGGAAAAACATATATGTACTCAGGTATAGGATACAATTTCGTGGTTAATATTTCAAAAATGTATCTGATACAGCAGAACTCTTGATCGACTCCATATTTATCTACATATTTCGTGGTAATTATTTATGATTCGATAAGAAAAATAATCCTAATCAATTTCCAGCATTAAAGTCCTATAAGCCTGATATACGTGGGGTATCTAATGTCCTCCATTACAGAGTCTTTAACTGTCATTTATTCCATTCTAACTTACCAGATAGGTATGCGTTCATTGCACGTGTATAGTAGTCACAAGCCTAACAAGTTTGTAATATAACTGGTTTCTATCAGTTACCAAGGATTCCTTTCCTTTTTTGTTTTCTTCGTATAACGTGCTCTGCAGACGAGGCTCGAGAGTAACTGCATGATTTTGCAAATACGGACGACGTTATGGAATACTCAAAGACGTGGACAGAATATTCTGGTAGGTTAGTCGATCTAAAATTCTTCGATGCGAGAGACTTTTCTAGGTCGTTGCACGGAGCTTTAAACGTCCCATTGTCCCGAGCGGTATTGCATATCACTAGCTTGCGCAATATCAAGCCTCAACTCGCACTCCAGTATAATCTCTGACTCATTGAAACTTCGCTTCGTAAAAGCAATAGCGGCTTTAATAAGCGCGTCTAATCTGTAGACGCGAGCTACCCCACTTTGGCTCTGGTATGATACTTATGTATAGAAGAGAGACAGCCAAAGTTGGACGGCGCAAAACTCGAAAACTTTGAAAACGCATATCTCAGCGTATTGCGTGATTCGAGTTTTGATTTCTGTGAATCGTAAGTGGTCTTGTCGAGTCAGTGACAAATATGCTACTGTCGACTAAATCGAGTGGAAAGAATTAATAAAAATATATTCAGATCATAATTCCCTTGTGTGGGCACCCGTAAACTCGTTTCCGTTCAATAAATTTCAGTTTATTGAGTTAATCCTGAGGGTCATAGAAGAACGGTTTTATTCAATAGGATGTAATTAACTGATTCTTTGTTATTGGATTTTATCTGTTTTGATAATGGAGGACGTTGAATACGTGTGGAAAATGATGTGCACTGAAGTCGTTCGAATTTTTGGAACAGCGCCAACGGTCATTTGTTGGTATTAAGTCGTAACTTTTTTTTTTCGTCTTTTTCAATATACTTCATATCGTCAGACATATTTCATATAAAAAGTCACGCGAATAAATCATTCGGATTACAACTGATTGAATAGATTATCAATAATTATCCTGTTCACGCCACAGTAGTTTATGTTCGTTCTCTACGGTCGGACTTCTCTCCATAGTTACGAGTTACTGAGAGTCTATTAAACAAAGCGCCTTCTTTTTTCCTGTCACCGTCTTAGATGGTATTATCGTCCAGATCGATCGTTCCTAATCCGTTGTATTGGTCTCACGAGATTCCTTCCACGCTCAGCGTTTCTTCAGTTGTTCTATTCACTGCAATATTCACCATTGTTTCTAATGAGATACCTGTCGATTTTCAGCTCCGGTTCACGAGGACTGGTCCTAAGGTACAAAATCCAACTACACAGTACTATAACAAAAACCAAACTGTCATCTCACAGGAATTCAGTCCCATAAGAAATACAGTTTGCATAACGGAATATAAAGCATACGGATACAGTAAAACCAGGAGTATAGGAAGTTACAGCGGAAGGTGCTCGTTACGTATGCAGCATCACACGTCACTTCCTTTCTATACGTATATCCATAGTACATAGGAAGGCCTATACAGCCCTGTGCATAGTTAGATAGATATATATATAGATATACACTACGTGTATATGCGTATTCGTAAAGCTATCCCTTCGGAAGGAGACGACTGGCAGACAGGCTAGACAGGAGAGGCACCTAAGGTTGGCAGGGATAGCTGGCGATGGTGTGCAGAGCTGCGCTACGACATGCAAATCATATCGCTCCCGTCTACTATCTTCTCCCGTATTCGTCCTTGACGCCCTGGGTGTGATGCTGTAACGTTCGCATCCTGGGGCGCGCCGAAAGGGACTCATTGTTATACCGTGCATTATGCGAGATGATGCAACCCTCGGCACGGGATGCGCATCGGCTACCCTTAATTCCAGGCCGAAACCGGCTTGCCAGATACGTGGAAGACATCCCCCCAACAGTTATGCTTGATCTGGTCTATACACCGTTGTTGTTGCTTCTTCATGAAAAGCACTCCGATAGTTTCCGTGCATGAAAAATACCTGTCGCCGGGCTTTCAATCCTGGCCGAGTGTTTCTGGTTGTTATTTTTTTTTTTATAGGCGGGAAGATGAGGAAAATTGAGATGCTTGTCGAGGGTTCATATATATATTTTTTCCATGAGTAGTTACTATAGACCATGATGGCAGTGTCGTCCCTTTTTAAGTAATTGCACGGTTTCTTAAAGCCTGAATGTATATCATTTCCAAAGACGAAGACGTTGGAACAGGAACCAAGACGTCTGGATGGATGGTTGACTGGTTGCTCGGTTGTCTGGTTCTGTCACTCTGGAGTAGAGGAGTTGCTGAGCGGAGTGGTGAGCCTGGCGATTATGTAAATGTTGCTCGCGGAGGCGCAACAGATGTCTCTTCACCCTGTGATACCCATACCCTAATCCGCATAACGTCTCCACTAGGGTGTTCACGAGGATATTGTTTAGATTCTCTGACAAAATTCCTTACAAATTCCATAGAATAACCAGCATGAGATACTAGTAAGCCAGAACTAGGGGGTGTTCGAGAGGGGAAATTAATGATGTAAACTAGTCGACAGTCACTTTGATACTCTATCGAGACACGTGTACCTGATCACGCGTTCATTCTGTGATTTATGCATAACGAGATGGTCACTGGAGGCGAAAAGGAAGTTGCCCGATTTCACCATATAATGAAACTGCGTCAATATTCATGGGAGCGTATAATATAATAATATGGTAAATAAGTCTCATCACTTTCAGGTTTACGAGCCGTGAAGTACTCGCGCCTTACAGTGATACGATTACATTTTACGACGGCCCATGATGGTGTACCGGCATCATCGTGAAGGTGCCCCGGCCATTCTTCGTTAACATGGTACAACCTCTTCTTCTTCTTATTAGTCTACCAGTTAACGAGCGGACCGCAGTCCAGGTTCTCTATAACAGCTGCCGTAATGCAATACTGTCTGACTATAAATCGTGTATGAATTAAAGGTAGAAATTGGCGACCTTGGGCCAGGACTAGATAACTATAACCGCAATGAGAGTTACGGATAGCAGGGTTACGCATAAACCATACAGGTTAGTAGACAAGTAGCTTGTGGCAATTCCGCTCTTGGATTTATTACGGTAGCTCAGAGGCTACTGTTGGTGAGAGTCAGCATGAGCCATAGGCCCAGTTGCAGCAGCATCGGTAATGCTCCCAGTGAGCCCAATGATTCATCCTGGGAGGACTCAGATGGTCGTACACTGCTGCTCAACGTTTCTCCCATTACGCCACCAATATCACAGATATTGCAAGGCTGAAAAAATCCGACAGTCTGAGCCCTGGCGCTTTATATCCGAGGTCTAGACTTTCTCTGGGATTAGCTCAGGGCACTAGGGAAGGATGAAGAGTGCAGAGGAGGTGAGCGAAGGGTACTAGCAAAGAAGAGGCGATTTTTGCGTCAATATATATATCTCGAAAGGCCCAGCGGAATTCTTCAACGTGTTACTCGATGCTTTAGGACTTTTAGAAAAATTATCCTTCCTGGGGTGAAACCACTCAAGACACAACTTGATCCGTGAAACCTGACGCCTCCTTTGCTTTGACAGATATCAGAAGAAGTCCATAACAAGGCGTCGTGAATCTTCCTGATGAGCGCCTGTAACAGTGACTGCGAGACGTAGCGTCTATTCCGGCGCTAAAATCAATTCGAGGAAGATGAATAAATCGAAAGGGGGCGGAGGATAGTGTCTTGGGTAAAGATGAAGATGGGTCAGGAGAAGGCAAGAGAACTCTATCGGGTACGCTCTTTGACAAGACCGACTACAATGAATAATTCAACTGGATAATCCGGTCCGTGTCGCGATTACGAATCGCGAAGTAGCGCCTCCTCGGCTGGTACGCAAGTCAGCGACAGTAGATCCTCCGTTGTATTCATGTACGTATAGACGTTTCCGTACTCTGCAAACTATAAGCTGTGAATTCGAAGCATCTGCTTTATCGCGTTAAGGTATTTAGAATGCCCATACTCATCGCGTCGACCACATATAAAGATACTATGATCTCTGCGTAATCCAAACCCTTCCATCCCTCCTTTCCTTCCCAAACCCCATGTCGTTAACGACGCCCGTTCTTCGGATCTTTGGCGAACCGGCGGCGCCGTGGCGTACGCCGACGGAAACTACGACACGGTTTGGCTCTCAGGAGGACAAATAGGAATGGCCTCAGGGGGAAGGAACGCGTGATAACGACGAGTGGGAGTTTGTTGTTGGACCTACGCCCCTGTTATAGCATCACCCATCCGATGGCGAGTATTCGACCCCCCCCCCCCCGTCGCCGCCACCCCAACCTCTTACCCCCTTGGCACCACTATGCGGAACCGGCTTACGGACGACGGCTCCCCCCGTACAACTATAGAAGCTAACCTCTGGCTACATGTTTATGTACGTTTGTTACCTACGTTATGCTTTTGCAGCAACTTGCCCAGGGCACGTGCGACTCTCTTAATACTAATATACAGCCACCCCGAAAAATTACGGACACGAAACTGCTTTCGGTTATGCTTTCGATCTCCCACGGGCATCGCATCGCCGTGTTAAAAGTTCTACCACCCCTTGGCTAACCGTAGAATCGACCCTGCTCCGTAATTAGCAAGTTTTCTGTGGTTGTTCGCAAGAGCATTATTGCGAAATAGCCATTGAGGTCAGAGGGTCGTTATTCTGTATATAAAAATGCGGAGGCTACATTTCATTAATCACTGAGAATCATTTGGACAAGCGTTGCGCTGTATTTCGAAGACGTAATTCTTTCTCTAGAAAACATTAATTGCCTGGGAAATATAGGGTACGGTTGACGGTTTACGAGATCTCTATGTAAAATAATATGGTGTACGAGGAGGAAACGATTAACTAGGACAGCGGTACGATTAGTCGGAGACGTTTTTACGATTTTCAGAGGGTAACACCCCAATCAATTACCCAGTGTTATCGGTTGTCTTATAACAATCAGGAACGTACGTAGTTATGTGTGTACGATACTGAGTGCCATAAAGCCAGGAGGCCTCGTAAAGAAACGCGAGTCTCACAGATAGCGTTTGACCCTGCGCTCTCTGAGATGGTTTTTAATCTACCGACTCTGAGATTTCCTCGAGTATCCGTGTCAACGATATTACGTGACTTCCAGATATCGTTATATTTATTGGACACCCGTGGGAGACAAGATTTAACCAAGGGATTGGTAGCTCGTCCATGCAATTGTTAAGTCGACAATGAGTAAAACGATAAAAGTTGTCAGGTAAAATATCTAAGTCAAGATCAGGCCCGTCGAAAATGGGCAGCACGGATTTTCCATCTAGAGGCTTGTAAAGGCCAAATAATGGATTCCGGTAGTTTATCGCGCATATATTAAATTCACTAAGCAAATACGGCATAGAACGAGAATTCATAAGGGAACCCGCGTACAGGTTATTATAGATCGGTAGATCTATTCTTGAGAAAAGGGATCGTCAGGCCCCCCTGGCTTTGGATCTCTCGATGGCTGCCAAGAGTGATGTTTATATCTGGGAATTATGCGGTTGATTTGGATTTATAATAAAGAGCTTCGGATTGGGTCGGCAAGGTGGCCATTCGAGGCGCAAGGGCGCATAAATTATGGTAATCCCCGGTGAGCTCGGCAGAGAAAACGGGGCGTCGGCTGCGTCGAAGCAATTTAAATTCAGTTAACGTAACGCGTCTGATTCGACGCCGCGGGCCACCTGCCAGTAAGTGGCGGCCGATTTTAAGAATGAAGTTCCCTAACAAGAGTAGCTCCCGCTGTATCTACCTGTATAGATATATGCAACATACGTAACTCGGTACTATAGACCAGCGTATATACTATAGCAAAAGATAGCGTTATAACAGCAGTGAAGTTTATTAGCAGATCCAAATCGGAGCCAATTAATCTAACGAAGCGCGCGATTGCGTCGTACCCGGTGACGTTCAAACAAAGGCAAAATCGGTTTTAGATTATTTCTAAAGCTGTCGATTGCTTCGAGCCGATCCTTTCCGATCTAACGATGATCGATACACTCGACCCGGATCTTGAAGAAATAGTGGAGGTGGATCGAGAGGCGCCACGAATTATCCAAGAAAGCGATCGGAGTAGCGTCAATACAGTCAATAAGAAACTCAGTATTTACGTAGGTGACCATATATATATATATATATATATATAACAGATAGCGACCTACTTGCGATCTTACAATTTTGCAAGAGTCATCGACGGACGAAAAGGTTGAATACTGATGAATCCTCGTGGGAAAGTTTGCAGGAACAACGAGCTGAAGTAATATATCGATATATAGATATAAAGAATACAAAAGAATTTTGCGATTGGTATATTTACTGCGAAACCACACAGCGAAACAATAAGACCGAGTCGCGACTTCTGTATATTTTAGAAACGATCCGGCAAGTTCGCAGATAAACATTGACGTAATGGCAGTTTTATAGTAAATTTATTCGCAGGAATACGCGCGTTCAATGATGCGCGACCCGTAAACAAGAACCCTGACTTCTCTTATTCAGTTTCCCGTTTCTCGAATGAGCTTTAGATATACATGGATATATAGATATATTATTTACACATGTGTAGATACATATATAGAACCAAGCATGCATCTACGCGGTCTACGCTTTTACCAGAGGAATTTATAGCGACATCTAATTACAATAAGCACGATATAAAGCCATACCCTATTCTTATTTATTATACTTTTTTTTTCTCAGTCGTCAACGATCGATCAGAAGGTTCCTACCCTTTTTTAAATGATGGTTAATACTGGTTTTTTGCAAAAGTTCATGCCCCCCCCCCCCCCCTTCACTCTATGATCGTCCAATGTTCATCCTGTCATTAGAAGTTACGTGAACGTGTTTTAGGAGTGAAAATAAAAAAGGGACGCGTGAAAGGAAGGCGGACGAAATATTTCTTTGGCATGAGAAATCAACAACTATTCCTCTCGATCAGACTACCCTCTCTAGATGGCGCCTTCCATATTCTCGTCGTTGGACGAATGAATAATTTACGGAGGGGTGGATTTCGTTTCGTTTCTTATATTTCTTTTATTTTCACTCCTTACGTTTTCTCAGGAGAGAGAAGAATATTTTAGACGAGTCTATCGTTATGTCCTGGCCTTTGCAATCAATATTGCAAGAAAGGTGGATAGATGAAAGTACTATAAGGGGTTGGTACACTGGCGAACGTCGTGAGACTGCTATTTACAATGAAACGAAGAAAGGATGGAGATCCCTCTCTTGACTGGTACTTTCTTTTCCTTTTTTTTCCTTTCTCTTTGATTCTCTTCTCTTTCAGTGTCCTTCTGGTTCCCCACACTCTACCTCCTATATTTTCTTCCCCTCCCTACGTCTATTTATCTGGCCGACGTACTCTCTCTGGACTTGCCGTTTGGGGTTGATGTCGCTTGACTTACCCAACGTCGAAGTTCACTTTATACCAACATTCAACAAAGCATCTCCCTCCTAGGCTTTATTAAAAATTGAGGATGCAATTTACCTCAGCCAGGCTAAGTTTTAAATAAGGCAAAACGAAACCCGGGACGTTCGCTTCTATCACCTACAACCACGTACTACCAAAAATTTCTTTTCGACTCACGTTAAATTTTACATTTGAACTAAACGTCATCCGTTCGAAGAAGCACTATTGTCTCGTTTAATTAATTGAGTTTTAGGTAGATTGTCTAGACTCCCGGAAGATATCTTTTATATGTAACAGCATTCAATAATTGAAAAGATGTCAAACGGTGCATTTCTAGGGAGTTCAAATGTCACTGGATATATATATCTTATGGATAATCGATACGGAGTCTGGATAACGGCTGGAAAATATAATAGAAAAGCGAGAGCTATTTCATTGCTCCTCGTGGTAAAAGAGCATTGACTTAAGCAGTACATAGCGGGGATGTAATTAATGTCGTAAAGTAGAGGCCCCGGGGCCAGATCGTTGTAATCGCCGTTTAATTGCTAACAAAGTATAAATTCCAAGGGGTCCGTCAGCTCTGTTATTCACCTGCATTAGAATTCCCGTGGCGCCTCTAATTTACGATAAAGTCTCACGCCAGGGATGCTAGTGTTGACTGGCGGCGTTTCTCGATGCGGATGCGTCTTGGCCACCTTCGTCAACCGACTCCGCCTTGTTCACCGTGAGCAACCCTTGTCGTCGGATCTACGTCGTCGCCCCGGACCCCTGACGCGAATATTTCTTCTACACCGTTTGGTCCCGTGCCGATCTTCCCTGCTGCAACATACCAAACACAACAGACCTGGAGTGGATGACCTCCTGCCAGGAAGGTAACTCTCTCGTAAATCGGCAGAAAATCGGCGCCCGCGTCGTCGTCCTCGCGGTCGGCGTGTTTCGTGTCAAGTCTCGGATGTCAACGACAGAAACAACCAAGCGTCTCTCGCTGCGGGAGATTTGACTTTTCTTAACGATGACACCATCTAACAGATTTATGGATTCAACACGACAGCCTACTATACTTGGTTAGGCCAAACTTCACAGTATCTACTTCCTAGTGAGTGCAGAGTCAGATCTCTAAAATTCGAGATTCAGACTCTATCCATAATCTAACAGATAAGAAAATTATACGAAAAGTAAAATGATATGTAGTATTATATAAAGTCATTAAAAATCGCAAATTTTACGATTTGCAAAATTTTTCGAAATTTAACAATCTTTAAACTTACCAGTATCCTTTATGGACTATTCTAATTCTTAGGATTAATAAATAAATTTTAATAATATTTAAAATCCTAATTGAATTTCGAAATACTTCCTGACGTGGTTTTTACAAATAGATAGAGGAAAAAAAAATAATATATCGTATACCATTCCTCATAACTAGTAGCACGCGCTCTGCCTACCGAATGACCGCGTTGGCATCTCGAATTCTCAATCGAGGGACAGGGACCCGTTGGACTCTGATTTATTTTTATAGGAAACGCAGCGCATCAACAGGGCCCATCTGTTAGCAATTTGTAACGCAAGTCGGGCAATTAAAAGTTTGATGTGAACATTAAACTCGTCGGGTTATAAAACAGGGGGAGACTGCAAGGCGGCTGTGTAGAACGTATAGCCAACAGAGTGATATCGCTGGCTTGTTCTTTCGGTCTGTAACAGGAACGAGATGTATGTATGTTAGTTATGTACATCGGCCCAGCATACGTGGGCAAAGGCATCCTGCATCGCTCATAAAATCCCTAGACGTCAAAGTGCATAATTTTTTAAATATCTTTATTACAGTGTCAGTCATACGCGCCAAGGGAGACATCTACTCGTATAGGGATAACAAAACTCCTATCCATAGGCTACACAGTACCAACATCCAGAAACTCATCCATCCAATCATATCCAGGAGGTAGACTTCTGCCCTACCGACTGTACTAGCTTCGTTTCAATCTTACGAATGACAATTTTACTCTCGCTGCTAGTCGTCCACAAGTCGCTCAAGAGATACTGCTAACAGGACGTTAATTACTTGAAGTCCTCGTTAAAGCTTACGCAACCGAAAACACTCCGCTAAGCTTTACCTCTATTACTCTGACTTATAAATTTCACGGAATTCACTAGAGAGAACTCTCTCGATATGTATTCCTTGTGTTTCTTACGAGTATTGTACAGTCAGATATGTATATACCGTGACGTAGTGAACTTCACCGCGTCAGGTCCTCCGCTGGAACCGAGGTTTTATACGCAGAAGATGGAATTTGAGAAAAGATCCAGGCAAGATCCCACCTCAAGGGCCAACATTGATTAGAATTTTCTTTTTCTGATTCTTTTGCTTCCTTTTGCTTTGTCCCATGCCGCGAATATTAAACTCGAAAAGAGTCAGCGAAGGATGATTGACGCGAGAGCAACAGGGATCGAGAGCTGATTGACGTAGGGGCATCAGCTGGCACATAGCTGCGCGCACCACTGGATGACGCCGCTTACCGCTTACCGCTTACCTCACGCCTACATCCATCTCCATGCACGATATCACCTAAAAACAAAATATGGTTTACGCGGAAGGCGTCTCCAGCAAGGAGTTATTATTCATACTGCGTGACAACGATCTACGAACTACGGAGCACCCGCACCACTTACGGCCCGAGAGGAAGTCCCAGCGCCAGCTAAATTTGGAACTAAAATCCGTGAAATGGGGATTCGGGAACGCCTGATGAATCCTTGCGATTCTTATGGGATGAAAGGGGCCCATCGCGGGACAGCCCATTTATAGCTGTTCCCGAACGAATGAAAGCTCGCGAAAACACCCTTTAAATTTTGGCGAGTGGTACCATATTGGAAATTTCTGATTGGGGCCGAAGGACCAATTAGAGTGGATCGCGGATAATGAAGAGGGTAGTCGTCTCCTGTGCTGCCGATTGCGATTGCAAAGAGCGGTTGTTCTTGCCTGAACGTCGAAGAAGTAGTACGTTTGTTTTAACTTTGCTTAAGTAGACCGAAAGTCGCAACTAGGGTCCGCGGTTAAGGGAGTTCTACGAACGAGGATCAAGGCCAATAGGATAGTTCGCGGACCAGATCCTGTGGGTGGCTGATGGACAGACTGCAGGAGGACACCCGTTTTTCCGAGGAAGGTTTTGCTTCGTGGTCCTTAAACTCACACGGAGATTTTCGGTAAGCAAATATTAACATTTCTGTGAGCGGCGAAATTTCGTACACGCGTGTGGATCGGCTGTCGATTCACGGGGACAAAAGAGGCGTATGAGGCCCACGTAAATTTCACACAAGAAACACGCACGAGGTTCGCTGACCGGCAAGGGACTTGTTCGTGTAAACTTGTTGTATGATACGAAACATATTTATTCGTGATTCGGTAATTTGCCTTGTTTCGAAAATTGATCGATTTGTAGACTTCCTGGACAATAGTTGAGTGTTGGATTTCCGAGATACATTGTATCGCGATTTTTGAGTAGGGACGTGTTGCCAAATGAAACGAAATGGTTCCTTGACGTCGTGTATTTTAGGTCGCCAGTAGTCGAAAAGAAACGGAAATTGCCGTTAAAATGACCGGCAATTGTACCGAAGATTTGTTAAATGGCTGCTTTGTTTAATGTTTTAATGTTT
>JARPRG010000286.1:1130118-1204811 GCA_031001745.1 Hartigia nigra
AAAACAAAAGAAAAATATTCCCACGAGGGAAATCAATATAAATTTAAAAATACAATCAGTCCCACGCCACGCGAAACGCTTGATAACCCATCGGGCCCCACGACGCAGTCCAAATTTGGCCATCTTGTGACGTGCATTTTGATGCTTGTCACAATATATATATATATATATAGATATAGATATAGATATAGATATAGCGTATCTAGCTAAGCATTGGATTTTAATCTATACCACCTTCGTGGAAATAATTTGATATCTGAGTACACAGTCCATGTTGTCCGAGTTATCTGTTTTATTGACAGTGAGCAGGTACGATAAGCACAGTGACAAATCTTCCGTTTCTTTTCGTAAACAGCCAAACTTTCCTGAGTTTTTCACTCAACGCCGTTCCCTCGTGAAAATTGAACGAACTTCAGATTGTAAATCGAAGAGACAGAAGAGGAGACTTGGTGCTTCTTGAAACTTAAGAAAACTAGGTGCGCCGGACTCTATTGAATGCTAGGTACAGTATGCTGTACTCGCATCGTTCTATCCTTTCTTATTCCAGCTTCCTCTCTCTCTCTCTCTCTCTCCCTCTCTGGATATGAAGTTTTGCCCCACCGGCCCGGCAACAGCTTCCGAGAACGAGCAATCCTACAGGCTACGCTCTGACATAACGTGGGACTTACGACTTCCCGTAAGTGCGACGGAACCAGGACGTGCATCCAAACGGAAGAGACTGCATCGTGGCCCAAGCAAAGCCGCATCTCGATCCTCGTGTATGTATAGACGTCGTCATACGCTATACACGTGCTTATATACCTATAACGTATTTATTCTTATATCTATAGCCCCCCCCCCCGCACCCGCCCCCACCACCCTGTACTCTGCTGGGCTTGAATCTTGTGGTTTCTTCTCCATCCTCGCCCAAGGACAAAGTATATATGTATATAGATTATAGGGTGTACTTACCCAAGTATGCTGGCCGTAAACTCGGTAAGAATTCTCTTGTACATACTACAAGTGGGCAAATGCTTTTATTTTGTCAAACAGAGCCAATTTGTTCGTACGTCGTGCTAGGGGTACGTACTCGGAGGGTGTTTTGGTGGAATATATATATAGGTTTTCCAAGGGGACTAGAAGGAATCATATACAAGTGGAAAGAGGACAAGAGGGTTTGGATCCAGGCGAGTTGTTAGTTGTCGGTTGGAGGGACTGAGCTTAGTTGGGGAAGTACAAATTAGATTATGCGTGGTGTCGCCGCGGGGGGTGACCGAACGCTTGTTCAGAGAAAAGTTAGCCCCTGCGTCTTGGCTCCCATCGGTACTCGCTGTCCTCTCGACTCACCCCTGGTAGATGTATGAGTTCTCGTCTGTACCTACCCCCGCAGTCCAGAGGAACACGGGAGCGCCGACGCCTGACGTCTGGTACCTGAGGTGCTACCACCCGTCGTCTTTCTCTCGAGGTAATATTTCAATATTTACTTAAAAACCCCGTGAAAATGTGCACGCCTACTGTGAATAGGTAGACGCACCCTTAATGCGTCTGCTTTTCTTTCTGTTGCCGGATAATATTTTACATAAATTTTCGTAAAGATGTATACCAAGGTGTATACCTTATAATAAGAGCGCTGGGTATAATGCTTTCTTAATTTACTATAAAACGTAAACGCTTACTCTTGGGTACTGTAACAAGAGTAGTTAACACTGCTGACCTCAAGAACTTGCGGGGATCGGATCTTCGTGTGTTTGGAAAGGACGAATTAATTTCATCGTAATACGCTCTTGTCTCGGAATTCATGAAAACGTGATCGGCATTCGCTACACACGGTGTGTACCGGTGAAAGGAGACTGAAATATAAATGGACTGCTTCGCTCTGAACTCTGTTTCCACTGATAACGACTGCCTCGTGTATACTTGATAAGGTAGTCGTCTGCTCGAGT
The DNA here is from genome assembly GCA_031001745.1 of Hartigia nigra. Lineage (NCBI taxonomy): Eukaryota > Metazoa > Arthropoda > Insecta > Hymenoptera > Cephidae > Hartigia > Hartigia nigra. Next base: position 1,132,041 of record JARPRG010000286.1, read on the forward strand.
TAAAGTTTTGTATGCAAGTTACTGATTAGGGACTAATCAATTTGGCTTAGACAGTCAATAGTAAGTAGAGTTTTAGAAACGATATGTTCAATTGATGATTTATTGATAGATATAACTTCGAAATATAATTTTAAATCATTGATCAGAGTTCGAGAAAATTACTCAATAGACGTTTTCTAGAGTACAGCCTTTCTATACTGTTATGAGTATGGTATACAGATATACCGTATGTATCCTACTATTGGGAGAGAATATAAGTTTATTTGAACGTTTTCAGGAATTGACTTTTCTTTCAGAGTCTATAGGAAATCTATCGTGAATAGCAGCGTTAACCTTCTCCTGGAAAAGACCTTTCACCAGTGGGGTATGGGCACGAGTATCTGATAACGATAAATCGATTGGTTCGCGCTGTTCTCGCGAACTAGGTCGTTGCTAACTGACCCAGAAAATATTTGCACTTGACTGCTCGACACGGATCTTCGAACATCGTCGTATAGTAGATATATCCCCTGTATAAGTCAGAAAAGTTATAGTCACAATATCTGCACGTAAATTCTAACGGAAATAGATAAAGCTGAGAAAATGGCTCGATGCTATGTAATACGGATGTGACGGTTGCCGTTTAATGTAAGGACATAAAGTTTTCAACGGACACGAGTCAAGACAAATTATAGCCGACGGGTCCTAGTGAGAACCATTTGGATACTAAGGTCGTCAATGACTGCTGTAGGTATTTTCACGGTTTATTCATGCTTTCACCTAAAATTCATTGATCCATGAAACGTGATGGTCTTGTGCCTGAGAATAATTTTTCATCTCGACATTACCTGCTTACTTTTTTGACCTTAGAGGATTTTGAAGAATATTATCAGACCTCATGGAACCAGACGTATCCTTCCAGAAGAGGAAGCAACATCATATCAACTTCAGCGCCGAGGATAGATTTTCCATTGGCTAATCGAATATTCCGAATGAATAAATACTGATGGTTCGATCCGCGCCATTCCTGGGTCTTCTCTTTTCTTTGTTCAAAGAACGAGCACGTCCTCACTCCGCATTGTTTTGCGCTTCATCCGCGAGGGAAGACCGGATGCTGAGTTTGCCTGGTCGTCTACGCGATTTCCCGTTACGTGTCCGCAGAAAAGGGATATCCGTCCGTTGAAGGAGGCCAACTAAGATCAAAGTTCCGCCAACAAAGAAGGATCCTTTTCAATGAAAGAAAACAATTGGACGTATATCTAGAAATTGCATTGTTGCGCTTCACTCTATACGGAGACACTGGCGGAGCTAGGTAAAACTATATCGGTTAGAAGGAGGAGAAGCATTACCCAACCTTCCTGCTTGGTATTTAAAGAGCATAGCGGAGAAGAGTCAAAAGAACCAAGTAGAAAATCGCGCTCTCACCGGAAACAATTACAGCGCGAAAATAAACGCGACAAGAGTGCAAGTGCGAGGAATTGGGGGAGGATGGCGCGGCGGGGGTTGGTGCGGTGCGGTGCGGTGCGGTCGAGAGGATGGAAGATGACTGCAAGAATTACTGAGTTGATTACCGATGAAGTCTAGACGAGGGTTAATCATCCTCGTTCATTGTAAATGATCTCATCTGACTAACCAAAAGTTAGTCATTCGTTCATTCGACTGAGCAGCAAATACTAATGGTGTATATGGCGAAGTCAATCAAAGCCATGGGCATGGTTGCGCATTTGAATGGCACTCGAAGCCCCCATCCGGTATAATAAAACACACGCACTCGTCCATTCGCAATCCCAATTGTGCGATTAAAAGGATAGGCGCTGACTGCCGAATAATTAAGCGAGCAATTCGTAGCGCGTCATTTGTACTCACTCGAGCGGCCATTCGTCCCAGTGAACTCAAAGTGGTCAATCCCATTGATATACGCATGTATTTACTGTAGGTGTTGTCATTTAGAATTCTAGTAGTGTTCCGAGTATTATCAGAAATACGATTACGAGTGAACGGGCGATATAGATATATCTTTAATATATTTATACGTCATATAGATATAAATACATACGATCCGTTAAAACGCGTGATTCGATCGATGAATTTTTTAGTAGCAACAAACTAACTCGTGTACGATGCACTAAACGTCGCGAGCGTGGAATATCAAAATAGCAGTTATGTATTCGTTGAGTAGTGACTTCCTGAGGCAATTAGAGAGGGACGGTGACGTTAAAAATAAAACAGCAAGAAAATGTTAGAAGGCGAACCTGACTCTAACGACCCGCTGAGAGCAGCAACGTGAACCCGGCACGACCCGCAGTCAGGAGATTTGTCTTCGAGGACACGCGTTTGACGTTCCACGATCTTCAGTACGGTGACAGGGTCTGGGCTTCTTAAGTGGCGCCCAGGAGCGTCTCAGTAGACAAGTCCAAGAGGATGGATATGGAGTTTCGAAAATTTCCTTGAAATTTAAGAGAAAGGATTTCTCCTTTGGTACTGAGTAGTGATGCTGGGGCGCCCCTTCCACATCCGGTTCGAAAAGTTCCAGCGTGATGCCTTGACGCTTTACAGAGAGAATTTTCGGGGTCGGCAAGTCGAACCCGCGGCGAGGGGTGTTGGAGGTGTTTTTAGGGTGGGTGATAATCCGAGGCCGGAACTGAGCGGATCCAACAACCAACCGAGCGGAACCAAGCATAACCTGGCGCTCTTGACGGGCATTGAGCCTGCGTCGACGTGAACCTCGCTATGTGAGAGGCGGTAATTTTCGATGTGATGCAGCAGGATTTCATGGAGGGTGCGAATATACGCCTATTCTTGTGGCATTTGGTCTTGAATGATGGATGTGAAATAATGACGCGATCCCGGAACCACGGAGCCACATTAGCAGCTGCACTCAGAGCTCGCTTTCCTGATGGTAGCTATACTGTAGGAATTTCCAATGGACGCCATTTCATTTGCTGGAACTTTGCGAGTCCCGTTTGGCTTATCCTGAATGGCTTGGAAGATATGGCAATTGCTTTGATAATCGTACGTTTGCTTGGGCGGGAACGCTCGGCAGTTTCCGGGAGTTTAACGTGCGGTAATGGTACGTAAGAATCGACGTGACCGTACGGAACGGCGGATACGTAAGATGGTAGAGGATAGATAGAGGAATTTCGAATAAAATAAAAAATCAGGAAATTCAACGAAATTACTGAAGTCGATTCACTAAAAGTTTATTTCGTCACAGGGACAAATTTCGTGTGTACAGTATCGATACTCGTAGTCTTCTATATATATTCTATTTCGATAGCATACAAAAGGATACAGGCACACACATATCAAATACGCATCCGGTAGTCAATATAATTACACTCAGTAGTACCCGTTATAATACAATTATTTACAGAGTTTGTTTCTTGGGCGTATTTATATAACGTTACATAAATTACATTACTATTTACATTGAAAAATAATACCTTAAGCGAGAGTCCGTCGTGACGTCATTAAGCTAGCGATTCAAATTCGTATTATATATATACCCATTCTCTAATCCGCTGCGCGACTTCGTACTCTCTTATGATATAAAGAACATTTTTTGTTTATATATCTGTTTTCTTTTACTTTAACGTCCGCTAAATGTCTTTCCTTCGTTCGATCCCATAAGAAATATCACCGAGTACATACGAGTAGGTGGCGCACAGAGAATCAAAGTACAAATCGGCCATTTCGCCTAACGTTTCTGTATTAGCTTTAACGACGTTACTGCGGCTATAAACTTTATTACTCGTTAAACGTTATCGCTTGGTGTGCATAGGATAAATTGACAATTATTACTGTTATCGAGTATACTCCGCTAAAATGAAGTTATTGCAATGAAATTATTTCGCCGCGACGATCGTCGCGATGCACTCTCATTATTCTCTCTCTTTTTCTTCTCGCTCTCTCTTCCACTTTCTCTCTCTCTCACTCTCTTTTTTCAATCGTAAATGTTACCTCCGTTACGAAACGAAGTACCTAATGATTATTTACACGAAGCACTTGAAAGCTGTCACTTTATCCTACGTGGCGACGATACCCATTAAATGTCTAAGACTAAAACGAACAGCAAGATCCAGTCGTTGTAGAAGTGATGTATTTCACCGTAATAAAGTTTCTTAATATGTTTTTCTCATTTTTCTCATTTCTTCTTTTTGTTTTTTTAATAGAGATTAAATACATGGTACGTGAAAACCTTGTCGATTTGTATATCACAATATGGTCGGGTCTTTACATACGATAGTAGTAGTATTATTGTTGTCTCATCCCTGTATTGTCGATTCTTAAATTGGATTTCGATTTCCTCGTTGCATGAAGGCGATGTCGGTAGATAGAGAAATAAAGGTAGCTTAATCCTCGTCATTATATAAATAAAAAAATTCGTTAGAGGCGCTATACGCAATAAATAATACGTTTCACGAATCTACACGTGCGCGCGCACTTCGCCCGCGCAGATTCAAATATTTTATTTCACGTCAGTCTTGTACGACGATCGACGCTCGCAAAACCGCTTCTCATATTATTTCCCGAGCCTCTTGTATTTTATTTTTATTCGTTCTTTCTTCTAGCTCCTTTCGTGCTCTCTGCTTCTTTAAAACGTAGAGCGAAAGATCGATCCTGCACATGCGCGCTGAACGCACCGAAACGATGATACGACTTTTTCTGGAAATTCGCTCGAGCGTGCTGGCGTTCGTTCTTCCACGGCAGCTACTTTGCATCTCGTTGCTTGTTTATTTGTTTGTTTGCCAGCTTGCTTACTTGCTTACATGTGCTCGTAAAGCCACGCGGAAGAGAGAAAACAAAAAGAATAACAAAGCACAGAGGCTTTCCAGATTCATTGTTCTAATAGTTATACCTACATTCGTGCCTTTCTCTGGCATGTAAAATAAAAAGTATAATACAGCCACGAACAGCTTTCTCTTGCATAAAAAAATAACAATCTCACGAATATTCGTTAAATCTCATTTCTCCAACGAAATTCCAGAAAAATTCACGACGTTGCGATTACGTCGAAATCGTTTGTATCGTATAACTGATATGCCGACTTCGGTTCCCAGTTTCTTTTTTCCGTTTTTCTTTACACCGTGTACCTGGGGGTTGTCGCATTACCGGCGAACACCCCGGAAGCATACAGGACGAGAAAAGTAGTGCATAAGAATTGTAAAGAGGGTGCTGTATTATTCTAGCATTCTCTCAGGCGTATCACGAGATATTAAAGAAAAGAAGATTTACGCCCAGTATGACTTCCAAGGTTGTTCGTATATTTCTTCGAAGAAAGATAATAGATCCTATTCTCTAACTACACGCAGGGTATAGGTATAATATACCTATTACTGTTTAACCTTCCCCAGTATACTGGTTAAGAAATAAGGATGGATTACGCGCGCATGAAACTCTCGACGACATACGTAAGCTACGAGTGCGATCACGCACGACCCTTTGCACCGGGGTCGATTTGTTCTCGAACGGATTTTGCTTGCGACCGATGCCAAGGGTAAGGCGTAAGCGTATTCTAGGAGTTTTACTTACGAAGTAAGAAGGTGTAGCTCCGGCTCGTACGCAACGACAGTTACGTAAGATACGTACCGAGCGAATCGAAGCGAAATCTTCCACCAGGAAGCTGGATGATATACCTTACGCATATCTATGCAACGAATGTTCACGACGTTTGCTACCCCTGCGTTCGCGCTCGCAGATCGGCTCCGGACTCGGTGGACTTGAGTACGTCATATTGCTGGAACCCCTTGGTGGTGGTGCACTCATTGGGGGTGGTGGCGGTGGGAAAAAGCTCTGTAAGCAAGCCTGATGCACACACATGCATATTAGAGGGATTGCACGTATCATACGTATATACGTATATAAACGTATATGGAAGCTGCGGTGAGTGCAGAGAGATGAAGCAGTCTGTATTTTCTATTGAATTCTTTGTCGCGTGCGAATCAAAGAAAACGACAAAGGATTTGGCCCTATGTGCTTAACGCACTTCTCTGACGTCAACCCTTTAGTCTTTGACTTTGTAGTGATGCATGAGACTGGATGGATTGTTGCTGTTGCTTACCTTTGCGCTACCCCGGGACGAGGACTTTGAGAAGACACTGTCCTGATCACTGCTTACGCTTGGTACTGGCATGGGTACTGCATAGTCGTAGGTAGCATCTATGAACAGACAGTGTCGTAGGACGTTCGGTATTGCTATCGAATAATGGTATTAGATGAACAAATGAGATTACATCGATTCTCATGACTCACCAGACTGTTCAACGTTATCGTGGAGATCCTTGTTGTCTATGACTACTGTACTATATCCGTAGTAAGCAGCATGAGGTGGTTCCCTATATTTGTCGTGAAAGGGTTCTTGGTACTCGTCCAGTCTTACGTCACCCAATAGGCGATCGTTGAGATCACGTGGAAGAGTCGTGAGCTTCGCACCGGCGTATCTGTCGTCGAGTTCCTCGACCCTGTACGTCATCAGCGAGGGATCCTTTTCAGTGGTGCCGTAGGCGGACTCCGGCGATAGGTGCTGATGATTCCCTGAAGGGATGGAATTCTTCGCTCCCAGAGGACTGGCGAAATTCTTGCGTTGTCTATGACGTGAAACTATGAGGAAGATGGCAACTGCTAGGAGAAGTATCACGGCAGTAAGGACCCCGATTATCACAGCCATGTACGTCGGATCGTCCTGCTTTGCTGTGGAGACTGGCACTTCCGCTTGAAGCGGCGTGTCGCGTGCAGAATTGCGATCTTTCGCTCGCGGTGCTTCGGTCGATGGTGGCACTTCCGGTGTGAAGTTGCCATGCGCGATATCTGTAATTGTGAACGCGTTCGAATCTCGTTACCTACCGTGAAATTGGAATAATTTCGAATTTAGATAAAAATTGATCATTTACTCGCATTACGACCTTTTACGTTCGTTTATATTAATTATAACTGTATACAGAAAAACTGTATCCTGCGAAAAACTCCGTGGCATCTAAATCCTTATAATACGTTAATGCCAGCAAGCACTGCACTTAGTACGGCCATTCTCACGTATGAGGTCGTCTAATAAAGACCCTATACCCTCCATTCCGTATTCTCATTCGCATAATTACACTTCAATTAACCTCGACGCATATGTAGCCAAATATACACGTGGATGCGTGTAAACGTACAGTTGGAGCAGCTACCGATCAATATCATACACTGGATCGAAACATCCTACAAAAGAGGAAAAAAGGTACTCACCGGAGTCGAAGGTAATCTCGCTGATCATAATCCAACGGGCAGCAAAGGAGAATCTCAATTTGACGAACTTCCCTATACGATGATGAAGCTTAATCGTGATATTACGTGAACTCTCAAAAATACGATCCTCCATATACGTATAAACGATCGGATCGCCGGTAAAATGTTTGCCACCCACGCTGAACAGGATATTTGCTTCCGAGAACACCTGTAACACAGTGGTGATCGAGACACATTAAGAATAGTGAAAGATCATAAGATTTTCGTGACAGAGTGTTGGGGAGAGAAGGAAGGGGCGGGCCAGAGGGAGAATGATGGGCCGAATGAGTGAGCGTTGAGATCCGCAAGTCGCGCCATAGGGAACTGAATAAAGCCCGAAGGGACGATACCGCGACAGAGATTACAAAGCCAAGATTATCTAACTCTCTTAGGGGGGATGCAGAGTGGGAGCCTCTAAGTAAGGGGACGAAGGGAAAAGACGACGGCGGGGCATATGGATTTTCGACGTTACCGAGGGGCGGAGGGGTGGCGCTTTGAAGTGCTGTCTTTCAGGAGCGACTGGTTCTATCCATGCGCAGCGGGCGCAGTTACGCCCTTATTCGTCTTAGCTGGTAGTCTACCTCACTTAGGGCCCCTTCACCCCTTACCGGAGCCACCGTCTTCATCCCCCTTGTTAATAGGAGGGGTCGCAACGTCAGGGTTCTACTGCCTACTACCCCGACTTGCCAGACTGTCGGTATTGTATTTGAATACGTGGCATATCTGCTTGAACCCACTAGCGTTGGTTGCTGCCATTGTGAAGTTACCTTCTTCTCTCATCCTCCTTTGCCGGAGGTCTCGCTACCCTTGGGCGTCCGGATTCAAACCCCCTTCACCCTGACACCGGATTCGAGCTTGGCTCGCGCTCACTCGGTCGCGGGCATACAATTGCCAAGCTGGGTAATGAGGCGCTCCATTCAAATAAATCTTGATACCACCTCGTGTTTCGTGGACCATTATAAAATGTAGAATACAGAACGGAAAATTTTCGTCCAGGTTGTGTCGTCCCTTGAATCTATCCTTTTTACCCTTAAGGGCAAACGTCGTTGGTATTGTGTCGGTACAGCAGCTTTTCCCTCGAGCACTGGGGGGGGTACGTCTTGACTTTTCCGTAAACTGAGTCGCGTCACGTAGATATATATGTCACTTATATCGGATTAAAGAGCGACGCGAAAGATCCTTCTTTTTTTACGTTGCTTTTTACTCTATTTTTTGCGTGAGTTTCGCTTCCTTTCTTATTCCGCGAGAGAAGATGCCTCTCCAATTTCCTGTTAAGCTAGCGAGAGTCTCGTCATGTCGAATAAAAGTAGGGACCGCGGCGTCCTATACTTTCTCACCCATTCGATATCGCGTCTGAGCGAAAAGTATTGGGAGAAAGAGATATAAGAAAAAATAGGTATTATATTTATTTATGTATGACGGTAACTTCTTACCTGCACGTCTTTCATGAATTGATTGTTACAGTATATGTGAACGGCCGAGAACTCTCGCACCCGATCAAATTCAAATTTGACTTCAACAGGATGACCCGAGCGAGTATCGTTTCTCCAGCCGACCCATCCTTGACCTCTGTCATAATCGTAGTAGCCCATTTTGAAGTTATCCGGTCCAGTTCGTCCATCTGTCAGCTGTCCCAGACCACGGCGAAGCTCTCCGTCCCAGTAGCCGTCGTAAGTGGCGTCGAAGAACTCCCAGTTGCCACGTTTATCGCCTTGAGGCATCGAATAGGATACTATGCCGTCGTTCCAGGGACAACCGTACAGCTCTACCCTCATGCAAACTGTACGGCGATGATAGCTATAGGGCAGGAAGCGGACTTTACTGGCCCAGATTGGCGGTTCCAGGTCGTGCTTTGCTTCCAGATAGGTATTCGTGTTTCCTTGGATCACCTGGACGAAACACAATTTGGGGTAGGCATTATTGGCAACGTTTCAAATCGTTATTGTCGGAACAAGCTCATCCTACATTCACCAGGGATATTCGTATCTATTGGATTAGCCGGTAGAAGTAAAATTACAGAAAATGATGATGCATTTAAAAAATTCAAAAGAATTTTACGGATTTTTGTAGAAGCCTGTGAAACATTTTCTCAGAAAAGGATATCTTCTGCGATCAGTTAGCCATGTATATATATCTCGTTCATCTTACTCATTAGGATCACGAAATAAGATAGGGTCTACTCGAGAGCCTGTACCGGCGTCTTTACTCGAGAAAGGGCTGATATCACCCTTTAGACGTTAACGGCTCCTGACGGCAGAAAATAAAGGGTCTTTCGATTCTGCCCTTCTATTCCGTCGTTAACTTCAGCACGCCCCGAGCGATAATTAGACGTGATCCTCATGGGACGATATAGATTGAACGAAGGACATCTTATCCCAGTAGCAGTATGCTGCGGAACTCTCCTTGGAAAACATTCTTTCTTTTGATTCCATCGGGTCTCATGCGGCCGCGATTGTTTCGCGCGTCACGTATCTCGTTTGTACCACAGTATAGTCCAGCATCTATCTCCCTCCTATGGAAGTCGATTTTTGTGAAAAAAAAAAGATTCGCGAAGGTAAAAGCAAAGGGAGAAAAGAACAAAATAATGCCCAGCATATGAAGAGGGAATAGTAAGACGCCAATGTATAACGTTGTCATTCGTGTGATATATTGATGTTAGAAAAAAAAAAAGGTGGAGAAAAAATGGAATCTCAATATTTATCTTTCCACCCACATACTGTCGCCCATATGATGACATGTGAACACTCGACGGCTTCGTAAAAGGGGATTTGACTCTAGACAGATAATTGGTTCTAAATTATACATGCTGAGCAGGTTCCTTATTTCTCACCACTTTGGGTCCCGGACAAATTCCAATTGTGGCACCGGTGGTGCGAAGGTGCGGCTCGTAGCCAACGCCCATGTTATGTTAATGTACAGTATTACTTCTGCTTGGCGAACGTAACTAGGCACCACCATCTACCAGTGGCAAAGCATCGCGACAGAAGCTTCCACTTTCGAACCCGAAAGCCGGACAAGTCGACTCGTTAACGGAGATTAAGCCGGATAAGACGAGGACTCCTTTGTTTAATTATGCGGGAGGAGTCTGCTAGTCAACAAACCTACCAACCTAGGTATATACCTAACTTCCTCTATCTACCTGCCGCGAGACCAAGTATCCTCAAAAGTCTAGCCTCTTGGAGCTTTCCGCGAACTGCTTTCTGCAAGCTTTACCTATTCAGATATACCCAACGTTTATATAGGTAAGTTGAAACTGTCTGACCCGCGTGCACGCGACGACCTTCCCTCATTTTATTGATCCGCCCTCCCATACAAATAAGCTGCAAGCTTCCTGTACTATTTCAACCCCTAAGGAACCAGGTAGATTTAATGTTTTTTGTTTCCCCAAGGTCTTACAAAAATATACGATTTTTTTTCAAGTGAGATATCAACCTTTGCGCCTTCAGCCCTTGTACTGTGGTTCTATATGGAGAATACGGATTTACTGTATCGACAAAGGGTATAGCTACCCCCTTTCTCGTTGCGAGGAGTAGCCGGGTCTTTCCAGTTTAGAATATGCTATTGATCGTGCAGCTTTAATGAGAACTCACCTCCTCGCCTCGGACGCCCCTATAACGGACCCATTTGCCAAGTTTAGGTCGCCAATATTCTAGGAGGTAAGCCTCTGCATATTCGACACCCTGACCATTTCCAAAGCGTCCCTGAGTTCCCGTGGCAGTAATCATGTGCACTGTATGAAGATCGATTTCCAGCCATTCACGAGGCTCGGTTGTGATCTGTTGCTTTGGACACCAAGCACCGCCGTGGCTCTCCTGCCGCATTCTGCAACACAAGACAATTCGTATATTTTGTTGAAATATTTCAAAAACATCATATTGTCCTCCTTTACCGGTCAGCAATTTATCGGTTATCGCGTAAACACATTTATGCACTTATCAGTATAACACTCGCCTGTGTCAGTGAAGCTTACGTCATTCTCAACGTCACCACTGTGTTTATGCACTTTATCAAATGACCGGAAAGAGACGCAAGAGGAAGGGTTTCCGTTCCACATCGATTTATCGGTATCCCCATCCTACCGGTATATTCCTCGACTCACGTTATCCCTTCGCGAAACACGAGACTTCCCGTCCGCAAAATTATCGCCAGCGCGCGGATGTAGTATCTCTGGCAAAAATAGCAAGTGCATAACAAGAGATACAGATACAGCAAGGAGACGATTTCGTACTACGTTTATTTAAGTATGGTCGACAGTGCATAATCCTTTCACCCACCCATCCTCGCGTAAATTCCTAAAGGAATCCGGGCGCGTTTACAAAGCGTAAAATATATGCTAGAAAAATGCTTGCAATAAGGATAACAGATAGAGAAGCATAAGCTACGGCATAAGGGAGACAGAGAGAAAGAGACGACCGTATGGCACTGAAAAAAAATGCTAGTTGCCAAAAATAAAGATGAAAAAAAAATCGAAGAAATGCATACACACGCTAAATAAAATACGAGCTACCCTCTGTGATGTAGTCTGTACGAAACGAGAGAGACGGCATGCACCATGCTTTGACGGGAGTGAAGTACCGTGTTGGGTACGTGCGTCAGTATTTAGAGGGAGCGCGAGGATCTACATGAGCCCGCAGCTCATAACTCATACCCCATTAAGAGAGCTCAAACTGCCTGCCACTTTGATACAGTCCGCATCAAAGACATTCCAAACATGCTGTCCCCGATAAATCTCCGCCGGACGATTATGTTCGCTCGCCTCTTGGACTTGCTTACTTGCCTGCCTGCCTGCCTGTCTGGTCTGACTGAATTCGACTCGAAGAGAAGCACGTCTGGCATATCGATGCTTCCAGGATATAACTTTGCTTGCTTACGAGAGGAAGATACACCTTGAAAAGCTTTGGCAAGATCAACGATCGTTGATCGTTTTCAGTGCAGGTGGAAGAGATTTTCGTATGAAAGAACCTCCCCACCTTCACCCCACTTTGCTCCTTCGCCGCCCTCGCTTTTCTCAAGTCTTAACGTCTCTCGTGCTGTACCTTCGGAAGCTTTCCAACGTGAAAGCTTCCTAGGGATCGATCCCGAATCGCCTAGAGCTCTGTAAAGCTTTCTGAAGCACGGAAATCGATCTCTGGAGAGAGGGAGAGTAAGAGAGAGTGAGAGCGAGAGAGAAAGGAGGTAGGGTATATGTAGGTTGAGAGATTTAGAGAGGAGTAGTGAGTCCTCTGGAAGTGGTGAGAAGGTCCGAGTTCACGTAGGCACCAACCTACTAATGAAATTTGCGCGTGGAGAGTCAGACCAAAGAGATGATAAGGTAGAAGCCGGAAGGAGGAAGAGAGGCGGAGAGTGAAAGGGAGGTCGATCAGTATTTCATTGAAATTCCCATCCGACCCAAATGAATAATTAGCCGTAGCGTAATTAAAGGAGAGTCTCGAAAAGCTTTAATAACCTTTAAGAGGTTCAGAGTGACCGATAAGAAGTCGAGTCTAGTGTTTCTCATATGCGGGACACACCGATGTCATTAATTCTCATTGTCCGTTAAAGATCGAATTAGAGCTATAGTCTCGCAATGGTGATTTATACCGGGTTTCCTTTTTTTATCTTGCTTCCTTTATATGGCATCTATACATACTGTATTATATACTTATACGTATATAGCCAAAGGACTGTGTAGGCACGCGTGCACTCAGTGCCGGGTCGTTCCCGCGGGCCGTATAAATAATTCAGATCAAGACAATTATTACGTCCTCGTAAAAAGTCACGCTCCGAGAGCGGACAATCCCTATATTTTTTCTTTTCCTCCTCGTCCAGCCCTTAACGATGTGAGGACAATCGCTCACGACCCGCTTTTCGCTCTATCGTAAATCCCACTCAGACGAAACCCTCAGGACAGAAGATCTTGCCTTTTTTTTTTTATTTCTTATCTTTCTTGCAAGTGAAGATATTCTATGTAAACTGTATAAGTATTTGCACAATATTACGTACCCGTATGAAGTTACTACTTGGTAACCATGTTCTATATCTATACAGTTACTACATAGTATTGTTTGTATATGAGACTCACCTTCCATGATGTGGACCAACATTTCCGCTATCGAAGCTCGAACTGGCTGTGATATCCACATCCGGAATTGCTCCAGACTCCATGCCTAACGGTGCGATGCATTGTGCTGCAAGAAGAGAATACAAGAATGTATAAATTTGAAAATCGCGCCAGTCATTTCTCAAGTACAGGTATATCTCAATATCTATGTACTCCACATCGTATCATAGGTGTACCTACATATGGTATAGGAATGTTACGTACATAGACAGTTTCATGGAGCTAAGGTAACGCGCATTCCCCAGCCATGGAGCTACGTTCGTTATGGTGGAATTGCCGTAGGAAATAATTCCAGGGATTTATAGCTGCCGCGGCTCTCATAGGCAGTTGCGAAGAACGCGGCGAACAACTCTAGCATTTTTCGAGGGCAACTTTCGTCGAAGCCGCCATTAAAAGTTACTCGACGTATCTACGAGTGGCCATAGGACCGATTGTTACACTCGTTTCCAGTAGCGTTATAACATTACATGCTATACGTAATGTTCTTTCTTTTCTCTTCTTCCATTACGTCAATGGACCAGGTCCCTATACCACTTCACCACGTTCTTCAATGCTCTCTCGTTCAGTATTTTATTTCTGGTTATACGTTGCGGTCGTTAAGACCACGCGGCTTTTCTTTCCACTGTTCTACTGTATATCCCACGCGACGTATAAATCATTCTCTGAGTATTATGCGGCGTAAGCAAACGTATCGTGTCTGCGGCCGGACTCGTATCTTCCTCGTATAGGAGCGACAAACTATTATCGCATTCAGTTTCCTTGTTTCTCGAGATTTGTCTTTCACTATAACTTCTTACGGGATCTAATAAATCAGTATACAGTATATAGGAGTAACGTGATGATCCCACGTATTGATATAATATACGTTGAACTATACAATTGGTATTAGACTATAGGATAGGAGTATCTAGCTGTTACTTTAAGTTCCTTTGCGGCAGCATCGAAGGGAACGTAGGATTTTAGGAAAATATGAGGCCACCCTATGGAAGTTCGTTAAGTGTATGTTTCTTAGGGAGTTTCCTAGGAGGAAAGTTCCATAAGGGGTCGGCATAGCGTAAGGCTCAAGAACAGGGACGAAACTGGCTAAAGTAAAGCAGACCGAGCCAACTCAGTCCAAGCTGAAGCCAAGCCAAGGCTGGCAGGTTCGATCTCGTATTTATAGACATCCTGGAAAGAAGCGAGTAAGAGATGTAACTTATGCGACATTTGCCCGCCCCAGCCACTCATTCAGCGTCCATAACTCTCGGGAGTGACAGCCCCGAACGGAAGGGTGTGTGCGCCCGTCTTCCACACGAGAGAGTGAAATTGAATGCCCCTTCTTATCGCCCTTAGACTATCGCCCTGCTTTTGGTTCTACCTGTCAAATTGATGACCACTTTTTTTTCCTGTTTTTTTTTGGTTCCCTCTTATTTTTTACGCTTACTGTATGGCACATCCGTAAAGTTCGTACTGCTTCGATTATATGATATCCCGTGGTACTGCGGCTAATCTTTTTGTGTAAGGTTTGAATAACCCCTGGAAAATTTCGGAATGAAAATTGGACCGAAGTTGAATTGGATTGAACATCCGAGTAGCTGGTAGGATAAACGAGAGTAGAGGGAAATCAGTATACGGACCGCGATATAAATCCCCATCACAAGATTTTCTACTCGGTAAATTTAATTTGGCCCCGCCCTTCTTTGTTATTCCGTGATTATTATTAATGACTGCGTGCGGGGACTACGACGTGGCCACGGTTGCCGTTCTCTTGCTCCTTCTATTCACTGCGCTCCTTTTCCTTCCCTCATTTTCATCCCTCTGCCTACATACCTTCTATACTGCCTCGACCTCGACCCCAGCCAGAAATCTCGTCCAAGGAGAAAGGGAGAAAGAGAGTGGGAGAGTGAGTCCTTTCCCTTGGCTACTGCCGCCGCCACTTTTCTTGTTCATGGGCGTGAATGTAAATTAATTACTCTTGGGTCTTTTGCGAAAAACATATTATGCGCACCGTACCTTATTACGCCGTGATATTAAAGTATAAATCATGACTTACTTAAATATCGAGTACGTGGCTCGTTGGAAGATATTTTTTAACTGACCTCGGCCTGTTAATTATTTTTCTTTGAATTTTCAAACGAGTCTTACAATTTCAGGGTGTAGAGGGTAACAAAGAGAAGAAATCGTAATTCTGACATTTCTCATAGACAGTAAAAGCCCACAGTGCTTACCAGACAGGAATATGGTGCTCCTCTGACTTCCTCTTATTTGCCTTTTCTCTTTTAAGCAGCGAGAACTATTTTTTCGTCTTTAAAGGAAAATAAACAGAAGGAGGACGCCAAGGTGGATATGGAAGGTGGTTTAACGTGCGCGCGCCTTCCACCCCTCGGCGCCGTGACGGCTGGCGTAACGGAAGTACTACTTTTACGCGCCCCTTTCGAAACCCCCGCTTTCCGATTCCTGCCAGCCGACGCAATCAGCGTCTCAAGTTGCGTGCAACTTGGAACCTAAACGAAGCTGAGGGGTTGGAGTGAAGGTTCTCTTCAACCCCTTTAGGACATGTACGAGCTCAAGATTATATTGCGACCTTACGTTTGTTTTCATAACCTTCTATCCCCCTTGATATCATGGCGCCGGACCCAGTGCGCTTTTATGAAAATACATCCAGACGTCGTCTGTCGTCAAGATCAGCTCCTCTCAATAACAGTCTTTTCACTGACGTATCTTTGACAAAGATTCAATTTAACATGAAGACTCAACCACACTTGATGTATACGCCAAGAAATGAAAATGTTACAGTCCTGGAAAGAGGAAACGCATCGTTCCTACAAAAAATACGTGACAATCCCCTAATTGTCGCGTTGTTATGTTAATATACGAAGGGTGGAATGAAATGATAATTTGGACATTGCGCCCGACTAATAGAGCCAGCACAATTGTGAAAGTAAAGGGTGAGAATACCATAACGTGGATACCGGACGATTTCATAACGTTACTGGCCGTTCGTTCGACGTTGAACCGACGTACTTAGGTACGCAGCAGTACGGGCTGACGGTACGTGCGTAATATTGATGTTGGTGGCCGTGCGTTACGTTGCCCACTAGTGGATGATAGTGGATGAGCTGGGGATCAGCTCGTGGCCACGTTTACATACGTGGATCGGTTCACTACAGACCAGCTGTTGTCAATGTGTGCCACCCATCCCTATGTATGTCTATATATTACCCCCATCCATCGTTTCGCCAGTACCACTGATTTCGGGAGTATGAATTCACATAAAAATCGCACGGTCCTTTCGACTGTCTCTATATTGAAACGACAATAGCATAGAACGCGGGTCACGCATGCGGCCCTAATACATATATATATATATGTACATATATATATATATATATATATTCACCGATATGAATCTCTATATGTACCTATGGCGGATTATGGCTCGCGAATGGACATAGGCCGAGAAGGGTGCAGCGGACGCGGCCTAGCGGAGAGACCGCAATCCGACCAACGTACAACATGTTTATGTATCGCCGGTAACATTAACATTGCAATTTATGCACGCTTTAACTGCAACCCCCCTTACACGACCGCGAATTTACCAACGTGGTTCAATGTACAAGTTCAGCCACCGCAGGGGGCATCTCGTGTTCTAACTTTTAACTACGCTATTTATATTCCCCGTCGTACGTACCGCGTTTTCTCGCGTATTCTCGCGTATTCCATTGCGTTCCTTTACCCGTAGCGTCCATACGTGCTTCGCCACCTCTTCGATTCTCTTCAATCACTTTCTAAGCCGTCTTCAGGCGCATCCCTCTTGTCTATCCTATGCATTTACGTTGAATTGTATTCTTTCCATGAAATTCCTATACCTTGTACCTCTGTTACACTTCGGTCCCATTGAGTCTCGTCGTTTTCATTAAACGCCATGCCGTCGCGGCGATCCATTTTGGCTTCAACAAAGTTGTTCCGCGTTCGGGTGATAATCCTCGATAAATAAAAGGAGCCGTCGGGGTTCTTTAAGCGAATAAGGAAAATCACGGTGAGACGCTTGCGAAGCGACGGGGCGCGAACATTTTCCAAATTAATCCGAAACTTTACGACGCTTTTCTCCCGTTTCGCCCCCTCACTTAACCCCCTCGGGCGTCGGATGTAGATTACGAAGCGTAAAAAGCGCCTTCGCGAAACCCAGGAACGCTCTTTCGTCTTACAAACAGTTTCCTGCCAAAAAGGGCGACGCGCGGGCGCAAACTTTTCGCGGATATTTTTCGAGCTTCTGCTTCTTCTTCCCTCGTTCATTCCGTCTCCTTTCTCTATTTACTTGACGCTTCTAGGGATACTGGGATGTATACTCTTTGCACCCCTCCACTCTCGGTACGGGTTCAATGAGATGGAAGCGATTCGAACACAAGTGCCCGTGGGTTTAATGTAGGCAAAATCTTAGTGAGAGACGTAAAACAGAACTGAGGTATGTTTTTATCCTATTCTCTGGAACGCTAGAATTATAGCTCCGTGTGAAAGCAAGCGGGTGAGCAATCTAACCTTAACTGAATACTTTCCTCTGTTCGATTTCTAGCCACAAGATGGTTCAGTTCAATAGGTCCACGTTGGATTCTTTGGTCTAATACGATCTCCACCCACAGGAAGAATTTAAATTCCAAGATGCTCTTATGGATTCCTAATGATTTCTGTGAATCTGTTGCTTATCAGGAATACTTACATATGTCTATAGCGTGTGCAGCGTAGAAGCGAAGGAAGGTCAGGCACAGGACAAGTGACGTACTCAAATAGTCCATAGTAGTCCGGGAGCTCGAAGTCATCGAACTCTCATAACCGCTTCTGCAAGAGAAAAAAATGACTGTTGGTTAGAACCGCCAAAGCAACGAAGATAGGAGTGACGTATGGAGCGAAAAAATCAACGCGGTGAAGGGGTGGAAGAGAAAAAAGGGCAAGGTACGATAAACAGTGAAGGAATCAAAGGAGCACGTGAAGATCTATTCCTCGTGTGTCCTGTAGTTTTCGGTAGGTCAAATGGCGCGCGTCGAAACCACATTAGATAGTCATGGCCACCGAGAGTTCCACAGGAGCCCACGGACAAAGGGCTACATTCACGCCAGCAGCCATTACGCGTCATTATCGAGATTAGGATCGGAACGGCAGAGAACGAGAGAACTCGACGAGGGGGCCCTCGGGTACCAGGAGCACGGCATACTGTACCCCCACGGACGTAGCACGTTGTCGAGGATCGTGAAGTCTCGGAGAAAGAAAAAGAAAATCCTTAAGCGAATCTCGGATGGTGAAGTGGGAGAATGATGAAAGGAAAAGAAGAAAAAAAAGGAAGGGAGGACAGAAATGAATGAAAAAAAAAGAAATAAAATAAAATGAAGAGAAAAAGGAGAAGTCCCCAAGACTTTTTAGCTAATTAACGGGAATTTCTTTGACTACCGAGTTGTGTCCACTGATGTTTATCTTTACGCGCTGGGAACCGGGAATGGCGTCGACTCTCATTATTTCGCCAGCGTCTCAGCCCGATGTCGGAGCTCCTTCGGCGTCTTGCGGGATGCTGGCGAATGACGAGACTAACAACGGGATGCATCACGGAGTACAGTAAAGTCGTCAAACGCTCTCGCGAAATCAATGCCATTGGATTTCTCCGAATATGAGTCATTTTTTTCTCTCATGAATGAACAGTGTGGTGGTACCAGGAATCACGAGAAGACCATCGCCCGAGAGGAGAGGATGGTGATCTTGTCGACATGGGAGAAAGATTCTCGAAAGTCTCTTCGCCCTCCTGAGACACGAGCCCTTCTCCTACGAGAATCGGTAAACTCTTCGCTCGTGGGTGTCGTGACGCTGCCGCATCGAAAAGCACCGGTGACTCGGCCCCGTTATGTACTAGTAGGACGCCATCTACTGGAAACACTCTTCTTTAATTCCTTGAGTAGATGTACGCCGGTGCCACAGTGCAAATCTTAGAGTGTCGCACTAGATGGATGCTGCGACTTCAAAAGCAGCATGAATCCGCGTGGATTTCTACGTGTCGATCACGAAAGTCCAAACCTTTTTCCATTATTTGACTTCCCCTTTATCGATATTTCCTTTAGAATGTTCACTATGGAATCACGTGTAAAAACAGGGAGTTCTCTCTAGAGCCTGAAAGCTAACAGAAGATCGTCGCGACATTTCTTTTACGAGTGCCGTAGCGTCATAGAGGAATACGAGAACGGGATCGAACATCGATCTAGACATCATCCTCATGGCGAGAGTCAAGTTGTATATAGGACAAGGGAGGTTTTAGGGCGTTAATGACACTCCATGTCGGTTGAAGCAGTAGCTCAATGGTATATAGCCAAGGTATATGAAATTCGGTGTTATAAGCCGAACATGCGTACATACCTATACAACGGTATATGAGCAAGAGTAGAAGATAGGCAGAAGGAGAGGCTGAAGAGATGGAAAATTTAATATTCACGGAATGCCTTATAGCTAGAGCGCCCGTTTCCAACCTGCTCGATTCTCGCATCCGCTTGAGATCAGCGCGACACACGCGAGCACTGGAGCTACGGTCCCTTTTGTAGATACGAAGGGATTCAGGTAGGGTGCCGTCTACAGGGAAGCTACAGAAGGCAAAGGTACGTGGGGAAGCAAATTCTACGCGGAAGACAGGAGGGAGAGCCCTTGTGGAGGTATTCGATCGTCCAGGAATAGAGGCTCCCCTGGGAATGTTCCAGAAAACTTCAGAAAGGGTTAGAGAGAAAAATGAAGAGGGAAGTCGTACTATAAAGGGGAGTGTCACGTCGGGACGCCCTCGAGAGTATAACGAGAAGAGAGAAAGGAAAAAAAAAATGAAAAAGTAGAGGCTGCCAGCTAATTACGAGTGTTTCTTTGACTACTGGACTCGGCCGGAGACGTCGATGTTTATCTTGAAGTGATGGGAACGTGAGATCCTGGCGAGTCGTTATTCCGCGCGGATAATGGACTCCGTCGCGACGTCCTCTTGCCTAAGTCTCCCCTAAGGCGTTCAATATATGAAATAAGGGCAGCGAGTTCGCGCATTAAACTCATCTACATATTAATCTCACGGAAGGCTCAACGTGTACTTTATCTACCGGTCTGGAATTCGCAGATGATTTCTTCCTCGAGAACTCGTTCACCTTCGGGCTTCACGCTCGACGCGACCTCGAACGTCCCGACGCTACCGTATACATCTACCGCACCTGCTACCAGGTCTCACCTAAACTCAAAGGGCATTTTCTTGTTAGACTTGCAAAATATACTTAACTTCCCATTCACCCAACCTATATCTCATGACTTAGCAAATCCAACTCAGCCTCATTCCTTTCCTCTCTATGCAATGTATATTTCGAGGCGTTAGTCTACTCCACTGCACCGCAAGTTCCAACACTTTCTCCAGCGTACATTAAGTTGGACGTTCTACGAGCCAAACTTATTCGCCCATGCTGACGTGCAATGCACGCGATGCAGTGCTATAGTGTCAGGGTAGCTAGTGCACGAAGAATGCCGAGGAAAGGTACGTGTAGCAAGATATAGCGATATAGCTAGAGAAGGAGAGAGAGTCACAGGAGAGAACGAGCAAAGTGAGTGTAAGAGAGGGACAGAAGAGAGGCTCTGGTGTAGCTGGGCCATGAATTATGCAGTTTGCCCCAGGCCCAGGGCTTCGTTGAGAGCAGAGCTTGGTGTGTCGGGACTCGAGACGGGGTTGGCTGAAGTAAGAGAGCCTAGAGTCCATAGCCTACCCCCGTAGAGCAAGCTAGCTACTCGGTCCACAGCCACTTTGACTTCCTCTCTCTGTGCCACATTCTCCCCCACGACTCGATCTATATACCTACCTACTACCTACCATCACTCCTTGCCCTGGAACGCTTAGCTTACCCTCGACCAATTGAAATTTTCATACCCACGCGTCTGCCCTTTTCCCTTCTCTTTCTTCCCTCTTCCATCCTCCACTCTCTACACGTCTCGGTTTATGTTCTGAATCAGTGAAACGCGGCGCGCCAACCACCCCTTAGTCAAGCAGCCTGGCAGCTTTTTTTCCCATTGTACCCTGATAGTACCGCGTGGATTTCGCCAGGGAGAGATTTACTGGCAGTCCTATCTTTCTCCGTGCTATTCCTACGAGCATTGCACATCGACTGCCAAGCTAGAGATTTTCCATTAGGATTGTAATGATTTTACCGAATGAACAAATCGGAGTGATTTCATTAAGGGTACGTGCTTACGGGGATGATTGTAGAGACTCCAGAAGTGGATTCTATGGAACGTAGTAGAACATAATCGTTATCAGGACAGTGACTTGAGCATGTACTATATATTTCTTTTATATATGTTTTTCGTTCATCTGTTTCTTTTTACATACATAAGAAAAGTATTCTGTCGTCGATCTTCCATTTACGAAACGCTCGCAAATTGCCATAGCATCCCGACGGCTTTTCACTTGAGAAGACGGAAGATTCAATCGGGCCAGATTACCAGAGTTTAATGATCGCAAGGACATAGAGCCAAGCAGCGGGAGGCGGTTTTATGATCAGAGATTTAATCTAGCCGAGGCAAAAGAGGGAGAAAAGGGAAGAATAAGAATGAAGAGAAGAGGAATGAAAAGGAAGAAGCTAAAGGGTGACGTGCATCGAGCAGAACGTGACTCTGGATCCTACCCTACCGATAGCGCAAACTCCGGAACGCGGAACGCGGAACGTAAAGCGATTCCAGTTGGTACCCTCTCCCTCCGTTTCGGTTCCATGAAGCGAGTCTTAAACGTCGAGAACTGGATATAAACCTCTAGACTCGGAAAATCACACGGGTCACGGACACACGAGCCGACGTTAGCACCATGCCGCTCGTTTACTGCAATTAGTCCTGCTCAAGGAGCAGAGTCGACCTGGGAATTACCCAGCATTCCTGGCTAGCAATCCCTATTGCTTCGAAAAGAACCATCATGTCCTTCCACCATCCTTATACTGTTTTCAACTTTATCTCCACACTTCCCCGTTCATTATGTCTATATCATCTCTTTGTATCCTCCTCTATCGTGCCATGAAACATCACTCGTTCGCCATCAAGTCAAGACTAAAGGGCAGATTTTGCGACGGCCGGAAATTGTCCTCGAGGAGGTTCAGGAGGATCTTCAAGTAGGGGGTTGTACCTATGCGAGTACATGTGCTTGGTGTACAGGAAGAGCGGAGAAGCGAGCAGCTGCTATTGACATTCGTGCGGCGCCATAAACAGTTCGGACTACGTAAACCCTCTGTGTAAAACTGGTATAGAGTATCTCCTACGGAGTGATTCAAATGTACGTATATCTACTTGTATGAATATACAAACGAATACGTATACGCTGATGGTATTGAGATTCGCAGCCAATATTAAACGTTTAATCACGCATACCCGCTCTTTCAGCAAACAAATCGAGACTGCTAGTTTGCATGGAGAAATTCGTCGGCGAGTGAGCGGGTTGTCGAGGTAGAAAAAGGGTGGCCTTTTTTTTTAATTATTTTTTTGTTTCTCTACGGAGCCCAGGACGAGGACAGGCTCGTCGAACCTTGCCACGTCGCTTTCAAGGCTTAATCGGTTATTTGCACAGCAGCGTTGGCATGAGCGATGATCGGCGTACCCGCCTATCAAGCCAAAGAGTTATTAGCCAAAGCGATGACAAAGCAGATAGGAAGCCCGCTCGGTACGATGGCAATGCAAACGATTAATTATTGGCAAATAACAAACTGCCTCGAATCTAAATCAAGATCGTGAACCTCTTTCTACGCTTGAACGGTTCGCGCCAATCCCCGCCCATACCGTAAGTGTGAACCGAAGTCGGCTGAGGTGTGCCTCCCTCGGTGTACATACACGCCCATGAATACCGAATTCGAGGCTTCGGGTCCTATATTTTATTAGGGACTGCGAGCAGTCCCCGTAAATCGTTTATACGTGTTTAATGCAACCCGACATTCAGACTTTTGCCGGAACAGAAAACTTTCCCGTCAAACCTTTCAGACGGAAAGTGCTCGCGTTCTGCGATGCCACGCCTGCCAAGTGGAAAGGGAAGTTCGAACAAGGGAATGCTTTTGCATCGGTATGCCTGAAACTGGCCGAAAGGAAAACGATAGAAAACAGAAGAAAAAAAAAAGATGATGGAGGTAGAGAAACAAGAAGAAAAAAGAAGAGAGAGAAAAGATGGGCAAACTTGTCGAAAGCAATATGGCTATAGCTAAGCACCACCTATGGGTTTTGTCTTCGAGTGAAAAAGTACCCTGAGATGAATGGCTGGGACCGCGTGGTGGTGTAGGTAAGAATCGATATTTCCCAATCCAGGAATATATATATCCAAACTCATTCCACCAAGACATGACACACTAAGGATTCTCAAGATGAGTATGATCCTCTAATCCCTCCTTCGACGACTTAAACGCATCCTCGTAATACGCTCGAAAAATAACGTTTAAGCGCGTCCATCCGACCTCTACGGAGGCTTCGGCTCTCGAGTAAATATTTAGAAATTTTTCAAGAGTTCCAAGTGCCTAAGAAAACAGTTTACTTTCGAAGGAAGGGATCTCTCGGGGGTCCAATGCCAGGGTGGTAGACGCTCATCCTGACGCCAAGAACTCACAGTCAGTATCTACGTAAAGAGCCTGCACACCCCCCGTCGCTACGTGCGCACGCTTCCCAGAAGTGCCGGTCAAATATACAATTACCTTACTTTCGGTTAAAAGAAGGAAAAACCCTCCATCCCTTACATTTTCTTTTGAACAAGACAGAACGATTACCAGATTGCGAGTGTAGTTTCTTCCAGTAAAAGAAAATAAAAAAGAAAAAGTAATCTTCGACCACGAGAAGTCCAACGTGCGTATTTCTTTCTGGACGGTATAACGACGTCCGTACGAGACGACGTCGGGACGCGCCTCCAACACGACGTATATCCAACGCGAGTCGTTTAAAACCGGTACGAAGACTCGCGGGCTCGTTACACCTCCTCCACCTCCATGATATACAGTCTGCCGAGTCGTGGAACTGACACGTACAAGAGTTCGCGTACGGGCATTCATTACCACATGAGACAGACGAAAAGAGCCCAACGTCGCTTTTGAGTAAAGTTCTCTGCCGCGTCAAAGTCTTACAAGCGCGCGAACGGACAAATGAGTGCAGTTCCGTTGATTGCCGGCTTCGCCGAAATTTAACGTTGACGCGTGTACATCCGCGTGGCGCACGCGACTCCCTCTCTCAATGAGAAACGATATGGCCTGTGGGTTTGAAAAATGCGCGGAATTTCAAGTGGTGGAAAGAACAAGAGGGAGGAGCCGGAATCTTGGCGGATATACATAGTCAAAGAATGGAGTAATGGTATGGGCACATGGTTATACCAAATCCAAAAGCGTCTCAATGGAACCCTCTCAGACTACTCGTTAAAGCCCGAATCTCCTGGTAGCTTGGTATAGCATATACCGGTAGCGTAGTAGTGTATCTACAGTACCGGCAGTGTGGAATCGGTAGTGTATATACATATACAATACATACGGTACAGAGAGGAAACGAGCAGAGGTACGAGGGAGGAAAGTCATGCCAGCTGCTCGCATCTTCCACACGCCAGCCTTTCAAAAAATGGGTGCACGTTGGCTGACTATAAGGCATTGGCTATGTTATAAATGCTGGAAGGAGAGTTGACTGGGTTGGATCGCTGGTATGGCTTGTGAACCGACAAGTTGACTGGCTATATTTACCGCTATAATAAATTTTCAGTCAGATTTACACGGGAGTATAGGACTGCGACGCTCTGTAAAATCCTTACGGATTGTACGTATACTGTGTACATACTTCTCCTTTATTCGGGTGCTGTGGTAAACACGCTGTGGTAGATTAGAGTTCCGAATGGCGGTATCCGTGTTACTCGGAAAGAAGGAGCATTAAAGACAACTACAGAATCCCCCTGTATATCGTCAAGCTTCGTCTTCTTGGATAACGTCTTTACGTTGGTATCTAGAATTGAGCATCGGTACACTGGATTCTAGTAAACATCCCATGAAGCACTTGATCGCGTGTTGTTGCGCTAAACAACAGATGTCTAGATATCCTTCCTCCTTGTCACTTGGATATAGAGTCAACATGTCTATAGATATGAAATCATGCTGAAATACCTTGCTTGATATCGACTGGACCGATGGTAGTGCGATCACGCTAAAAGGGAAATATTGCAAGCAGTTCCGCGTCGCGAATGAAAGGAGAAAATAGGAGAAACAAAAAACAAGCATGGATAAAAAGTGCCGATATATCCAGAAATGCAGGAGTATCTTCCGTGCATTTTAGGATTGCATAAGCGATCGGCAGAGGACGCGGCAGCGTTCGATTTCGACGTCTCACGAACAATGGCTCCAATATATATATATATCGATACACTGGCGAACGTTTCTCGTGCTCGAGGCATGGTGTATGAATGGCGAGTATTCGAGCGAATGCGACCAATCAGACTGATTGGCCAACTGGTATTTACATTTCTGGCGTGTAGCAGCAGGTACTGTAGCCTCTCCAAAGGTATAGTGCATCGAACGGGAATGAAAGCGACGGAATTATGCGAGATGCATCTCGTAATAACGCGGAATCAATCTTGCGATACCTTTCGATCTGCTATATGCCACGAGAAGATATACAAGTCTGAATAACAAGTAAAGTGATTCCTACTCAGCATCCATCTTAGATATTTGGCAATTCCAGACCGCAGAATCCAATCTTCGTGATTTCCAATGAAAGTGTCGAGATGCTGCAAGTGATAGTTTCAATTAAGGGTTGATTGCGTTTTTATCTCCAGGGAAAAGCCTGGTGTGTCCAAGTACTTTGACGTTTTTTTTTTGTTTATCCAGCATCTTCCTTCGTGGCGAGAGAAGGATCTGGTACCTTTGTTAATAAAAGCTGTCGTGACTCGTTCAAGCCGATAGAGAATGACGCCTGCATATCGAGTTACGAGTTTGGCAAGAGTCATATATACGCAAGTGGCTTCCTCGCTGAAGTAGTTTCATGAGTATGCAGTGTTTCAGAGGTGGAAAGAGAGACGTGGGTTACGTGTATATGAGAGAAAGAGAGAGAGAGAGAGAGAGAGAGAGAGAGGGGGTGAGAGTTAAAGAGGGCAGAAGAGGCGTAAGCGTAAGCGGGCAGCTAATTAATAACTCTGGGTAACAAGGAGCAGATGGAACGCTCCAAGCGCGAGTGGTACGGGGCCTAACACTGGTGCACCGATGTACACACGCCCACTCGCTACCCATTATTGCGCACGTGTGGTCCGGATGGTCGCGTGCATGCTATTAGCGAAAAGGAGTGGCCCGCCAAAGGTTCACCGCGCGGCTGTGCCAGAAGGGAGTCAGAAGAGAGTCCTTTCCCTGCACGTGGTAAAACTACTGTCCTTATATGAAATTCAAACTAACCATACTAACCTACAGTAAGACCTCACATGTATTCCAGGATCGTAAGGGATCCTGTCCAGTACGTAATTCTTGATTCGCAAGCGTGTCTCTCCCTGGCGACGAAGAGGTTCTCGATAAGTAAACTGGTTTCTACATTCATTTACGTCGCATTTCTTTTTTCTCAAGGTCTCCACTTACGATTTTTCCTTGCTCTAAAGTCTGTATACGCAAGTAGACTAAAGTATTCCGTTTACCACGAAGGACTTCAATACGTGTTATCGCGTGCGCAATAATTACTTTTACCCTCTGCGTCGGTACGACTCAAAAAGCAACATTTCCACGCGGCTGACAAACATGCTGCCTTAGGGCCCCGAATGGTTTTGGGCCTCTGGCAACGTTCGAGGATCCAGGGACAAAGGTCGTCTGTTCTTTCGCTTCAGGGTATACCCCTGGCTCCTCCTCGCCCTTTCTATAGATACAATATAGTGTACACAAACCACACTGTGTCAACGGACCCTTTTGTGCCTGACAGTTTTAGTTTCCACGTGAAATTGCTATCTCGCTCGATCGACGCCGATAAAAACGATTGGTACAGGGAGCTGGGCTGCAGAGGTGGATTTTGATTGTTTCGCAATCTCGCTGAGCGATGGGGAAAAATGTGACTCTGAATGACACTGACCCGGGATGACGGGGTCGACAGCGCTCAAGTTAATTCGGTCGTAGGGGAAGGGGACGGAGGCAGGTACCCCGGGTGCAGGGAACGCAGGACGCCAGAGAGACTCGCTATATAACAAAGTGGATATTTCATGCGGTTGAAAGTTCGCGTAGGATGCTGTCATATATATACAATATATATACACACAAGTATATGCATACACGTACAATATACCTTACTCTGCGCTTTTTTATGATGCTTATCAAATGCAAATCCTACTTTATTGCGATTGGTATTCTTATTAGGCGTCTCCTCTCGGCGTTGGCTTTCTTTCCCTTAAGAGGATTTGCAAAGGTACTCCTACTTCGTCCTCGCAACAAGTACATCATAGAGAGGAATGCCTACGTTTTTCTTTCCATTGAGATTAGCAGACCAGTCTGCGGAGTCGCGACTCTTTGTTACGGGTAACGCGCCCCCGACGTCTATAGTCTTATCGGGCAATAGGAGAAAACGGAAAAGTAAAGTTCCCTGGGAGATACGCCGTACAGTCCAGGGGACCTACAGGCGAGTAAATGAATGAATGAAGCCTGGCTGGCTGACGGTAGGGGATGCGACGTCAAATCTCTGGAACGGAGAAATCTGACAGTGCCTTTCGTCTTCCATCCAAATACTCTGAGAATGTACTAATCGAGTTAGCGGGCCCGTCATTGCGAGTTGGGTAATAATAACGAGAAGGAGACTCATGCCAGGGTCGATTCGAGTGGTCTTTTAGATTATACCGGTATGGAATTTGCGACGCAACCGGTAAAGGTAGGGAGTCCAGCTGTACTCGGCATGTATCCCTTTTGAATGCTGTTTCAAACCCCGCGTGCCTGAAATTCTCCGTGTAATGGCACCGCGCCACACCCTACCACAGAAACGATAGAATTTTCGACGAGGTTCGATATAAATGATAAAAAGCAACCCCTCGGCTGGCTTTAGAACTCAGCCGGAAAATTCGATCATTGATGAGCAGGGTTTGTAAGCATAGTGAAAATTGATCTCGATGCTTGAACAATCTAACGAAGCCTATTTGAGGGTTCTCAAGTTTTCGTAAGGGAGGCGTGAGAGAAGGTATGGTTAATTCTTACCCCTCATCCCACCCTGTCCCCTAGTAAGATGTACTCGAGGGTCGTTAAGGCAAAACCACGACCTTGAATCGCTGTATATTTGATCTACGTAGTTTTTGTCAATGGTATTTCAAGCCACGTTAATCTCCAGGCTTTAATATACCACGTAAAGTCATTAGGCACCGACGTCTAAACGTAATCCCAGTGTACTTCGACCCTCTTCATATTTGCACAGACGATTAGATTGTCCCGTTACTGCATTAACGATTACTCAATATTTCATTGGTCTATGTAAAGGTCCAAGGGAAATATGAAGAGCCAGGCAACTAGGCAAATTGCACGTATCCATTTGTCACAATGAATTTCGACGTATCGATCTATAACGTATAACGTCTTAAAATCCATGAAGCTTGCCCCCCGCTCCAAGTTTCTCTCACGGTTTATGCAAAGACCTGTCTACACTCACAATAAAAATGCAATAGAAGCACCAGAGGAGGAAGACACAATAGGAAACAATGGAAGAACGTAGTGAAAGAGGGCATGGCTGCAACAATTGGCGGTGGCAACACGATGAGGGTTCCCGTGGTGCAATCTCATTCACGCGTATTCGCATGAGCGAGCAGAATGCCCGCTTCGCATGACCCTCTCCATAGTTCCCAGCTCTTCCAGACTCGAATCACCAGCCAGAAGTCTCGCGACGCTCGACACCTAACGTCGCCACTTCTATAATAATCCACGTCGCTTGCTAAACTTCTCATACGGTTAAAAGGTACGTCTAGAGCAGGTACTTTAGCGCCTACATGTATGCACTAGGTACGTACAACGTTACGCCCACCTAACCTAAGATCAGGGCGACTTTCTAGTTGGACGAACTTGTCGCAAGAACGTGCCGCGTGTAAAGCCGCTTCGCTTCGTCTCTTTATCGTAGCTCGTCTCGCGTGTGCACCTGTGCAAGGAGTTCACTTGGCGTGCGTGACGCGTATATGAAAATGTAAAAGGGGATGGCAAAAATTGCGAAACGTGGTCGACTTACTGCTACGAGTAGATGACTTATAGGTAAAGATACCTTCTGACGGGTTAAATTCGACAGTAGCTCGACGTAGAGGATAGAGTCTAACCCGATTTAGACAGTGAACGCGGAGTGAGCGGAGGTAGCGCAAGGCGTGTCTCGAGTGCTAAATCTTAATCGTGCTCGTTTTTCCCTCTGGAAAATGTCAACGAGCATTTCAGTGGCGCAGAAGGGTGATCGCAAAGGATATAGAACTACATACTATATCAGAAGAAGAGGAAGCAAAAAGATACTTTATTTGGTTACCCAACAGTCCTCACTAGAAAATATATTGGAATAACGATGCTTATAAACGGAACTTAAGGATAGCTGTCCAATACTCGTATTCTGGTAATTATCCAAGCCCTAGGCAATTTCTCTATTTACTTACCTACGTAATTATTTCCTGTGTACTCGTACGTGAACGAGGACATTTTATCTTATTTTTAATGGCATGGAGGTAAAACCTTACAATTTTCATATTTGGGATGAATGCGTGCTACGCGACTCCATAGTGGCTTCTACCTTACGGTGACCTTTGGATACTTTACGGTGAAAGGTGAAGGAGAAGACTGGGAGCGTAGGCAATGTAAGAGGTGGTCTTACGATGGAGGAAGTAGCAACTTAAAGAAGGTTGAGGTGGGATATGCCACGATCGCAAAGACGAGGTACATGGTGGGACATATGCATGTGGGCCGTTACACACGCATGCGACAGTATGAGACTCTGCGTGTTTTCGTGCGGCCGACACTCAAAAGGCGGAGAAACTCAGACAATGATATACAGTCGCGAAATTTAAATATAGACCGTTGCGAAAGTTTTATGATTAAGGGATTAATTAACTGGGCCTCCCATTCCAATCCACCATCTTTCCCTCCACCATTCTCTCACTGGCAACGAGAGCCTCAAGTATTTCGGATTACGGGACTGAGATGCTTGGGAGAATTTCGCGATTTTCACCGCGAATATCTATCAAGCGATACCTGGGCGTAATTTAAACCTGTCAGCCAATCTTCGCCGGGGAAACTTTTACAACTTTGGAATTCTTTATCCTTCTTCAATTGGTTAGCCGAAACGGATTCTCTCTGCTCGTAGCCAATTTTTATTAATAATCCTCTAGGAATATTCGCGATATTCAGTCTACAGTGCTGCAATCTCCGATCCGAAAGCGTCTAGCGTTGAAAATTGAAATTTGCACAAGGAGATATCGTTTGGTTCGATTTGAATTCGCGATGCATAAAAATTCATCGTTACACGTATATATAGTATAGCTGTTCAATATATAGGAGGTACGTGTCGAATGACTAACTCGTCAAAAGCAACCCGTACCGTACAGATACGTTTTTTTATACGTACGGACCACTCCAGATCTATGTGATTATTTCCATAAAAAATCATCGATTTAGAAACCATTCACCGATAACAATCGCCGTCACTCCCCTCCCTCCAACATGTAACCAAAAACAAAAGACTAAAAAGCTAAACAAACTTTGTCGGTCCTTTGGTCCTCTCTATTCATTTATTCAGGAACATCTCCAGCTGTACACATGACAAAGCTCGTCAACTTCACGTGGCTCATCAAGATTCATAATATTTCCCTAAGAGAGTGATGAATCTACTGCGGGAATAAGCACTTCCCTGAGACATCTTCTTTCCGTCCCATAGGAAACAGCATCCCGTCACTTATTAAACACCGTTTTCGACGTTATTAATTAGCGTAGCATGTAGGAACACAGGTGCATACCGTTTTTCCCCAAGCGGTGTCGAGAGAAATGGCCTCTTTTTTCTCCTTCTTCATTCTGTTTCCCTTGCTCTCGTACACACAGAGTAAGATAGTTATACACGCGACAGAACGTATATTTAGAACAGTCGTCAGCCGAAAACACTCCTCTGACTTTCCATCCTCATGAACTATAGGTATATACCCGCTTTGAAAATTCTCTCAAAAGTATTTTCCGTCTCGTTAGTAATGTAAATACTTTGAGGATTGAACGTTTTTTTTCTTTTCCCCGAGCAAAAAAGATACACAACAAGCATTAAAAAAAGGTTCCTTTATGCGAAGATGACGTGCAGTGCCAGGCGAGCAACGATCCGCCAACAATAAGCTCGTAACTGTTCCTATCCTAAACAAATAGGCTTACGATGATCCGTAATGGTAAGAGGCTGTGTCACGTAGCAGGCTATAAATCCCTTAGGGTAGGTAGTGAAAAACTAAGGGACTTAAGTGTAGAGAAGGACGAGACGAGGCAAACCTACTGAGAATGGATGATACGTATAGCATGGATAACAATGTCGAATGAAAATCATGTGAAAATCAGAGCGTGTACCTAAAGGAGACTATCGAATAGCCGAGAGAGCACGGTTAGCCAGCAGGTCCTGTGGGAGGCAGAAACAGGAGCTCTGTCAGTGGCAGCCGACACTTCGGGATGGTACAGGACGCTATCTTGCCCTCTGGCTCGAGGAGTCAGAACGGCCCTTTACACCCTTAGCTATCCTCCGCACTCTATACGGACTATAGGATGCCGTCAGTTGGCTTATGTCAGCCTGGATTAGTGCTGTTTGGACAGAGGAAATTAACTACTACACACCGCCTTACCATCTGTATGGGCGTAGACGACACGATGTCGCGACCACCCCTCAAGATCTCCACTGTAAACTCCCTGCAATTTAGTTCCACCCCTAAAAACCTATTCGACAGTCTGGCCAACAATGTGGCTATTTCCACTGAAGGGATCGGGTAAAAGTATAGTTACCACCGCAAGATACATGTACAAGCCATAGCTGGGTACAGTCTAGGTGTACAAGCCTGCTGGCATGGTAGATTAAAGGCAACATCCAAAAGGTACAAGAGAAAGTTCAAGGAGAGTGTGGGAAAAAAGTGTGGCTAAACGATTTTGTTGACCATACAGAAAGGAACGGGTCCTCGGACCTTCAGGTATATGTATAAGTATATACTCGACGAAAGCGGAGACGATACCACTCGCGGCGGCGCCAGCGTCGATCCTCCAGGAAACTGGTAATCGCCTTGGGGAAGATTTTCACACCCGGTGGTAAGCTCGTTAGCAGGAGATTGCGATCAATGACCGAAGATGAACGCGTTTGCACGAAAGGCTAGTCTCGCGAGTGTTGCATGGAACTCGCCGTGCTCGTTAGGGCTGCCACGGACAGCCTCTATAATACGTGTTATTCTATACGAGGCCGCATGGATGCACATAGGTGGTTAAACCACTCGTTGGCATCTTGGTATAACTATATCTAATGCTATATGACGTAGCGAAGAAGATGGAATATCGAGGATAACGATTTCGAGATTATCCTCCTGTATATGGAGACCCATAGTATGTTATATAGGACTACAACATAACAAGGGTTGTTTGGGATAACTGAAAATTACATTTGACGGATCCCGAGTTGAATGTATAAAATTCATCCCTTATACTGTAGACCTCCAATAACAGGGTTCGAAACTTCGTTGACCCATCCTTGACCATATCGAAAATCCTTAGGTCATCGAACCCTTGGAGAGTTCCCAAAAAAAATTTGGCGAATAGCATACAGCCATTGCTATAAGGATTTACATGGAGCTACCTAAGTAAGTTTCATCCATAACGGATCGGTAGTTTCCGTATAAAAAGCAATGGCATCCGGTAAAAGCGCATAGCTCGTATATGAGAATAAGGTATGAAAAAAAAGTGAGGAGCCGCGATGGGTATACAAAGCGAAAAGAGTGGCTGACTGGTGAGCCCATCCAGCTATACGATACTAGTTGAATGCAAATATTTTTCGAGGTGGAAAGAGACCGAGACACGAGAAGGCATATCCTAGCATGCATCGGCGAGTGCCCTCCGCGAGTATGTATCTACATAATCCAATATATGCTGATGTAGGAGTCGGGGTCGGAGGTCCATTCGAATCGTTTGGTAGGTAGAGACCTAACGTCGGATCGTGACCCCTATTTTTTATTGTGTCTACGGGGAAATCTAGCTTACTGGTATAAGTGCCTCATAGACCATCTGGCATATGGTGAAACGTGTGCTCAGTGTTCCATATACTTTGTAAGCGTAATTCCATAACATATATACTGACATGGGGGTACGTCGGAGTCATTATAAAGAAACCTTAAGAGGGCGCTACCCCTTTAGCTCATTTCGAAAATATTTCAGAAGGTCAACGAAGGTAGAAGGTAATGTAAGCGCGAAAAGAAAATTTTACGTGTACGAAGTTTTAATCTCACCGAATCTGGAATAGGCGCATCCCTTGGGACATCTCAATGACAATCATCCCCTTTAGTAAGAGTTCCAGTAACTTTTCTTGGTTGCTAGTTTAAGGTAATTCACGGTTGAAGGAATTACGGTATAGGGAATATCGAAGGGGCGACATGTTATAGAGGGGTTGGTTTTCAGTGCACCCTCCGTAGTCTACAGCAACGGAGCAGGAAAGATCGTCGCTTCTACACTTCTCTGATTTTCATTTCCTTTTACCCCTTTCCTCGGCATTCTCTCCTTGTCTCTCTGTAGACGTTTCCGCTTGGTGTTCCTGGTTTTGGACCACCATCTCTCTCTTCTCTTCCGCGCTAATCTTCCAGGAGGGAGAAGGACGAAAAGGTGAGAGTTAAAACGGAATGGTGGAAGCACTATGGTGGTGGTATATAGCACCCCTGCTCGCCTTCGCTTGAATTCCCCGGGTCCACGGATCGATAATGGATCTACCCGGCTTTCCAGTCCATTCTATACGCATCATTTGACACCCGATAGACGTAAGAAATGAACAAAAAGAAAAGGGAAATTCAATAGATAGAAATCACTGCTATTGTCGAGAGCGCTTATACCGGTTGGAATCAGGGATCGAAGAAAATGAGACAGGCGAAAAGAAAAATTATATGGAGGGCTGAATCCCTTAAGACCCGCGAAAAACCTCTCTACTCTCTTTTCCCTGTTTTTTTCTCTAGAAGTATGTATTTTCTCTGTATATATACACAGATATACATAGATATACATAGATATACATAGATATACACATACGTGTACCGTAGTTTAGCGTACGTATATAGATCGGCTTGTGGGGTCCAGCATGAAATAATGAAGGCCAAAATGTGTTCTGACAGCGGCTAACCCACGACCCAAAGCGAAAATGCCTTCATTTTTATTTATTTTTTCCCTCTTCCGTTCCCCGTCTTCCTCAGCTACCGGCTTTCTCCAGTCGATATTTTTCTCGCGCTTCTTCGGGATATACTGTATGTATATACGAAAAGGCCACTAAGCCCGCCTGTCGGGATCGAGAAAAATATCACAGCATTCGACTTCGCTCGGCCATGGAATCAGACAGAAACGTTGAAACAGGCCCACCCTGGAAACGACTCGCGGTTTTCATGGTTTCCAGGGTTGGAAATTTCCCGATGGAATACACCAGTACCGTCTTTTTTTCTCCCTCTCTCTCAATTCTCTCTGTGCTCGGCAGCTCTTTATCCATGTATATACCAATTCCAAGCAACGAACCAGCCCCTGATCCGCTCCTCAAACCCCCTTAGTAGATTGGCCATAATTTTTCATAAATGGCGCAGGACGGACGAATAGCCGCGAGTTTCCGACTTGTTCAACGAACAAACAGCTATAGACCCGTTCTCTCCGTTTTTCCCAAGGAGTATCCCGCCTACCGCGGGAATAACTAGAGGGATGAGAAACAGTCGTTTGAGCCCAGTCTGTGGCAAGATTATAATTATGCAAATTGTCTTGTTGCGGGGTGAAAGAAGAAAGAAGGCCAAGAGAGCGAGCAACAGATGTCCGAAACGACTACTAGCAGCAGCATCAGAGCATCTCTCGAGAAGCAAACGACTGCCTCCCGTAAAATAGGGTTTCTCTTCCCTATCTCTTATTTTCCCCTTTCTCCCCTTTCATCGCTCCCTCCTTTCTTCCCTTCCTTTTCAGTTCCACGTCTTCCATCAGCAATCTCTCCTTCGTCTATCCTTTATCATTTTGTCCCGACCTACTCCCCCAATTGTGTACCAATATACCCACGGGCCTTCTTACGTTGGCGCTTCTCTTTCCCTTCCTATAAAACGACGAGGAGCAAGTTGGGGGACGCCTCTCTCTTTATTGTGCACTTCAGACCTTCCCGAAGAATTCTTATTACGGGATTCGCGCTCGAAGAAATCTCATCGCGCAATCTCCCGGCGGCAATGGAATTGCGTGAGTGTCGGAAAGTTCGTGGACTACTACCCTATCAATCCACTTGCTGAAAGTCACTTTACTTCGTGGTCTAAATTCAATTTCGTTATTGGACACGAGGTGTAGCAGACGTTCTGAACGTGTAATGAGAAAGTGCTTATGTGCATATGGCATATGAGACAAAAAGACACTCCAAGTATTTCGCGATATGAAGAGTCGAACTCACCCTCGTCCTCTTGAAGTCACTCGTATCCCGCCGGTAATGAGTGTTGGGAACGGTGCCGCCGTGTTATCATCTAGAAAGTACACTGCGCTGTCATACGAAACGCAAAGATAATAACGCTAACTGCGCGTATAATTAACGCGCAACATAAATTACGTCGCTCCTTGTCAAAGCTGCACCAACGCGACTTCAGACTCGACCAGGCATTGAACCAAGCGAAGGGAAGACATTCACGAAGACCGAAGTTCTTCGACAGGAAGAGAAGGACACAACGAAAAGAGATAAATTAGCATATGAAACAAAGAGAGAGAGAGAGAGAGAGAGAGAGAAAGAGAGAGGAAGAGAATAAAGCAGTCCGCATTTATAATGAAAATTGTATCAAAATTGATCCCGGGTATACCGTCGACGTTTCTTGCACGTCCAATTATCAATGACGTGGGGTTAATCATAGAATGCCATAGCCAGACCGGAATTGGCTAATTGACATTCGGATAGGAACCCCATGGGCGCATAAGTAACGAAAACTTCCTACTCGTTGATTTTACAATGAGAAACAGAGAGAGAGAGAGAGAGAGAGAGAGAGAGAGAGAGCTATATACAGAGAGCAAATGAAACAGAGAGATAAAGTGAGTTCCCGATGTCAGGCATCTTTCGACGTGAAACGATGGTAGAGAATGGCGGAGTCGACGGCATTGAGATATATACGTTAACCACAGTAGACTCGACCGCGGGTATAGGACTTGTCTCCAGTAAGGGTGAAGGATCTGGAAAGCCCGGAGAACTCACCGAAACTTGGATGTAATTACTCGCATCTCACAGCGTAAACTCTTGTCGCGCCTATCTCCAGAGCTCAGCTCTACACTACAGGGCATGAAATTACTCTCGCTTCCTTCGCCAACTAATCAGCAGGACAGTCTGATAGTGCGGGAGTTAGAGTATCCGGACGTCGAAATGCACAGACTCGTACCTATAAGTATCATAATCCATAGTAGACACACGACGGATACATAATTATAGTTACAAGTCTACGTAATAACGAGTTATCAATGTTTTTCTCTCTCTCTTTTTCCATACGTCTTCACTAACTTTCGTTGTACCTTTCACTGACCATTTCCACGCGTATTTCACGTGAAATTCACGGCATCGTTTATCGTTTATCAACGCGGTTTGTATCCCCTGTTACCGGTACCATGCGGCTATAACGGCATACACGATGATCGATGGTCCGCGATATCGGGATCTGGTGGTTACTTACAAAATGTATTATTTATATACAGATGATCCCGGCATCGGAACGCTGCACTGTTGCTAAGTCTATACGGGCACATGAAATCAATTTCATCGCTGCCGGATGGGATTAATAATACTCGGAGACTTCATATATGCTACATCGAGTCATTAGAATTCTATTCGACTCCTCGTATGTTTGTATCTTTCGTTATCTGTCTTCCGTATGAGTACCGTTCCCGGCCGATAACTCAATATCGATTAATAGGTATTTGACTCCGAATCGATAGAGCCATCCGAGCATTACGTGTATGCTAAATATCTACTACTCCGATCGTAAGTCCACGGTATATGGGCACGTGTAGGAAATTTCTCTAGTATGCATATACTTGGTGCGAAGAAAGTACAAGACACGTAAAGCGAGTTGATCGACGCCCTGGCGTTCAATGCTAAGCAATCCCATCCCAAGTGGGTACATATTTGGACGCGTACTTCTATTTTCTGTTTGTCCTCCGTTACGAAATGCCATCGTTCCGTATGTACGTGCACTAAGAGTTCTTATAAACTGCAGTATGTGTATACCTATGGGATATACACATATGGTATATATGTATATCTATATCTACGGGTCTGGCGCCTCGGACGGTAAATGCTCCGACAGACAGACGCGACAATAAAGCCAATTGTGACCCTACGTGAGAAACCGGGACATACATAGAGAGATTTCAATTAGGGCTTGTTAGGACAGCAGATGGGCATAATGGTCCTTACGCACTGCCGACGCTCTACCCGTGCGAGATGCGTCCGGAGGAACGACGCCTACGAGCATCTTGATCTTCGTTTTCTTCTTCAACTTTCTTACCACCCTGGACGCCGGTCGTCGAAGCATCGTCTTACAGGTCTTCGCAGCCACATACGACGCTATCCATATACGTCGTTACCATTTCTGTAAGCTCGTCGGCACAAGATCTCACGATTTTCGTAGCGACGCTGTACGAGATCGCTTTGAGAATCATTATTAATGGCGCTTGCGTTACGTTTACGGCTTGGTCACGTATCCTATCACTCGAATCCGAAATCGTTACCTTCAGAGCGATCACGTCCATAGAGATTCCGGGGACACATAAATCTAGGTGGTGAAATACGAACTTTTTCTTTTTTTTTTTTCGATCACTCGAAATCCCCTTTAACCTTTCTGGATAAAATTCTATGAGCAGCTATCATCGTATTGTCATGCAGGGTTGTTGCGATGGGTTATACTCATCTATGAGGGCATTGGTATCCCGTGTATGAGATGGGCGGGTATTTCGCAATTCAATATGGCGTGTTTTTTATTGCCAGGAAAATATACACTGCTTTTCAATAAAGAAAGACAATAAAATCCGCTTTGTCGTGTGCCAGGGGATCGCACGAGGGACTATATGGGGATGAAACTGGAGAGACAGTGAGGGCGAAGGAGGAGGGTGATGGGTGGCGCGGGGTCATGGGTTGGTTAGTCGAGGGATGAAATAGAAGGAAAAGGGCGTCTTTGGCTGGGAAAAGAGCGACTCGACGTTGCCCGGGCAATAGGACGTTTGTCATCAGAGTACACAAAATATAAATCGCAAATAGAACGAGCTACAGGTTGAAGTCGGAGGAGCGAAAATAAATAAACTTGACGATCGAGGTGTGTTGTCGTCATGCTCTGCCAGGCAAAGGTGCTCGGCTCTGTACTCGCTTCTCTCTCACTCGCACACTCGTGCCTGTCGCCAAGCGTCTTGCAGTAGTCCCATGGTATCCTCAACAACTCTCTCCCATATGTGCTCTCTTTCTCTTTCTCCGCCTCCTCCTCTCTTCCGAATCATTTTCCTCTCTAGGCTTTTTTATGCGAGCACACCTTCTTTATTGTGCAGTTCGGGACCTCGCAAAAAGAAGGATAAATATACAACATGACTTACCTTTAGATGTGTCACGTAACTCCATAGGACTATATAGCTCGAAGTCACTCGTTAGATGTGACAATTATTACGCAATCACTTTACCAACGACATTTTGTAAATAAGATAGACAACCTCTGCATGCACTTTGTATTGAATTAGTATGAATCACTGAAGAGGCTACCAACAACAACAACGCTTAACAATTTTGTAGTTTTCTATACTTGCAATGAGTGTCAGAAAGACAGACTTATTGTTACTCTACTGCGTAAAAGAAAGATAGACGTACCCATGGCTCCGAATAAAACTCGAGTAAACGTATTTCCAAAACTGCATCCACAGCATGACCAAAGTAAAAGCACAGTAATTATCAAACCCACTGGTACATTTAAATTGAATAGTCCTGTATACTTGCTTGCACGCCTACGTAGGCAGAAACGTATGTGGAGTGGGTACAGCGCTGAGAATTATATTGGGGGGAGAAGTTGAGGAAGAGTGTATGGGGTGAGAACGAGGAGAACGATGGGGAAAGGAAGTTACGTTTGACTTGGCGGAACGGCTCAACTACGTACTGTGCTTGTTTTTTTTTTCTTTTCTTGTTCGTAGACGCTAGGCTCTTGTAGTTCGTGATATTTCGCAGGCATTTCGAAATGGCCAGACATCGCTCCGAGACCCACGAGTATAATGCTCGCATCTCAGACATGCAACTGTGCACTTATTGTTAGATTATAGTTTTCCCAATGTCGCCAGGGAGAAATTTACCATAGCAGAACTTCAACTGGATACCAATGAATTATCGCAAATTTTCCTCAGAAATTACATTCAAAATTCGTGAAACTGCGTGCGATGCATCGAGTACCATTTGACGCCATTTATCCCAAGGGAATCACGTCACCCCGTGCACGATTCGCGCAGCGATTTCAAATCCCGTAATGGCAAATCGAATTCAATGTTTGGTCGACGACATATGTGTACCGTTATAAAGCATCGGTGGGGTCTCTGAGACAATGCGATTTTTTTTTCTTCGATTACATAAAAAGGTTTCAAACTATACCAATAAGTTACTAGTATATCAAACAATCAGAATAAAATTCCTATTGCAATGTTCATCAAGCGTAACTACGTACTCGAAACAATATCAAAATCCTCCGTAATCTCCTTAACAACTCGTACAGAAAAAAAAAACGATACTAAATTTATGGACTTACTAGAATTATCGAAGGAAATCATCATCCTGATCGTAATACATGCTCGACCAATGTCCAAGCTCAATAAAAATCAGCCAGAAACAATATTGTGACCAATATCAGTCGCCCAATATAATGATATATGGCTCACAAAAATCTGCTCTGGATTTCGCCTATATATTACACGGTATCATTAATCCCCATAACCTCAATCTCAGAAACTCACCTTTATCCATATGCAAGCTTACGTAACACATTACCCGAAACGTACATCTAGCCATAAAGAGTCACTCCTACAGTCATGAGCGTTAACGCGCTTTTACTATAGAGTCGAACTAATAACGTACTCACCCAACACTAACCGACGATACAACCCAGCAGCACAGGTGTTGCCTTTAAGAAGGAGCACGTACCATGCATACTTTATGGCAATACCTTAACAGATGGGGAGTTCGAGTCTTGACACGCTCGCTCGTGACTACGAGAACGACTGGTCACTGACCGGATATACAATATGCGACGGCATCGAAGTAACAACGTCACGAGACACGCGAACTCTTCCTGTCGCGTACGCGACGGACACGCTCCCTGGCGTTGGCTCATTGCTAGTTCTTCGTCATCATCAATTCTCCGATATTCTACCTCTCTCCCCCCTTCGCAGCCGCTACCTATTCGAAGGGTGTCTTACATGCAGTATATTACCACCACACTCTAGCTCCCAAACTAACCCTCCTTCTTCCTCATTTTCTTCCATCCCGATATCCACTAGGATTTTGAACGACACCACCCCGGAGCACGCACGCCGTCCTTCGCACGTGACGAGCATTTATCTCAGGGAACTCTTAGAGGCCGCATGGCGAAGATGGCCAATTTTCCCGTATTCACCAGGACGCGAATCGTAAAGCGTCCGAGCTAATAACCGGACCGATGCGATTATAGACGAGAGAAGTCTGGTTGGGGAACGTGATATCTCGGTACGATTAAGAGTGAATGAGAAAACCAGGCGGCTTGAATTCTGATTACGGGAATCCCAAAGTTTCATGAATAATTCAAATCTGCTGTTTCATCCTGTTAAAAACTCTAGGTTGTATTTATATGTGTTACTGAAA
Source organism: Hartigia nigra (assembly GCA_031001745.1). NCBI lineage: Eukaryota > Metazoa > Arthropoda > Insecta > Hymenoptera > Cephidae > Hartigia > Hartigia nigra. The sequence goes on from JARPRG010000286.1 coordinate 1,173,397, forward strand.
ACTGGGGCAATGACACGTTATATAGATTGATTGGGCTACGTATACGATTAAAAAAAAAAAACTCTTGATTGTCCGATATTATTCTCTACCGTGGTATTAGAGTGTTTCGTATGTTCCAAGGGGATGAATAGTGCCGATGTAGAAATTTTGATTATTGGAAATCGATCCAACCTAGGCATAAGGGCCACGGTTGACCAAGCCACCCTCGGCGTAGTCTCGCATGAATATCCACGAGTTATCAGCAGGGAACAGGATTCCCTAGGTCGTTCACATTTAAATATCACTCGGTGTATATACTGACGTGAACTCAATAGCCCGATATTACAATCCTGAAGGTTGCGAGGTATAAGGATCATCTTAAAATATTTATGGTGTGTCAGGCGGCATACACGCGTATGCCGAATTGTCTGCCATGAGATAGCCCACTTACCGTCCGAGGAAGTCATACGACAAAGAAAGACGTGAAAAACAAACGAAGCCTATCCTGCTATTAACACTACTGCGAAAGCGACTCAAAGTCAAATTGGAAAAGACATCAAAGTCTATCACGCGTTTGGACTCTCTCTTTGGAATTAATGATTTTATATTTACGAAGCCTCGTAAACTGTTATTCGCTCATCCACGAGTTTGGTCGACTACAGCGCCACCGACGTGCCGTTTGTCGTCGTCTACGAAGTTGCGTGGAGATGGACTCGGCTACCAAGGTACTATTTTCGAGTATGTCACGGCAGACGAGGAAGGGGAAGAAAGTGAACGCGATCACGCTTTACGTGGATAGACGAGAGACAGAGAGAGAGAGAGAGAGAGAGAGAATTGAGCGCCACGGGCGGCCGCTGTAAATTAAATTTGGTCGCGAAGGAAGTCATAACGGCCGGCACGTGCCTGCTGCCACATCATATATACATACTGTGCCGCGCCGCGAGATCATAGAGTGGCGAGATGCTTTCTCGGGTTGAAGAAGAGTCTTGAGGTTTTCGGTCAGGAAGCGTGACCTATACGTGATTCGAATATCCGAGACAGGTTGACTTCCTCGTGGATGAGGATGAAAGAGCGAGGGTGGTAAGAAAGGCAAAACAAGACGACAGGATTGGAAGGACGGGGGGGGGGGGGGGCCAGTGTCGAAGGGGAGAAACCCTCTCATAACTCTACCGAAAAGTTACCGCGTCCAATTACAATGCATGGCGTTTCTGACGGGGATGAAGCCGAAATTTCATCATATTTTCCTTGGCTCTTGCGTTCCGTACTCTATTAAAATTTTGTGACCATTTTACATTAATCTTAAACCGCCCAAACCAACCCTCGTACTTTTATTCGGTTGCTATGCATTCCGGTCCCGTTCCACTTTCTTGTTTTTTTTTCTTATATATAAATTTTAATTTTTTTCTTGCACGAAAGCTCATAATATCAGAGTAAATAAGGGAAGTTTTCACCCTCATAAATACAGGCTCCACCCGTGCACCTAGATGGATTTCGAGTTGGTAATATTAGACTTTTTTTCCTTAAGTTTTAAGCCTAATGCATTTTAATGCTCGCAGCATAGATTGATGAGGTGGAAGCGGCTTTAAAAACGTAGAACCGATGCTTTTGGGGTTCCCTTCTATGTTCTGTGTCCATACTATATCTATGTATACATACATATATATATATATGTATATGTATATATACAACAGTGCGTAACTATGCAGCCATCGGGTTTTCTGTCCCTTTATAATCGATCGCAGCTGAGCAAACGAAACCACAGAATTAACGGTCCATTATGAATTCAAACGCGGGAATAACTATGTAAACCTCGGACAGCGAGAACCGCCAGTACTTATTTGTTTACTCCTCAAAAAATATCAAAAACGTATATAAAATACATTTTGGCAATGGTAGAAAAAAAGAAGTCAAGCGGTCCTCATATATACCCCAGTCACAAGTATCATTATGGTAACTGGTAACGATTCCACGCAATCATACGGTTATTATCACACGATCCAAGACATCAGCCGGCAGCCCGACCATTATTTGAGCCTGAATCGCTTTTCAGCGTTCAGAGTTCAAAAGTGCCGCCAAAAGCCGATGCACGCCTAATCCAGCCCGCAGATACACAGCGTCGGTTCGAACAATGTACTGAAACTAACCAAGCCAAGAGATACGACTGAGGGTCAACGTACGGATCATTCTGATCCCTGATCGATCGAACCTCCCCCCCATAACAAATCCCTAACCCTAACCCATTAACCGATCTTACACATGCATTCAAGTCACTGACCCTCCCTATACGGCCCATGCAGATAGGAGTGTGAACGATCCTATTACTCAGCAAGGTTTTAAGTCGCTCGTAAGAATCAATGATCATAGTTACTTTTCCATTGAGAAGGATGATTTTCCAGAGTTGATAATTTATTGAAATCCCTATAAAGTTCAGGATCATCGTAAGACCCTGTTTAACGTTCTCGTAGATTTGAGCGAGCAGTGTCTCGAATGCGTGTCTAATTTCTGTTTCCATAATAGACGAAACCCCCAAGAATTCTATAGTGACGCGGCAGAACTGTATAGTAACGTGTAGTTTAGGCGACACAACGTAACCCACCTAAGCTCGGCTGTTAATAACAGGCGACGCATAAATCAAAGCTCCATTCACGTCTTTATTGCTCTATTAAATGGGACAGCTGGTGCCTGCCCGAGATCGGGAGCAACTAGCAGTCCCCCGGTTCCTAGGTACATTTGTCTCGTACGTCCTGACGTAGGGGGGAATATAGCAGTGTGGTCTATAAAGTTATATATCAATCTGTATCCAGGAACGGTGTTACCGTATCGAGTTAATACAGTTAATTTCCGTGGAAAAGGTAGTACCAGGTCTTCGTAACATTTATACATTATATTGGCACGAAAGGTATGGAGAAATACGAAGAGAAAAAGAGACAGAGACAAAGGGGTAAGAGAGAAGCCTTGCGATCTTGTCGCAACTTCAGCAAAGGGTCACGAGGATCGACGATATCCTGGATAACTCAACTACGTCAGGTTACGCTAGATATACATGTATACCTATATATACAGACAGCAGTACTCTGGGAATCGACGTGAAACCGTCCGGGTCGACGATCTCGAATCACGTCCGTGCAGCGTTTCGCTCGATTGCCTGAAGTCACGGATTGGAATCCCATCGTTGTACGGGAACGGGACTTCGTCAAATCCCTGGTCGAGTTCGGCCCGGTAAAATACGAGCACGTAGCACGCTGTGAATTAATAAGCGAGCTTTAAACATAGGACAGAACCCCGCGGGGATATCGAATGGAGCAGTAGGGCGTGCATAATGCGGGCCAGCTGAACCGAGACTATATGGCCTCGTTGAGGCCCCAGGAGCGAACAGTTCGAGCGTCCCGGACCGTCCTATCCCGGCCCCGCTGTCGACGTCGCATTGTGAACCATAGATTCCAAAGAGCATGAGAACACGACTGACTCTGTACTGAAGGAGCTAAGCCACTTTATTCATTGTCGCTGGCAATGGCAAGCACACGCGTGAACGATCAGACATCAAAGAGCGCACGGTTGCGTCATACAGTGTAAAAGCTCTAGGAGGGTGCTCTATTAGTACTTATTAGCCAGGGCCCTCCTGACTATATTACAATGGGGCTACTACAGTACGCTATATCTTGCTCCTAACTAAATGGATTACCTAAGATATCCGTTTAACCGGTATAAATAATCGCTGAAGCGGACTTGAGGGTAAACGCATGACAATGAGGAGCATTCACTTTTATTAATAGACAAATAGGAGCTCGGCCAAGAAGTAGCATCTTCCTTTGTTTCCCCTTGTATTTCGATTGTCGACAAACTGAAAGGATTGGACGGATTCGTAACGAATCGCCAAAGTTCGTATATAAGAACCGAAACGAGACAAAAAAGAAGTGTGACATTTTCATTGTTCCGGAGAAAAGTTCTTTTCCGTTTTAGTAGCCTTCTCCTACCGAAGAAGAGGTATGCACGTCAACCTCCATAGAACGTCAGAGCCCCGTCGACGGCAGCGCCGTCTAGTCGTCTCATGGGAGAAAAACGGGAAAACGGTAAAAGCGATTAAGCTGAAAGGCAAGAGGAAAAAAAATAGAAAAGCAGAGCTGACTGGTAATTACGTTCTCGAGTTTCACTACTACAGGAATAGAGAGAGAAAGTATGTATAGGTATGTACAGACTGGAAATCCGAACTTCCGGTACGAGGGGGTCGATCTCCTTTAAACCTTGGCGAATGCCAAGGAATGGCTACTAGCCTGACTAGCGACGCCGACCCAGATACCATCCCAGAGCGTCCCGACGCCCCTGGTACTGATGCCAACGTACTCCTGCTGCATGGGCAATCGTCTTCTTCCAGGCAATATAGTGAGATGCACGAAAGCAGAAACCACTGCGGTCTGGGAGGTCACGGACGCCATTAGCCACTGCTGTCAAGAATAAAGTCCACGTGGTGGGGTTGGAAACCTATGATCTTGTAAAAGGTCAAGGATCCTGACACGACGTAATAAGTATCACGACTGACCACCTAACCCCATATGTATATGGCTAATTGTAACCGATTAGTAAGCGCGAACCTTTATTCTACGCTGCTGCACTTCTTAACAGGATTAATAAAGATGCCGTGTTTAATCTCTGATGCGTGCTAGGGATACCCCTTGACGACGTTGGCAACACTGTCGAGGACTCTAAAAAGAGGGTGTGCCAGGCACGTGTCTCTAAACCGATCGGAACAGATAATCCCGTCATCCCTTGGTAACGCTAATTGCGTAAACGCGTCAGGAAATTGGAAAAGAACCAGCCGTGGCATGTTATAAGGAATACCAACGTATACCCGACAGAATGTTCCGCTAGGGAGTTTTACTCAAAGTTACTATATCTGTAGCAGCTGTCCGTGTATGCATATATATATACGTACACATACATATACTGTTCGTGTATACATATATACACATCGCAGGCTCCACCGCGTGTAATTACTGCTAGCGTTATAAACGAATACGACGTGTGTCGCGACTTTTTGTCAATCGGATACCGATCTCCTCCGTGTGCCGGGATACAAGATGAGAAACGATAATTGGTAGCACTGCTACGAAGTCTGGGACTCGAAGTCGCGAGCATGGAACGCTCGAATCGACAAGCAGGCACTCGATCAACGACCGATCCGTAAAAAAGCTATTCGCCGGCGACGACCGATCCTTCTCTTGCAGCAGCTGGCTGGACCGGAAATCGAGAAAAACACGACGGCCTACAACGCGCTACCACCTTAGGGAACTGTGCACGGTTTGTAATCATCGATCGACTTGCATTCTTTTCTTACTCAGATCCGATCGATATAGCAGATACGAGCCTTCCGGAGTCCGTTGAATCGATTTACACTCTACCGACATTAGGAGCTTGTGTATATAATCCGTAGATTAGATGACGAATTAGAGGTTGGTGGAGTCATTTAATTATCTCTTAGCTTAGATTTATTCTACCGTATACCGAGGTGCTTCGTGGAATTTTGGAGATTAAGCATGATTTTAAACTTCATGATAAATATTAGGAAACAGTGTGCGAGGTAATAATTGCTCATTGAATATGTACATTTCCCAGTGGAATAATCAAGAAAAAAAGATGCCTGCTGTCTTTCATAAAGATAGAACGGACGATACGTATCCGATTACGCGGATGGTTCTCATTCTTGTACGAGACGAGCACGGCTTATTTGAATATCGGAGTACGCGTCAATTAGCAATGTATACTCAAAAGTGGACGCTCAAATCCCCCGTCGGATAATTAGGAGGTGGTCCGTGGCAGCACTATGGGAAAAGTAGACAATGGCTGGTGAGTGCGGCTAAAGAGAATACCAGAGTGAAATGGAATACGAAATGAGGGGTGGCTTCTTGCGTCCGTTCTCTTCGTGTCCAAGGGGTTACCGTCTATCTCACCCCTATATCCATTCTTCTCGTATACTACCTGCACCCTACAAAGCTCCCGTTGCCTCTTGCTCGCTATCTTTTCCACCCCTTTTGCCATCGTCCTTCCAGTCCCCGTTTCCCTTGACGGACGACCAAAACTCCCTTGGCACGCGCCTACATCCGGTCCTCCCTTTACTTTTGCATTTTTTGTACCACGACACACGGAGTCACGGGAGTTGGCAGGGTACAGAGAAATCCCTGAGAGGTACAAAAGGACACCCGTATCCTCTGAAGGGTAACAATTCCTTCCTGACGGACAATCACGTGAAAACGTTTTCACTGGCTCTAACCCACCGTCGACTCCCTTCCAGGTTATTCTACCCTTAGAACACAATAAGCGCTAGCTGCCTTTAAAATGCGTCTTACGAAGTTTCATATGGGGATGTATACCAACTGAAGGTGGCGTAGGTGAAATACACTCTCAATGTCAATGAACGTCCTTGCGCGACGCGAAGCCTGTAGCTCGGCAACTTCAGCCGGATTAATTGAAGAATTTTAACTTTAATGTCGGTCCTTAGTGCTTATATCGGGACATTCGTTATACTTGAGTAGGTTCAATTTAATTTGACGTTAGCCGCGCAGTTCGGCCTCGGCCTCGCGAATGAAATTTACTGCCGGAGACGCTCCTCCTTTTCTTTTTCATCCCTTCGACTTCTTTCCTCTTCGGCATTTCACATTCCTTTTATTACCACACTCTTTTTTTCTTGCTCTCGCCGCTTCTGCCGCTCTTGTACTCTTGTAATTCGCAAGCAGGGAAGTCCGCGATCGTGCCGGCGGAACTTTCGCGGAATTGATTGCAGTTTATGGGTAACGCTTAGGCGCTCGCTCGTAAGCGCAGGGGCCGGCTCTATAAATTTTCGACCGAGGAAAATTATAACTCGCCGCGAACGTAAAACCTCTTGCGAAATAATTTACAAACTGTACTCGTTCACGTACGTAAGGCTGTACTGTGCGCCAAAGCTTTGGAACACAGATAAACAAATTCTGCATACTTTTTACCTTACTTCTTTGCGTTTCTATCTCACCTATCTTTACAATAATATCGGGTGGTCAATCCATGGAAATAAATTTAAGCCATTACAACCAAACCCTAATAAATATAAAAATCAGAAATATCGCTTAATGGTCCAAAAACCTATACTAGTTCATTTCCATTATATAAAAAATGACCCTCTGCAAGCACCCTAATATACGTTTTTACATTTTCATACAGTAATTGTATATTTCAAGAAATCTGTCCAAACAGAGTATATGCGTATTACCAACGTTTCATCAAATGCCAGCTAAGGAAAAGAAATTCAGTTTTGTACCTAAAGAAGAAAGGAATCGATTGCCATAAGCAGAACTGTAGATTTAAATATCTATTTCCGGTTTTCGGACAAATCCAGAGCTCGTGAGACGGATGAACGATTGAGATAGTGGATTTTATAGGAGGATTACGCTCCTGCCTTTGCATAAATTCCATGGCGTATAATATAAAGCTAATATGTAGGATCTTGAGGACGAGGGTAGTGGTAAGCGCATGGGAATAGTAAATTTCCGTTGCAGCGAGCGGTTATTAGCATACGAGTATTTAGAATGAGTTATGGAGCAGACCGCTTATCCCAAAGGGATATATTCGGTACAGGGTATTCTCCAACCTCTGTCAGGTGTATCCCCTAGGAGGCTGCATTATGTCTGGCTGCATATTTTATCCTCCCTGTTAGGCATACACGTAGAAAGATGGTGGTCAATGGCCAAGACGCTTCAGGCATATCGCATGACCACATATGTATACACTATCTCACGTTACCCTTTCCTTAATAAGTGGATGATATTGATGCTTCTATAGACATGTCATATACAACCTATACGATTGTATGACAATTCTACCGCCTCTATCCATGGAAAATAATCTACCTCTATGACTAAGCCATTCAAATTTATGATCGACTGGCTACGCCAAATAAATTCAACCCGTGCTGAGTATTAAACTGTAGCCAAACGATCACTGCGAATGGACTTACGAATCTATTAAAAATTCTTTATCACCATTTTTGACTTTTCAAATTTAACACGCCGTTTATGTACTGACGTTAATCGAACGATTCGATTGGCCTGATTACGTTTATGCGATATATTTGCAAAAATATGGATGTCCCGAATGACAATTTTGTTTTTAAGTAATCACGGAAACTATTAATTTTAAGACCACCCTGGGTCAATTCTTTGAACTTTTTTGCGTTTTGCCTTTTTGTGGAAAATGTATGGTCCAGTGATCAGGTGCGGACACTTCAGCCCTTAAATTTTCCACCACCATCTGGCGCCTCGTACCCTCGTATCCGTAAGCCCGAGGAACGCCTGCTGTTTCCCAAAACTGAGTTCCCAACAGTTTGTATTAACAGGTCCGTCCGTGTTGGTAGTGACGTTGGCGTACGTAGAGTTGACGTGTAATTATTCTCCAATTTTCATGATTTCGCAAATGGGGGGGGGGGGGGGGGGCATACAGAGATGGACAATCGACGAGAACGCCGAAAACGTTTAATGTAAAAATGAAGCGCACGCCATTAGCATCGATGCATTAGCGATAATGATTCGTGGATGATCGAATAGCTGGACACGAATTGCGCGTTTGTTTAAGAGAGGATACACTACGTTGAAATGGACACTAGCATTCGGGCTGATGTTAATCTCCGATACATCAACGATTCAGTTATGTATCCCACGTGGGACTTTGTATATACACATATGTATAATATATACAACTAGGGTTGCTTTATTGCTCGATCGTTAATTAATGCAAATGAATATTTAGCATCTCAATTATTTCTCCAATTTCGCGTGGGCCCGATTAATTTCCACTGCACGAACCTGTGTAATTCCAAATGCTCGGGCTTCGACTTTACCAACGATAAACTGTATATTCTACAATTTTGATAGCTGGTTTACAGTTATCAACAGATACGTAAACAGTCTGTATATCGCTTAGGAAATTAAATGATACGGGTAAGATGATACTATCGCGACTGATGACTCTAAAGTGCAGTTGATCGGCTGGAAGATACTTTGGGTTTCTAGGAAGCTCATTCGAGACGCCATTGTGCAAAATATTATTGTGCGGCACGCGTGATTAGAAAGCTATTCGCATTGTGACTACGAAGATTTACGGTTTTAACGTTGTAGCCCGACTCTAATGGATGGCTTCGGTGGGTGACTGGACGTCTTGGGAGAATGGCTCGCTGCCACTTGAGAATTTCGATCTTGTTCCTGTCTCTATAGCGTACCTCTAGGAAATTAGCGAATCGTTCGCGTCCAATGGCAATGGCGAAGGACGTCAAGAAAGTGCGCCGTCACCTGGGTACTATTTGCCAGGGTGAAATTTCATTTGTCGTCGTCGTCGCCTAATAGTCTTGAGCCCCCTTCGTGTAGTAGCCAACTAATACCGCTCTTGACTTGAGAAGTGAGAACGGTGAAGCGAGGCTTAGAGGATTAATCAAACTTGCTGCTAATTACTAAAGAGCAAGATTGCTTGCTCGCCTATTTACACGATTACTTGGCTACGCATTGCTTTATCGAAATATAATGACGCTAGCTAGTTACTTGTATTCTGAATATCGAAAAAAGCAAGGCTTTGTCTACCACCGTAAATTTTAACACTGGAAAAGTGGTAGCATAGTATTACCATGGACTTTCTAATAGTCATTTATATTGCTATAATTGAACTCACCTTGGTACACGTACCCTTATCCTAGTTGTCAAGGAACAGATGCACACACAAATAACACTGAAATCATCGATCACAATTAAGCCACCTTTTATTTGCCAGATAAATCCCGAATTCGAATCGACGTTTATTATGGATAACACTCAAACTGTACAACTGTAAACTATAATGATCATTACTTGTAATAGATCTCTTTTCGATATTTATGTATAGTCGTTTACCACGGCACTAACTGTTCATTTTCATTAAGTGTTTAGGCAACACGCACGATACGCAATGCCGCAAGATGGATCGACACTATACAACAGACCATTACTGTACAGCGCCGCGGCACAAACTGACAGCCCGAAGAGAACACAACCCGGTCGAAGAAGAGAAGGAACGCTGGCTTTGCCACACGCGGCTCTCCATCGCCACCTAGTGGCGGTTTCTTGAACTGTTTTGCCCGAGCTCTCTTCCATCAGACGAACATAGGAAACAGAGAACGATGGAACGGTGGTGTGGATGGACGTAGAGACGGACAGAATCGGCAGTGGCCCGCAACTCCCTTGAAAAGGGTGGCTTATACGGGGGGATATAGGTATAGGGGAGGGAATTGCTAACACGTGAGGGGTTGCAAAATATGTTATAGAAATAGGGTATAGTGAATGCAGTCGGCCTTCGACGTCGAGAGAGAGAGACCTTATCGATTTTTCAACGAACGCAACGTCGACTTAGTCGTTAATTACACAGGGTGGTTAAGCCCGTTCCAGTTTTCCAGCGAACCAAGGGAATAAAGAGCCATGGGTATCCAGCCGTGACGTATAATCTGTCCAAGGAGTAGAAGAATCCTAGAGGGTTGCAAGGAACGTTGTAGAAGCCACGAAGGATGGAAGAATCACCAGCAAGAAGAATTAGCACACTATGGTGTACTTTCTTACCCTCCAGAGAAACCAACGTCCTCGGCGCTATTTCGCCCAAGGCGCTCCTGCAGACAGAGATCTAATATACCCTGGGTTACATTAGCTGGATTTAATTTAAACTGCGCGCCCTCTGTACTCTATCTGCTAGGTGGAGTACTAAACCTTCGTTACATGAAATACCTTCATGACGTGACTTCGGGATCGCACCAGGAACGTTCTGTCTTTTCCGGACGACAGGCAGTTCACCGGGACGATCCTGACTCTTTATTGCAATTGCATTGTCGCACGAAGCCGGGAACATCATCAGCTCGACGGGACTCGCTAATGTTCGGTCGTTTCGCAATCCTTGGGACAGCTTCATTAACGGCAAAAAATCTTCGTGGTTGTTTTGGATTAACACACACGACTTAATTTACAGATACCCTCTACATCTATAGTATACGTCTTCCTCTGTACGTATACTACATGCACGCTAAACTCGATACGACAGTAAAGTACGCGGAGAAGCCCCGGAAGTTCTTGCGCGGGTCAACGGTCTATAACATGACGCCCCAGCCTGTATAATATCCTCATTTCGTAGAGGCCAGTTTTGACTTTATGAAAAGACACTGGCCTTGTGAGTTTGCCATCCTTGATGCACATGCTCTCGTGGACTGACCCTAAAATTCCCATCCCTTTGTCACGTTTCTACACAAGTTTCTCTACGCTTGTACATGGATGTAGTCCAAAGTTTAAAAGAGAGTCTGTAGGAAGTTGTCTCTTCCTTGGATATCGTGAGAACTTTCCCGGAAGGATAGCAACAACGCTCTGTTATATTTTTATATTTTCCGTGGGTAGAGACTTGAAAAAAAAGGATAAAAATGAGGGCGTTTTTTTTTTTTTTGGTAGACGACTTACCTTTCACTGGTACAATATACGGCGTGAGCTTGCGAAAGTACTGATAGTTCTGAATGATACTTACTGGCTGGATGGAAATACTTTTTTTTATCGAGTATTCTACTAGAGAATGGATTGAAAGAAACTGGTATAATCACAGAAATTACATTCTCTTTGATACGAGACAATATAAAGAGCCGCAGATGGTACTCGTTAACATGGAAGTTTCCGATCAGAAAGTGCAACGCAATATTTCAATTCATTCTGTATTCAAATAGAAGCCCTTGGACAGAGCGGCATCTACGTACTAGTTTTCCATAGTTCGAACAATGGATTTTGGTTGTATATTCTAGTTGAAAAAAGATTCAACTAAGGTGTTACCAGTTAAATAAAAAATATTTGCCTGTTTCAATCAAAATATTCAAGTTTATTCTTCGAAAAATTCGTATCTACTACTATGCTCTCCCATTCCGTATGAAATAAGAAAAGTTTTCTGGACACGAGCATAAAACAAGCCAAGAAACTATAAAAACTAAATGTTGAAGTTCTACACGAAATTGTCATTCGTGCACAATCCACTCGTGTCGTCCAACCTAAACTAACGCAAAAAAACAAGGACCGATTGGTAAAAGAAGGGTATTCGTGCTGAAGGATTCACGATGAACAAAGTCCTTACGGAATATAGAAGGAATCGCGAGCCTACCCTAGTCTACGAAAATGTATTATTAAGTAAGAGGATACTACGTAACGCGAAGGAACAAAGGGTTACACTCCGATTTGCATGTTCCAACACCAGTACTATTTGCCAATGTGTAAATCTGTGAAGAGTGTGTCGAAAACGTCGGTGGTCCACGCACTCTCGCACGTGCGTGCCAATCCATTATCCGAATTGGCTTATTGAAATTTCCGACTGACAGAGAATGGATGGAGATTCATTCGTTTGGCCACACTCGCAGATGCAGGGTGAAGTGGGATACATATGCTTCTAGGCCTACGTACGTTTCGAACATTCGTACATTCGAGGGGTAGACAGCCATTTGATTTCGTGACGCACCACCCCTGCGAACTCGCCAGAACTGGGCCACGCGAATGAATGAACCACTAGCATCCCTGCTATTACTACCAGTAGTATAGCCAACATTGAGAACAACCCCCTAGACAAATGCAAAATCTTTTGAATTTATAGAAGTGTATTGGAGCATTGGTTATCCTGAGACACGAGTTAAATCCTATCCCATTTGACATTTGGGAAGGGAAAAACAGGTCGCCGTGAAGGAGGATAATGTCGTGTAGAAAATATAGGGGAAGTAGCACGGGATGAGCGGAATGGATGGACGGCTGGTATGCAGAACGTTTTTTACGGTAGAATCCCAGGCGTTTGGTATCCCTGGTCATAAATAATACCACTCTGTATATTTGAATGCTCTGACGTAACCCACATGCCATTTGGGTTGCCCACAACCGCACGTATGGCATAGTGGCGGGACCCCTTGAATTCTTTTCCTTTGTTTATTCCAGCACGTCAAATTTAATGCAACTTCAAGAGAAGAAAGGACAATGAGCAGAACCTATGCGATTACTTATTCGAATAATACATAGGAGTATTACGTATATGATTTGTACATGTGCAGTATACACGTCATGACAAATGTTGTGTATTCTGGCACGAGTATTTCCGAAATCTGCCCTGTCTTAAGAAGGTATCTTAAGAATAGACGTGTAGACCTGATAGTGGAGTACACGTATATAAATATGAGGGTAAAGGGCAATGACGGTATTTAGTGTTCAAAAGAATTTCCAGGAATAACTGGATCAACTAAACTCTATGCTAATGGATGCTGCAGGTAATGAAAGATTCTTTTGGCATTGATCGACCATCCAATTGCAAGGGTCAGACGATTCTGAACGAAAATTGGGTACGTCATTGCGAAATGACCGTGTTCCACTATGGCAACGGACGTTCTATGAAATCTATGCTTCGCTTAACTACGGCTATGGTCTGATGTGGTATATCATATATCGTACGTCATATATCACGAGTCGATGCAAGATTAATAATGTACGAACGTATTTCGATTTCCCTCAAGTACCAATGGACATTATTACCAAGCAACGCATAAGAGGCCTCCTGCGCCTGTCAAGGGACGCTTGAGGGTTGCTGGATAATTACAAGGGATGATTTTTCACGGCGGAGCGAATCTGTCATAAACATCCTGAATGAAGCAAATAGACGTTTTGAGAATATGGTATTGTTCCTGAAGGAGATCGTCTAGACCCGATTGAATCTCCTAGACGTACAAGTCTGGGGAGTCGGCTAAATACCTTCTCGCAAGAGCCTTGACTCTTTCCTTGTTCTCAATTCCCATTCGGTAAGTGTTTAAGTCGAGGCCAGCTTCTACGAGAGTGGCTAAAGGCTATCGCGATGCTTCCCAGTGAAAAAGAGCCAAGAAGGACAGTTAAAGTAACGCGGATGATAAACAACCCTGGAATAGATTTCCACCCTGGTTCGTATGGCTAGAGCAGTTTACCAGACTGGACTTCCGCCCTTCTGCCAGCACCATGGCCATGTATAAAGTCTGGCAGAATACCAAAAATCGTGAGATAGCCCAACCCCGCGGGCCCGTCGCACTTTACTTTTCATGGAGGCCACCCTTAAAATACGAGGCGACTGATAGCGGAAGCTTGGTTTCCACGGGAACCTGGTTGGTACGCGCTAAATTTTACCAGCAAGCGGTTTAGAAAACTTACATTGGGTACCTATGCTTTAACGAAAGCGATGCACGTGTCAGCTTTCCTCGCTAATATTTCATCCCTCCTTTTTTTTAAACTTAGCTTATGTATATAACCTACGAGCCACCCGTCGAGTCACGCCCGCCAGTACGAGTAACAATGCCACTGACGTGTTTTCGCTCTTTCGTGGAAACCGGAAGACCCTTTGCCGAAGTGTGCCTTCCTGTCAACGACTAACGAGACCCCGCCCTCTCTTCTCGCCTATTCAGTTCCTCTCATTCTCTCTCTCTCCCCCATATATTTCGAGAATATTAAGCGACGCAAAACGGCACACCGGGCCTGGACTTTCCATGTGAAAACCGATCACCCTCCATTGGCAAACTATACTGCATTTCCTGATGGATTACATCTGTAGTTTGCAACGCATGATACACCTAGTCTAACCTAATCGAATTGTTTAGATTCATATGAATACATGTAGTATAGTTTCTATGCTTTTTTAACTTTTTTTGTGAAATTTTTCCATATTGCAGCTGAACCTGACTCATACAATTTTTTCGCATCTCGATCTTTTTTTTCGTAGCGAATGAGCGCTGAAAAAAGATCCATTCCGGTAGTCGTGTAACGTGAAGATTGTTGGGTGGGCGTTTTCTTGTTTTCGCTTTGAGTCGACTCCGCAACTGCACAGGCTGACCGGAAAGGCAGGCAAGCGATGCAGTAAGCAAAGGAGCACGAAGGCAGCCATTGGATCTCTTCTGTGCATGTATATATATATATACAGAATTGAAACATATATATATATATATACACACAAAGTTGTATACTAGCAAAGATAGAAGCGGGTCTCGAGTTCGGTGCCGCCGTTACGCCTTGCCCCGAATTAGTTGCAGACGTTCATTTATAATGCCGCCGCCATTATAGTTCCCGACAGAATGCTATTGTGACCGCTCGCACCCCCATACCCGCCTTTAACGTCCCCCCCCCCCCAGGATACAAAGTCCCAAAGCATCCTGAAATGCCGGCGAACCGAATGAATATCGGCCGTGAAAATTTGAGCATTTAGTTTTAATCTTGACCCTTCGCGGTGGTCCCTATTATATATCATGAGAAACGATTCTCTCCTATGAATCATCCGTTTTGCTGTTGTTCTGCAAGACGCACCAACGATGCTAACACCAGACCAGCTAAACACTTTGTGGCTTCTCCTATAGCTCTATGACGATTCTTAGAGAAGGATTAGGATCGTGAGATCACATTGAATCTCCCCCCCTGCCTCTCTACGAATTTTCAAAAGTTCTCGCACACGTTCGATGTAATATTTTATTTCCTCTCATTCCATACTTACTTTTATTCGCCTACAAAGTGATACCTATAATGTATATATATATACGCGAGTAGAATAGTCATGTACATAATGAGGGAATATGACTACTTCTCTGCTCCTGCATATGCAAATAAAACTGCAATTGCGAATACAGACAATGGAAACTAGCTCGTATATACGTGAGAATTTCGTAGCCCGCAAAAAAATATGTTGCTTGCGTAGGTGAGTCGTCGAAAGCGTGGTTAAAGGAAGGTGAAGTGGGAGAGGGGAGTGAAGTAAGGGAAGGTGGAGGAGGTGAAACTAAGCTTTCAGTGAAACAGGACTGAGGTAGTATATGTGTATATATATAGAGATAGAAACTGAGCGAGGGAGAAATAAGCCACGTCTCTCGACGACGCAGAGCGTCGCGGCGGCGTGGTAGGCGAGAAGAGAGTTACGAGGCTCAGGTGCACGCGGGTACATTATTAAAAACAGGAAACCTCATCATTTTCAGCGACGGTCATAAAGATATTAAATGGAAACATTATATTACGCTCTCGCGTGTGAGTCCCTACACTCGCGATGTACACACATCGAGATGCAGCGATTCCGTCGCGACGCCCTCGCCACTTCCTTTCGTGTACTCCCAAACACCCCCCAACTTCGTATATACTCTATACTACGTGTACCTATACTTCTCTACTTTCATGTACCTATACGTCGTTTCATCTACTTTCTTCTTCTCTGGCTACGTGAAGTCATTGTGTTCTATGTTCTTTCTTCGTTATTCGCTATGCCTTACGCAATCCCACCCGTGACGTCACGCACGTCAAATATGGCAAAACTTTTTAGATCGGCGCAAAAAAGTTTTTTACAAAGAATAATGGACCAAGCAAAAGATAGCTATAGCTGTAAGCAATGTGGCGCTTCCGACTCAGATAAAAGAGGAAAACGTGGGATTGATATCATATCAACATTTTGGGTTATTTACACAAAAAGCGCATAATCCTAAACTTGTGGAATCTTGGAACGGATGGATCGGCGACTGCTCGTTTTAGTGTGAAAGACCTCGGGGCATGAAGCCGCGCCTTGTGGATTGCCTTCATGTCCGTCTGCCGTTGAAGACTGTCGTGGAACACGCGAGCTACGTCGGTGCCACTGTCGCCATCATGTCTTTCTCGTCGGAATGGACAGTAACAGGGGCGCTCGAGTTATCTCCAGTTGAGGTCTGGCCGACGATAATTTTAAGAATGAAAACACGTCGCGGTGAATAATGCCTTCCCATCCTCTTTTCTCTTTCGCATACTTTGCTCCCTGTGTATTTCTACTAGTTTCTTCGTCTCTCTCCTTTTCTCTTCTTGCTATCCCTATATATCTTTCTCTGTGCGTATTTCACGAATGTTCCGTTCGCAAAGTCGAGTACGCAACGTAATTTCGCGGAAGGCAGATTATAAGGGGACAGACCCGAAGGCTTACGGAAAAACGCGACCGCTACGCTAATTGCGTGCACTAATGGCTTCCGCTTTAGGAGCGTCGCGACGACGTCCGCGACGACTAGACGTCTCGTGGTTTTACACTGGTTCGGTGGCTCTCTCCTTAAATTATAATATATACCTCTATATTCCTTTGTTCATTTCTTCGTCTGTATTATCAGGGAGGCTTTCAGAATCGTATGATAACGTATTATTTATGTGTAATACATATGAGTTTGTAATACATCATATATAGATACACACTCTATGCATCACTCATGGATTCGGTGCATCGACATTCACGGTACAATCAGCCAAGTAAAATCTGTTCAAATATGTACCCATACGCGCCTAATCTCTCGTGTCGCCGGTAAACAGTGACAAAACGTCAATATTGAGATATCTTATCGCGCTAGAAAACGACGCGCATACCTGAAACATTGTGAAACGTTCGAGACACTGAGGTCCTCGAATGACTCGACCCAGAGATATCGATGGACAGTTTGGAATCTTTACTTTGAAGCTATGCGACTATTTTGGCTTTTTTTCCTTATCACTTATGGTACCTGCTTGTGCTGCTTTTGTCAAAAATGGAAAAGGCCACCGTGCTCGACTATTTCAACCGATTGAAAACATGGCGGCTTTCTCACTGAAGGATTCCTTTCTTGTGCCTTTGCAATACTTGCACCTGCCTTGGCCTGTTTCCCTGTTCTTACTGTCGTAAACTTTTTTATACAGCTACGTTGCTGTCGGCCACTGTCTCTAGGCGAATAAGGTTTTTTCTGTCGACAAGGCATGGCTACTGGTAGATATTTAGCAGTTTTGTTTGGTAAAAAAGATTGCTATGACAGTAGCCATGCGCGTACGGTACAGCAAGTTTTAAAATTGTAAAGATTTTTTTTTGGGTATGAAAAATATTCCGTAATATTAAAATTATTATATTTGAATTGGACTTTACGTGGGATGTATTCATGAATACATCATACGCACATAACAATAACTTTCTTACGGTACTCTACCTATAAATTATACAGAACTTTTCACTTTATGCTTCTCATTCACCCATAACAGTTCTTTCTGGATAGTGTAATAAAGCAAACTCGTCGTTACGTCATGCAATGTTTGTATAATGACAAATTATTGTTCGTCCGCCATTATTAGATACACGAGTATTTCACGTAATGTCTGTTCTCGTTTTTGTTGGGTATCCTTATTTTAGTGAGGCTCTTGAGAAACTCCCTTGATATGCCAGTTCAGTCATCATAACGTAGCTACTCTTACGAGGCCCGTTAAATCTCAGGGGGATTTATATGTCGCTTCGCTTCGATACCTACCCTCTGTTTTGAAAGAAAAAGACTTTCCATCTGCGAGCACGCTGTAGATGCGATTTGGACGAAGATGGAAGCACTGTAAAATATATGCTAATATATACATATAGCTGAAATGAAAACATTGTGATCATGAAATGGATGGTTATTCTTGAACAGACGTGTATCATATTTTTCCTTTTAAATTATCAGTATATGTAATATTATTGGATAGTAATACATTACGTAATGCGAGAATAAATTGTTTGAGGAATAGGAGATACGTTTCTTCATGTTATCGGTTAAGCTGGAAAACATTGGAGATTATGATATTTGTAGTAACAATGAGAATTGATATTTGAAAAGTTTTAAGCGTATGAAAACTTTTTAAAGGGATACAAAGACATTTGGGCAGACATAGAAATAGTTTTTGGTAGAGTCGTGAAGAATTTTCAAAAGAATTGAATCAATTGAAATTTTGGAATCTTACTGGTAAGAAAATCTCACGTTTCTCATATGTTTGTGAAGAAAATACGAGACTAAAGGGTAAAACGGATTTGTGGACTTAGTCGAGGGCGGCAAGTTTACCAGATTTATAAAAAATCAGAGAAAGGGTTTAAGCATGGTTTGAGAGAAGCTTGAATGCCAGTGCTTCTTGGTAACAATGGCAAAAAGGACATCGAGTACACAAGTACTATATAGATTTCCAAGAACACCAATGGAATATTTTGAAATTCAAAATGGTTAGAAAATCGGCTTGGTCCCATTCATACTGAGTCCTCCCGATGCGATGCCAGCACTAAATGCCTGGTTTAGATGTTGATCGGCATTAAGCTGTCAAGGGTTGGTTTTTTAAATTCTGCTGTCGGCTTAATCCTATTCTCAAATGGACCCATCTCACCCCTGTCAGACTTGAATGAGCCGCGGCAAGCTGTGTTTATACCGGCGTTGTGACTCCTGTAATCCCCTTCGTGCTGTAGTCCCGTATGGCTGTGAGTGCGTCTCATCTTTTGAAATGCTTCACGTTTAGCATACCTAGGGCTTTTTGCTGCTCTCTTGCTGAAAGGGCGGAAGGACCCGCGCAACGCACGTACCATACATACTCACGCACACGTCCACTATGCGGCGCGGCAATTTAACGCGGAAAAAAAAGGAGCACGGAAAATCGCGCGAGTTTTGTTTTCATCAGGGTAGTTCGTTGTAGGGAAAAAAAAATGGCTGAAAAAATCAAGAAAGTCAGGCAACACGCACACACCCCTTTTCCCGTGATTCCTGTGTATCCAACCCGACACCCTGAGCGTTTCCGTGGAGCAGCCAGACGTGTGCAAAAGGAGCAACGCAATTCTGGATGCTTGGTTATAAGCAGAAAATAAAATGAAAGGGAAAAAGGGAAACGAGGTAGGATCCAGTCTAGTATATATATATATATATATATATATATATATATATATATGCACACACGCACACGCGTACATATGCACGGCGTCTAACTGTCCATCGAGATATTCTCGTTTGGTAATCGCGATGATCGGAATAAGAGAAGTATTCGCTGGAGGATTGCAGGGCGGAAGAACGGTGGACAGAGGTGCGCGTAATAAGGGCCGGTCGCACCCTAAGTGACCAGAATGGCGCAATAATTCCTGACTCTCGTGACGTTAAGAGGTCTGCCCGTTCCTCCGAGGCCATAGGACCCTAACTAAGGCATATACGACCGATACTACCCATAGGGTACGATGTAAGCATCGCCCTAAATATAGAGCCTTACAACCTGACGTCCAATTATAGCTCTTTGATTCCTCGCCACTCGGCACTGGCACATAGTTTTCTCATAGACCGGTGGTGCTAAGCGATAATTTTACCGCGTTTCTTCATGAGAGATGCATCCTGGGGCAATCGGTTAGCCTTTTGCTTTGAAGAAATCATGTATACTTCTAGCATTTATTTCGCCCGTTTCCGTTAGTTCCAGTCGGCCCTTTTCATTCTGTAGGTAGGTATAGGTACGTGGTCAGTCGTGAAAGGGTCGTGGACCTTGCTTCGCTGGTTAGTTTGACCTCGATCGCGCCGTTTTGATAAAAGCGTCCTGAGAAGATTTAGTAAAGTTCGAACCGAGCGATTTCGATAATAGGACGATCTGCTTCACTGGAGGCTTCGGCTTTGCGAACCTCCAATCTTCTTATTTATGCGAACGAGATTTATTTCGCTTTTCATCCAGCTGTGGCCCTGGCTTCCATTGACGTCATTAAAATCGAGCGCCATCCAGTGGAGAGTTCTGAAATTGTATATCGCCTTGGCCTGTCGATGAAATCCACTTTTTCCATGGTTGCATATCAAATAGACTTCGAGTTCTTATCGATTTACTCTCGTTTTACAACCGCTCAATTTCACTCAAAATATATTCCAGTTCCTTTACCTCTAAAACTTCATCAGCTTTGAATCGCAGCACAAAACTACTCTTCTTGTGCCAGCGTCTCCATTGTGCTTCCTGTGTACGATAAGTGCTCCCGCAGGAGAGGGGTTTAAAGAATTGTCCGTGGGAATTAGCATGCTCTACTGGGGCCTCAGGTGCGTCTCTTCGATCTTCCTAGTACCACCTACAGTGTAACTCATTTTTCAATAATTCCACATCCAGCAATTCCGCTCCACCATTCTCTCATTCCCACAGCAACCCCATTTCCATCATTCTTCCCCCTTTATATTCATTACAAAAAAAGATCCGAGTACATTATCACGATCGACCAAAAAAAATTCGACATATTGCTTGGTGAGCCCAGCAACATTCTCGCAATAAAAAATACTAGCGCTACGCAGGTATTCGAATTATCAGAGACACCCTATATAGAGGTGGCTCCAAGGTAGGGAGGTAAACGTTCGATGCACAGCCCCAAGGGAAGGAGGGCATGATCGGTATAGTGTGCAAGCTACTCGTTGACACGCACTGCTGTAAGATCGATATAGCGCGTGCACGCATATCCTCACGCACTGGCTAACGCACTGTTCCCTGTCCAGTGCGTCCCTACGTTTCTACGAGCAGAGGGAAGGTTGGTTAGGTAGATAGGTAAGGTACAGTTAGGTTGCCACGGAGGGAGTTGGGCATACGTAACAGCGATCTGCTCGCATGCCAACACACATTACATTACCGCGGTGCCACCACCCTATGAGAAAGTGGGGCTCGGTTAATAATGCGCTTATTATTTTATCAATACCGGGAATATCGGGTGGGACGCGTCACTGGAACGCGTTGATGCGAGGGTAAGGCTATCCCAATGAACTTTGAGCTATTCGAAGTGTTCTATTGACGGATGAAAACAAATTTTTACTTGAGAAACAACTTACTCTTGATGATTACCATGTTTCAAAATTACCCCCGTACAGGTAACAACTGTGTTCTTTAATATTTGATAAGGTAGTCATTACGCTCTAGCTTTTGATATATCAAGCGATTTCTTAGTTGGAAACACTGGTTCGTGCGGGTATACAATTAGTAGTATACACGAATACAGCAACGATTGTAGACCAGGTAGTATGCGGATAAAAGTTTTAAAATATATTTTTCATGAGGAGTTTCCATGTTATGATACTTTAAAGCCTTTTATTAGTAAAGAGTAAGAGAGTGGAGAGAGATTTTTGGATAATGAGGAAAAATCTAGAGATTGAATATTTCTTACAGCATTCATTGTAGACGTTACGGTGTGAAATTATTTGTATATGATCCTTTCGTATTAAGCTTAGATGCAATTTTTAAAACTGTAAATGATTTTTTAGACTAAGAATCTTGTGCCGTTTTATAAATTCAATTATTATTACCCGTATTTGAAGTTTTTAACTGATTTACTTTAAATCTTCGTCATGCCTGTAATTGAAGCATACTTCTGTCTTTACTCGATGTTTACTAAATGACTATCTGCTTTTCATGCAGTAAGGATATACAGCGGGACTGCAAGCGTGCTTGTTTTTGCATTGTTCTGAGCGCCACTCGCTAAACTGACTTGTTAAATGGTTGTACAAGTGTACAGCAAAATATACGGACTATACATTCTCAGCCGTAAAAAAACATAAATAACTACCCAATCCTCTTTGCAATATTGATTCTCATCCTTCGGCTTTGTTTCGCATCTTCTTAACAAGCTTAACAATGGTTGCTCTTTTGACGCGTCATTACTATCTATTAGCATGGAATATATTTACGTTTGAACAGGATAACGTCTGTGTATATAATACATCTCATAAAATAAGGTACAAGGAATGGAACGAACTGTGTGGTAACATAAGAAAAGCATGAAAAATCCAGTATATTCCTTATCCATAAAATTCCTTTTGAAATCTGTTTCCGAAATGGCTGCTGAAATGTCCTTAGGGATAAACTTTGCGACTCTACGTGAAGCAGCGCATAGAAAACTCACAGCAACAGTAAGAAAGGTCTTGTATGAAAGCCAGAGTTTACATTAATATTGAAGGAAGATTATTTCACTTCGACGCAGAAATGTATACTTACCAAAGTAAAAGAGACTTCGGTGCTTTCGTATTTCATTGTTAATAAGGTTATGGACTTGGTATGTAAGTTGGTGACTTTGTCGGTGGCGACGCCACTGTCGCCATCTGTAACAGCCAGAGTCCTTCCGAGAATCATTGGTATGTTGTCAAAGAAACTTCAAAGCCTGCCAAGTTTATCTTGTGGTACTCGTTACCGGTGGTACATGCCTAAGTATATACTTCCACGATTCTTGAAGTCGAAGTGGAATCAAATCTCTGAGTGTTCACTATTAACGGCCATATAAGAAACATTAGTGTTAACGTGTCCGGTCTGTTCCGCGAACGGTGTTCATGGGATTGAGTTAACAGGAGAGTCACGTATGTTTAAACCCCGTGCGGCAACGTTCGTGTCCGTTTGTGAGAACTTTTGCACGAGCTCCGATAACGATTTTTCATTTGGCAACCAAAACAGCGGAAACGGCTGCAATGTAAGTTTTTTTTACGAACGTTTTTTTTTTCAGTCGGCTTAAATTATCCAAGCTGTTTAATCCGCTTGACACCGTGACGAGATCGATTTTTCTTGGAAGACTTTTCGGAAAAGTTTTTTTATCTCTTCCCTTTTTTTTCGTAGAAAAACGGTATTAATCGCGACAATGCCCTTTTGCCGATGCTGATCCTCGTATTCGGCTACCTGAGATACTTTGTGTAAAATGGATCCTATACCTGGTAGACATTTAGTATAAGTATCTACTCTCAAGCGGGTGGCGTCGCTTGTCGATGATACTTGAGCAGGCAAGTAAGCAGGTAGCAGGTGTCATGTCGTCGTGATGGGAATCGAAGATACGAAGAAGCGAATTGAAGGAAAAACTCTGTTCCTCGTTTGCGAGCAGGTAGGCAAACCCTTAGTGAGATTAGACATAATCGATCGGTTTGGTTCTACACGAACAATGTGGCCGACTCGATGTCACTTTGGAGTTTCTGTGAAGAAGCTATCGGAGAACTTGGATCGATCCTCCCTTTCGAAATTGAACGAATAGGGGTAGATCGTGTTCCATGGTTACAGATAATGCGTCACTGAATACCGCCCTGACGGAAATGACTTTTGGTATGTTGGATACACTTTTGATGAGAGCGGTTGACTAAATTTGGATACATGATTTTTGTAATCATTCATTTAACCACCCTTATCGACTATGATGATGGCCGGACTCCTTTAGTTTTTTTTTTTTTTTAATTTTGAGCGAACTGAACTTTTAATCGACTTTCAGCAGAGCGCAATCTCATTTTCTTTCATCCCTTACGACCCACCTGTAAACTCGAGAAATTTTCTTGATCGGACAAACAGGTGAAAATTAACCAGGACTGGGAATGCCTCGATATCCTCATGTAATCATCTTTGTAGTTGACCTCACTTCTATTGCCTTGTCAAAAATTTGTATATCTTTCATTTAAAGATTTCATAACATCCGATAGAATAAAAATGAAGGTGCTCATTATATTTTGGAGAAAAAAATTCATCCGTGACGCTAATTGTTTTGATAATAAGGCATAGGACGAGACTCTTTCTTGCGATGACAGTGGATCCATCAATTTTTTATGTCGAGTTTCTAATTAGCTGTCTAATATTTTATTTGTGGGGCGTACCATTTTTAAAAAGCGTGAGAGAACCCGTTACGGGGTACAGGGGAAAACGAACGACGGTTCAGAGGCAGTAAGGGAGGTATGAAGAAACAGAGGGAGAAAACAAAATGACGAAGGACCCAATTAATTTAACCGAACCGTTATCTCATCCTGTTCCCTTTGCTAATCGATAGACATAGGCACGTACTTAAAAGCCAGGATATATCTAACTCGAAACCAAAAATCCAAAAAAAGGAGTGAAACTCGAAAATAAAAGCCTCCACTTCATTCATAAGCATTGAATTGTAAAACTACGCCTCGTTAAGCCCGAGCTTATGATTCACGATTTTATAATGCTTAGGTATGTCTGTATACGTAGGATAGCCATCCAATCTCAGCAAGTAATTGAGGGTTTTATAAATCAATACAGGTCTTAGGGTAGATTCCGTGAGGGTCAGCGTAATAGGGTATCCGAAATAATTAAGGAAACGACTTTTCAATTTAACTCCGATATTTTAAAAGATATAATTAAGAACCAGCAAGCTCTCAGGGACGAAGCCACTAATTCCACGAGGGGCATCTTATAACAGATTGACTATCCTGATATAGGACTAAAGTTAGGTATTGCAATACCTAACCTATAGGAATCAGGTAATACCTCTAAGATCATCTACTACACATACCTTGTGTACTCGACCTCAACCTAACCTAACTAGTCACATACACATCAGTTGATACGAAACTCTCTCCTCTCTAATCCTTTCCATACCCTGTGGGACTATCAATCTATATCCCGTTGCTGCCGTTCGGTAGAAACTTATTCGGCAGACAATTCCAGGATATAGTCAGTGCTCTCGTCGGTGGATTTAGAACGAACGTAAGACTCCGAGTACTTGGCGAGAAGATGGCTCTCGCCATTTACTCAGGTCTACCCTAGATATCGACAGCAGGCAAATCTCCATAGAGTTTTCGTAGTTTCGAAGTTCCACCTTTTCTACGTTCCCTATAAAGAGCCAAGAGGACTTATTACCGTGGGAGACCAAAACGCCCTGACTAACCTTAGAGATTCTGATAGCAATGGGGGCGTCAGACGTTTTCAGTATTCACACGCATTCAGTCTACAATCCTAAATCCCAAGCATAGGGAACATCGTGAATGAAGACTTAAGGGCGTATATTCACACGGCGTACCAAGTCTTCCCCCTCATAGTCACACAATGTCGTAATCAAAGCCTTCTCTGTCTTCCAGAAAGCACAATGACGTCGTTCGGAACGGCACGGCGGTAGACCGGTATCGCTGCACTCGAGAGTTAAACGGTACTAATCTACGGAAGAGAGAGCTAGGCGCCGCGACGCCTCACCACTCGACATAAAGTCTTCTTCAAGAAGATCGACGCGAACAGGGCCTTGAACTTGCCACTGTGAGTGCAGTATATATCTATATATCACGCTGAGCCAGTCTTTCCTTGTAAATCTATACGGAGTGCGGAGATAGAGGACACCTTAAAATCCTAGCATGTATTCCCTTTGAGAATGGAGTAGTCGTCCGTGTAGCAGAGAGTCCACACGGACTTTCTTGTGGTTCCACGCGCCAGGCAGTAGGTAAGAAACGAAGGTAGAAAGCTCTTCGTCGAGATCAAAGTAAACCTCGAATCGATAGGATTTCCTTGAAAGACGATACAATTTATTGTATTAGAGAGCAAGTCCTGTTGGGAACGTCTGTCTCCATTGATACTGCCAATATTTCAGTATATGTCACCTCCCCCTTCTGAAACCGATGAAATTTCTTATCTATCCTTATTGACTGTAACTACGAAGGCGAATCGTCATACGTGTTGCCAGAATGTCGATCAAATTGGTATCAGGATTGGAAGGAACAGGGGAAGGATATCCTGTTTCAATAAAGAATCTCTCGAAGGTATCGCTATCGTTTTTCCGTTAAACGGAGAGAAATCGAGAGATATCTATTATATAGTTGAGTGTACGTGATGAAGAAATGGAATCGCGCTATGAATCCACTTTTCTATAAAGGGACCTTCACAGTAGTTAGTGAAGTGTTGCACGCTTCAGAGAACCGGCGACCGATATGATTCCACGCAATTTCAGGGTCGGAGGAATATTATGGGCTGTGCTCTCTCTAAAGGGATGGGATTGCTGAAGTAGAGTAAAATGGAGTGATAGAATAAGCAGGGGTGGTAAGGTATGTGAAGGGAAGTGAGATGAGGGAATGGTGGTACTAGAGGAGGTGGGGGACAAAGAGGCTCAGAGTAGAGCGATTAGCACGGCCCATTGCCCGATGCTAGTGGCACACAACAGCGACCCTGTTCAACTTGGATCGTTTCCAACAATCCCGGTTGTCCTTTATGTTGGAAGGATCTGGCTCGTATTTTGTGATGTATTATCATGTTGCTGGAAATTATTATTTTTTTTTTTTACAAATATCGAAAAATGATAAGTTCAAATAAATTTGAATTTTTTTTTATTATATATGATTACTGAAAATGTGGGGAGAGTCTGCAACTCGTGTTACACTGGGGAATATTAACCCCTTTTATTACGAGGGTGGATCATGAAAAGTTATAACGTGCTGCCATCTCTACGCAGGAGGCTGCACTGTACCTATATTATTCGAATTCTTTAACCTTGCGATTTCTCTATGGGATCTGACTTTATTGTCAATATGACGTGCTTCATTTAATGGAATCAATTAAACTTTTATAATATTGTGCTCGTTATTAATCAGGATTTTATCAACTTCTAACCTTCTTTTTTAATAGGGTAACGAGAATAACTCTTGGATAAACACTCCAGGATGGTCTCTGGTCAAAAATCTCATTAAATTTATAATTCAACTTTCCGACTTTTCGATTACATTTTTTATACTATACAGTTAATCGATCTATATCGATTGATGGTACAGGTAAGGTAGCTCGGCAAGTGCGGCAGTGAATGTCTCGCCATAAATCACAGAATGGCTTCTCTCCCCCATTCTCTGCCTCTAGAAAGAAGTAGACGTCATTGATGGCCAAGAATAAAGGGAAGAAATGAACTTTCTTCGATAATCTCACACTGGCACTGAGATGCCTTTAGCGAGTACCCAGAGAGGCTGGGTGAGAGTTGAAAATATAAAATGAACTTTTATTTTTGATTGACGTGCCTCGTCGAAGTGGTGAGTAAAGTGCTAGGGTGACGGTAGGGGCGGTAAGGGGGGGGGGGGGGAGGGAAAAGGGCAAGAGGGTCAATATAGAGGTAGAATTTCTGAGAGAGGGTACGACGCACTTGGTCTAAGAGTAACGTGTGAGGAAGTAAGGTTATAAGTGTGTAAGTCTGTAAATGTGTAAGAGAGAGAGAGAGAGAGGAAGAGAGCGAATAACTATAAGCGTAAGATAAAGAAAGAATCTCATGGATGACATACACCATGAAGGTCGAGGGTGCGTAGGTAAAAGGTCTCTGCTAAGAGTAATGCAGAAGAAGAAGGTAGCACCAACGTCAGAAATACGCGAGGCTCTTTCTACAGCACGTATCCGAACTCACGAAGTCCCGTAGTCCTGTACCACGTCGTCGGCTCACCTCGCGTACAAGAATTAATATCGCCGGCTGCCAGTATAGCACTCGATTACCCTGGATTTGACAGTGATTTATGGTCCAGATGTAATATCGCTGTTCCTTGTATTCGGTAATCGATTTGCGGTATATTTTTTTTAGACAGGTAAGCATCCAGATGTTTGCTATCCACCTTATTACAAGGTTGGTACTAAAAATTAGAGGGGTCGATTTTTAACGCAGATCATTAATTCAGATTATTATTTTAAAAGGCTGCTGAAAATCTTGTTTACAGCGTACGCATCGTCAGGTACTATACTCCGGAAAGATTCTCTGGGAGAATAAAGTGGGTACCTGAAATCAAGAAAACTTTTGATCCCGTCGCGTGGTACTCCTGGCAATGAAGTCGAGCCACGCCTGAGCAAGTTCAGAAAAGACTTGGAGCCCTTTCGTTTCTATTAACGTAATTGACGAGGTGCTCAGCGGGTCACTGGAACTTTGAGATTAATCGAGTGCTCACTGCACATTGGGATACAATCTGCTAATGGTTCAGACCAACTTGGCCACTCTGTGCTCCAATGAGAATCCCTATTCTTTTATTTGAAACGCTTAGTACCCCATCCTACCCCTTTCCTCTTGTGATCGAACTGAATTTTTCAATAGCGTCTGCTGCGATAACCCATATAGGAATCGTTCTTACAGCCACGTTGATGACTACTCATCCATCCTATACAGACTGTCCCTATCTCTGCCATTTTATCATCCCTCCTACTGAACAAGGGATGAGCATCGCTCCTCTTAATAACGTTTAATTTTAATCCAGACCAAGTGAAGTAACGATCTAGACACGCCAGAGGGCGGAAAAGAGATGTAAGGGAGTAGCTTAAAGGTTTCCTTCTGGCATCGCGACGCCCGATGTCGGTACCTCCGAGAGGCAATCACAGCCCCATCGCTTAAAGAGGTCGAACAAATGAGAAGTCCCGTGGTGGGATTCGAGGATGATGGAATGGCTCGGTATTGAAAACAAGTTCTTCCTTTTTTCATCTTTTCTTTTTTTCATTCCACAATCTACTTCCTCCATCCCTCAATGCCACTATACTCTACTCCACCATCTAAACAACTATAGTGTATACATCTTTCCACTATACCAGAGTCAGACCCTCCATTTTCCCATGGATATGTTGAGTAGCTGCTATCGAGAACATTATTATTATTATTTAAGATTGAAACACAATTTCCGGTAGACCATGCTGAAAAATACCTTCTCGTCGCTATTTTGTCTCTTCTCCTGGGTACTACTACGGTGACCTTGGCAACATGTCCGACGTCACAATTCAGATTCTCCTGCACGTGCCGATTTCATTCATTATGATATAGCTATAGGAATGTTTATTAATCTTTTCTTCTTGACTTTGGCTCCGTCGGTAGTTACCTGTTATCCATTATAACCAACTAGAACGCGTTTATCGATACTAGCTCGCGACTATTAATCACTTTTTGTTTGTTAAGCGCTGCAGACACCTGCTTCCGTAATATCCTGTATTCCTCAGTCTAGGAGCCAGCCTGTCCCGAAAACTTTACCTCGTTCGAAGTAACAACGTGACTATATGTATACCATGCGCCAAGTTAATACGGGTAAAACTTTGCCAAGAGTGACCGTTTGCGCAATCGTCATCAACGACAATTAACGTTAACGATTATATATTACGTAACGAGATAAAAAGATTCTCCGTGGAACAATTCATCTTCGATGCCAAGTGTACACAAACGTACAGCAAGATAGATAACTGCAGGATCCGATAAATTCGTTATGGATGATTGTCGGGGACGCAGCGATTCCCTAAAGACGTATTTCTAGATTTGTGTTAAAGGGCGTTCGGGGAGGGTGGAGAGGTGAGGGGGCACAGGACGAGATGCAGTGACGTATCTAATGGACAATGCCTGTTATTCTGTAACAAAGGGGAGGCAATTATGGCCGAGAAACGGAAATATCACGATAAGAGGAACAACAGGTGCAGACGACAGTGAAAATTAGTATAAGAACGGGCAGAGGAGAGGTATACCAATAGCGCGTGGGTGTAAACTTGCCTCTACGAGGAGCGAGAAACTAGACGTCTTACCACGACAAAAGAAATGTTTTAAAATATATATCAGGCAACAGCATTTCCTTGCTTGCTTATCGTACCTTTACGCAAGACTGCTCCCATCAAGATCCCCCCACTCTCCTACCTCGAGAACGTCACCCACGTTCCACCCTGACAAACTAATGTTGATCGACGCGACGCTTTCTTGATGATTTTCGAAATTATTGCGCGCAGCACCCGTCGACCATTGTAAACTCGTCTCAGTCTTATCTGACAAAATTGACTAACCTACCCTCGTATTATATACACGTGGTAATCAATGATTTGCGAGGTTATACCACTCGCATTATCATCACCCAATTATCTTATTTGACGTCCATTCATTTTCTTTCTATGAATATTTTAAAAGCTGCTCAGACCGGGTTTCTTTTGTTAGGCGCAGATGTAAAGACAGAGACGCCAATGGTTATTACGTAAGGTTCTTTTTTTTACCACTCTGCTTCCTCCTACCTTCTATTTCATTTTGTTTTTTTCTTTTTTTCTCCTGTTCTTATATTATACTGGTTCTTTCTTTTTGAACCAAGCCCTTTATTGGCTCGCTCGTCGTTATCCGTGCTTGGAGATAAATTGCTGCAGTACGCATAATTACGGTACGACTTTCCTACGTGGAAATTATAAAATAGCGTCGCTACGGGCGGACTTTACCCGCGAGACTCAGATAAGTATTAAAAGGTTCTAATTGGATTTTAAAGCGCTTTATCAGCCACTTAGCGCCTATACGCTTGTAGCCGTAGGCCTGCTAAAGGTAAAGCGTGTCTCCCCGTCAGACGCATCCGAGATAACTCTAGGGGTTTTTGATGTCGCACTTACCGTGTAACTTTTCTCAATTACAGTCTCGAATGTGAAAATTACAACCGCTCGTTACTGCGCGATTATTCATCGTTAATTACGGGTATCGATCAACGGCGTACAGAGCTATTCAGCCTGAATGAACCAGTCTCACGTGACAACTGTCATGCGATCCCTTGAGATAAATATCACTTAGCAAAATTAGATACGTTATAATTCCGATCCCTGTTTTCCTGTAAAGTATTGCCAAATGGCCGTTCAGCTAAATTGATATCGTGACAGCTGTCAAACTCGTCGGTTACCTTTGAAATGAATAACCCTGTACAGTATATACCTATATACCTCTATCCCAACGATAATCCATACTCGCCCACGTATCCTTTAACGAATGAGTATCCAGCAATCCAGCTCTCTCTCACATTTGGAATAAACTCGTTTCACATCGATATCATAATTCTATTAGACACCTCGTGAGGACACGCGCGATTCCTACCACTTTCTTTTCACTAAGATATTAATAGCAGTTATTTCTACGAAGAGAAAGCACGAAAATGCTGTAAGATACGATGGATGCAGAAGACCAGTATATATATATATATATAC
>JARPRG010000286.1:1221789-1295096 GCA_031001745.1 Hartigia nigra
GAGTACAAAGGAGGATAAATAAAAGTATCTTGCTCGTCCAGAAAGATGAGGCACGTGCGGCTAGAAAGGCAGAGACAGCCGCAGGCAGCTCAAGGCAGAGAATTGAATTTCGCCAAATTAGCCCCGCGGTACATGCAAATTGGCACAAAATGAACTCTGTTATATTATATTAGTCGTCTACGTAGAATTTCGAAGGGAAAACAGAATAACGCCGAGGATGAGATAATTGGGGACTGAGACATGCAGATCCGCTAATGAGAGGACTTGTGTGGGCGGCTGACGAGAGCTGCTCACCTGTACCCTATCTACCACCCTGTAGGGTTTTTCTGTCTACCTATTTGTTTTATCTCTTTCGGACCTCTTTCTTTTAATTTTTTCTCTATTTTTTTTTTACATACCTCGATTTCTAACAACGCCATTGCACGAGTGGGCAAGGAACTAGCATATAAGGCAATGTCCATCAGGTATATAGCACATATGTATAAGGAATGCTCTTCAGCATACATTTAAATTTCATATGAATCCTTCTTCCATTCATTTACCATAAATCTGTACTGTCTCGCTACGGAGGCTGGAAGAGGAGCCGCGAGATGCCGGCTACTATAACGCACAGCCCCTAAATGTGTTAAGGCCCAGAAAGCGAACGCGCTCTCTGGCTGAGGAGGTTGAACCTTTGCAAGAAAATTTAAGTGAATTTCCACTCGGAAATCTACGACGAGGCTCTCAAATATCTTTACCAATTCAGCATCCAGAATGATCCTCCCCTCTGGAGCGTATTCGGTTCATCCCTTATACAACTTACGTATTCCGGAACGGCAAGTAGACTAGATCGATTTCCCATTCGTTTTCCAGGCTAATTAAAAGTACTAAGGGGTAGTAGTAATAAGGGGGTGCGTAACGCGCACGCGACACAATATCTTGACGAACCCTAATCCATTCGCGAGACCACTGGCACTCACGTTAGTTCACTCGTTCTTGCGCGGGGGTGTTAATTAACGAACAGGCTGCAGGTTTATTTGGATCGTGCTAATGAGTATTTGAGTAATGTCTCCGACTCCCTCACTGCCAACGCGCGGTCCTCCTTTCGGAGTAAATTAACAATTAGCAGGCAATGGTTAGGGGCCAAGGTGGAGGGGGCAGACTTCGAAGGAAAGAGGGATCAGCGAAAAACAACGAAATCAATGGCTCAAAGAAGGAGCGGAGGGGGGAGGAGGAGAGCGGATGGCTCTCTAAATGCCTGGGAGTCTGCGAAGTAGAATTGGGTGGAGGGTAATTCGCGAATAGCTGATTCAACGTTTTTTGAACGAGTAACGTTTAAGAGGAGCTAGGATGCGCCGGTGTCGGCGTAAGTACAAAGTAAGGGTGCAACCACACCGAAGGCAAAATCCAAACGACGAAGAAAAATCTCAGCTTCTGATGCGTTCGTAGACCGAATCTTTTAATACGTAAATTCATCCTGCCTTCTATGCTTCTCAGTGAACTCTGATGATCGTAAGAGGGTGTTGAAAATCCGAAGGCTTCGCAGGGATGAAAAGAAGGCGTATCGCGGCCATGACGATACGCGAAAATTGCTGAAGGGCCGAAAAGCTCCGCGTTGTAATCTGAAATTCATTCACAGCAAGTAGTAAGAGGATGGTAGAGAATGAGAATGAGGATGCGAAAGCTGGAGAATCGCGGTACTCCTGGCTGAGCGCTAAAACCTTAACGCGCCCGAGGTCGAAGAGATTTCGGTGTCTCCAGGAAGTTCCACCGTTGTGAAGCAACGAACGAGAGGAAGGTGGCCCAGTGGTTAGGCTGAAGATTAATTTGCCGGAGGCCTTCAGGAGATGTTGGAAAACGGGGTCGAGCCGATTTGCCTTTGGCTTCCTAACCGATCGGTCCCTTCCTATCCAGCAGAATTCAGGAAGGTACTTTGTGAAATCGAGCATAGCGACGACGGATAGAAGCTGTTTACTGGTGTGATGGTACCCTTAGCTAGATCACCAATATACTTCACTGTACCACTATATCTCTGTATCGCACTATATTTACTGGTCTAGTTTTCGACTCCTTTTCGACCATTTTCTCATTGCTCGACTACTCGCTTCTTCCCAATTACCGATGAACGCGACTTTATAGACCTAGATCTATTACCGACCTTGGATAAATAACGACTCGCTATTCCAGGAGCGAATGAGTTTGCGCTACTCTCTAGTTCCTGGCCCTTCTATCTTCCTCCCACCCCTTATACTTCCCTTAGATCCTTTACCAACCTCACCGACCTCAGACCTCTCTGCCCGTCTCTCTGATAAATGGAGAGCAGAAGCTCCCGTTTCTCTCGAACGAGCTGCGCCCGGCATAGCTCACCCTGTATCGCTCGACGCCATCTCGCCAGCCTTCGAACTCTTCGTTCCACCAGTCTCGATCCTGGACTAACGAGCCGCGGACACGACGACTCCTTTACACGTGGACAAGTACCCTCGCATACTTGATCTACTCGGCAGACGATGGTAGATGTTCTCGGGCGCCAACAGAACAACGTGCCTCTTCGCAGAGGACCCGCCAAGATACGCAGTCCGTACCTTAAAACTTTATCCAGCTGCTGGAAAGTTACCTTAACCAGCTGGAACTCAATACTTCTTATTACCCAGGTGAGTGATCGATTTTTGTTAACTATTGCCAACAGTTTCCAAGCTTGGATTCCAACGGGAACAATAGCCACGATAAGATCGCAGTGGTTCGATCAAAAAGTAAGTAAGTTCTTATCGATGGCTGGTGTGCCTCTAATGTTCCGATCAAGACTCACGCTACAAGAACAGAAACTATGGATGCGCGAGGTATCATCCTAAGAGATAAGAATAGCGGCAAGCTGGGTTAGGTATGTTTCAAGATACTTTGGAACGTATCTATAGGTATATCTAGTTAAAGTTGAACTATACGGATATCGTATAGCTTATGGAAATCGTCATGCACGTAGATCTCAACGTGGTTGTTGTGGTCCTTGTGGTCGTCACGGGCGTCATGGGCTTCAACCTCTGTCTCGTCGTATGTTGATGACAGTGCAGAACGTTGTACGAGTGTGCCGGTACGCCCATGCTTTGCATACGTGCTACGACCTGGCGTACGCCCACCAACACTCCTGAACAATGTTGCGTAAATAATCCCCGAGTCGAGAACGCGATACCTTTTCTTCTTCTACAAGAACCTAATTGAATCGAAAAGTAAATCATGTCCGGAGCAAGGTCCAAGACTGGTTAAGGTTACTGAGTTGTCGATCGGTAAAAATGCATCTTCGTGTCAGATTTTTTTCTCGTTTAAAAATTTGTTATTACATATTTGAAAAGCTGAAAATCGCTATCTTTTAATGAAATATAAGTAGTATTTTGCCAATTCATAAACTTTTCTTATAACGACCCCATTCCGGTGTCTGGGAATTTTATGGGAATAAGGTAAAGTTGTTCTCTCGTTGCAAGGGTAGTTGCAACCCCGACGGCTCTGAAAGCTGGCGCCACCGAGCGTGAAATACTGGAAGCTACAAGCTACATCGATTTTCACCAGTCGAGCAAAATTATTGAAAATGTAATATGAATTATGCTATTAATGAAGTATTAACGCACACATACCTTATCCACGTAAAATACCTTTAGACATGCACGCAAATATCATTTCGGTCCATGTGCGTATTCTGCGGTCACAAGCCTTAATGTCACTGCGGAAAGTCTGAAAATTAATAGGCAAAGAAAACAAAACTCCGTGAAACCAATTATGGAACGTGTTACCCTCCGTTAAACCACTTTCGTATAAAAGCAATCTCACGTGCTTCCATCTTGAATTGTAATATCCTGCGAAAGGAGTCCGCTGTGCATATACATGGGTCACCGATGGTGCCGTCCAGGAAGTAGGAAAACGAGGAGATGACAGGGTATTTCTACGTTTTCCCAAGGGCCCTGGCGGTCCTCTTGATGCCACGAGGAAGGGGATGTCACGCGATGACGAGAGTCGAGGGCGAATTTCCCACATCAGTGGGTGGATGGGTCACCCGTGGGACCACCATCCAGCTTACTTACGAATCCTCAAAAACATGAGAAAAAAAACATGGCAGCGAGACTAACACAGTAGAGGACGGTGAAAAAGGTCAAAAAAATCCTACATCCTAATTACTTTTACCCCTATAAGACTACGTGATTCGCCCTATATAGTCGTACACTTATTACACGTCAAATACTATGCTATATTGGGTATAGTCATACTAAACTATATTATACTAGAGAAAAGTTTTCATGATCGCTGCATACACGTACGACCTAGACAAATCTCCCGTCGCCATAATCGTTAAAAGAGACACGGGCACCGCGTACTTTCCTGTTTTACAAACGAGTACAAGAACCACGAGCCTATCTCGTTATACACGTTGAATACATAAATATAAATTACTTAATTTCGTATCTCGATTTGAGTTCGCGCCTACCAACGAGCAGCCGAGGCGTGATCTTGAATTCATTGTCTTGTCAGGATATCTCGACGCGGTGTAACGGCAGCAGCACAAATAATCGTCCGCCAAGGTATCCGGCTCATTAATTCTGAACGCTTGTCAATTCTTTGTGAAGAAAAAAGAACAGTTATGGATTCACTCTTAGGGAGATGAAATTTGAAAAATTTCACCGGATCCACGCATATCCTTTCTCTCCCCAATCTCGTCGACTGTTACGGAGTAAAATTACAGGAACATGTCATTTCGGCTTCTGTAACCACGATACTTATCACGTGTGTGAACAGATGTGAACGTCTCGGATATCACTTAACAGATTTTTCAGAGTGAAGATGCTGTATCAAAATTATATACCACATGAAGGATCTTCACTCGAATGTACTATACCAAAAAAATACTATGTAAATCTATAGATTTCCTTTTGTATTATTGAGATATTTTATTTTTATTTTATCTTATTAAGGACTTCGTCTGGGAGAGGGTTGTGCCTTTGGTCCATTGGCATCGATAACGTCGAACCGATCGTATTATAAGATTAACCACTTTACTGGACTGGTAACATCGCTACCCGATCCGCTCGTAATTCACGCTCCGGCGTACAGGCGTTATTTACATAAATCAATTAATTCATTGACAATTCATTAGGGCGATAGGCTAATGTATCCCATTTCAATGCGTACGGTTCTAAATCAAGATTCCTTCCGCGATAAACATTCCTCGGAAACTCGACTGTGATCTCTTCGGCATTCCTCGACCCTTTAAACCCTTACCTCTCCTTCCACTACCGCAGCCCTTCGACTCTCTCGACCAAAACTCCAGCACGATCGGTCCGAGTGCTAAGTTACGCGATCCTCTTTGGTAACAACGCGCCCTTTGGAATGGTCCATTGGTACTTCAACATCCCAGCATCCGAGTATCCTGACGCTAATAAAACAGCCTTCCCGACTGTCTTAACTGATCGTCCAGTGTATTCTCTACCTGCGTAAGAAAGTATAGTCTTAACTTAATGACTCCCGGCGATACCCAAATATACCGATTACACATGAGTTTCGTACGCGAAGGATACGTGAATGTCGGGCACAAGATAAAAAAGCAGAATACGTCATGGCTTGGAAATCTTATTCGTATAGGGCTATCGTAATATCGATCAGCTGCTAGGGAAGCAGCAACGGGCATTTATTACTGTATGTCGATCGAACACGAGTTTCTTACACGTAATTTTGAAAGAACGGTCCTTTATCACGATAGCTGCGAATTAAAAAAAAAATACTTTACGCTCCTTTTCTGGAAAGATGGTGGGTGTGACTAATGAGTATCTGTGTAAATATCTCTTGAAGTAAAGACACGCTGTATAGAGATTTTAATGTGGTGAGGATACACGCGTTAGTTTATCTCACGATTACAGCAGTGGCTCTGTTTATCGTTTGTAGAAGCTCTCGTTGTCTAAGCGTCTCGTTAACTGGTCCTTTGACTTTCGTAAAACGATCTCGCCTCCACATTCGTGACTCAATCCGTTATTCCGAGACTCTCCTAATTGGAAACTTGGAAATATTTTTTTCCCGATCTTCTCTCTATCACGAACATAGAAAGGTTCACTTAGGGGAGAGGCTGTCAGTCAGAAATCGTTCAGGCGTAAAACAGGATTGGTCGGTTTCACCGATAAGATACGCTAATTAGACCAATCACCGGTGCACGTCTAGCCTCGTAGAGAAATCAATGAAAATGTTGAATTTACACAATTTGAGATTCTTGCCACGATGATGAAGAAACAAGAAGGCACGCGATGCACGATAATCATTATACGAGTAAATGAAAATTGTCTTAAGGGTCATCTAAACGATTACGTATATAGTGTATCGTGGAATGATAAAACGAATGAAAGAATTTATCACGATCCGCATCCTGATACCTGACTCGTCATCTCTCTCGCTCTCTGGTTCTTCTCTATATCCTCGCTCGGTACACTGTTGGGAATTCGAGGCGTTTCCATTATTCCACTACAATAGGTAACCTCTGCAGCTGTCGACGGAAACAAATTTATAATACCGTATTAAACAAACCATTACAATACGTGCCAATGGCGCGACATTTGACACGAGTCATATATTGGCCGGGTGCCGATTGATCCTGACTCGAACAATGGGTGACGAAGGACAATCCACACCCCTGGAAAACGCGATGGGACATGCCTCGGTCTATAGGAAAGCGCAAGGCATACTCTCATTCAACTGACTAATTCACGCACACCTCAGGAACCCGGCACGAGCGCATGCCTACGTCGCTCTTGACGTATTAGCGCCGGATTTGTCAGATTACGATCTGATTTATGACAGGGACCGATCGTTAATTCGGCAACTTTTCGTTTCAGAGTCACGTCGCTATCCCGCCCCATGAATTAGCAGGAGTCGCACGTATCTACTTAACGAAAATGCGACGGCTTCCGTTCCTGCCATGCATCCACCCGTACAGGTTGAAGGACCTCCCGCGTAGTCAAGGATTTTATAGATCCCACCGCTTCAATATATCCTGGCATAGGGAGGATCGAAGAGCGACGTTCGTAGCTCTAAGAAGAATGCACCCTCGCACCTCTGCCAAGGCAGGCAGCTTCTATAGAGGCGAGGAATAAGGTGTTTTCGCGCAAGCACCGTTGACGTTAAATTTAATGGCGCGTATAATTTATGGCAATTATGTCAGAGGCCGTGGGGGTCGCAGAGGCACGTCGTCAGGAATCTATGAAGAGCGACGTGATTGGCAGTGTCAGTCCCGGGAACGAAGAGCGTCGAAGCCTGATAACCGAAGCGTATGGAGAGTAATTTGTATTCACATTAGGTGTTGTCTCGCCACCTGGCAGCCAACCTCCACCTACTAGGTTCCCTCGCTTACATAGCTCTGTCTCTCTCGCACTTATCGTCTATATGCGTATACAGACTTTTACTCCCTGTATTTCTTCATTTTTCCCCCTCTCTTTCTTCTTCACTTTATACTCTTCGTTCGGCTCTATTCTTCTTACCCTGCCTCTCGCCCGGCTTGACTGCGTTGACGTCCTTTCCGTCCCGACTATCCCGTTTGCTTCCATCCACGCTGATGTATGTCCCCATCGATCACTTGGCTTCGGCCTGACTCGCTTGTTCGCTCATTCGCTCACTCGGCTCTCTCATTCATCGACTCGACTCACGCGCCGCGTCCACCTTACACCTTATTTCGGCATTAAAATTCCGTCTGGGTAAGGTTTTATTGCTTCGGGGAAACTCCGCAAACAAAGGGAGGAAGGGGGCAGGGACCGTATGGAGTTATGCGGAGTGGCTTTTTCATCGAGATGGAAAGATCGCCGGTGGGAAAGACACTGGCGGCGTGGACAGTTTTTATAATTTTTACGATCCAACGTATCCGGATCGAGTCGCGAAGTGATTTTAGGATCGACGAAATGTCTCCTGGACTCAGTTACCGGAAACTGATATCGTAAAGTCGATGATGGTCAGAGAGGAGAATTTACGAACGGAACTTTCTGTCCCAGGATACCTGGTGGTCGAAGATCTTGACTTCCTGGATTTTTCTGAGGGTGGCGGTCGGGTCCGATCCTCCACACGGAAGCTACGTGTAAACAGCCGATACATCAGCACGGATCCTTGGCCGGATACAAGGCGTGTGGACTTGTTAGCCAAAAACAAATACGTCCTGCGTAGAGATGCCTGAGACTGTGACGCAGTCCTATCTGTTGAGCTGCCGTCAACGCCCTTGGGATTATCCCAACCCCATTCCATTTCACCGCATCCCCTACGTCTAGCAGCAAGTCACCAACCAGTCGGCCCTGTAGCCAGCTAGTGAGCTAGCTAGGACACCAGACAGCCAGCCAGCCACCATCTGGCCATACCTTTGACAATTTATTTGTATTACTTCGTTGGTCGTTTGCAGTAAGCCGGAGCCGGATAACCCAAAGAAGAAAAACGAAAGGGAGACAGAACAGCACAGTCCGATATAGCCTAAGGGGGAACCAACCTGAAACTGGGTGTCTTACAAGCCTTCATCCTAACGGAGGTCATATAATACTATTGGAGATTCAGCATGATACCATTCTAGGACTTCCTCTTATCCTCTGGGAGGGACCTGTACACGGTGGTATGGCTCACTATAAAATTGTACTGCCACCATAGCCAAATTTAATCTCGAGCCCTACCACCTAGGTGTGAAGATTTTGTCGTAGCCTCGAGGGTTAACCGTATAAATTTCTCAAAATAACATTACTCTGCAGTTCCCACGAGTTTCGGAGCGACTGTTTTCACAAGTAAGGACGAAGCCAAGAGGAACTTCAAAGTCGAGGGTCTCGGCTTTCACGGGCTTGCTTTACCAACATAAGGAAATCTCCGCCCTGCTTCACTTGCTGTTTTCCTCCTTGACAAGGTTCAGCCTCCGTCCATCAACCTAACCTACATACCCTGTAACCTTGTTTTTTCATGTGCTGAACCAAAACTAGTTTTACACACCAATGAAGTAGATGGCCATATTACAGATGTCACGTTTCTTCCTCGAATTTTTCCACAAAACATATACCGGATCCTAATATAGACCCATTATACCACTGTAGTCGAATGAATACCGGACAACTTTAAATGAAAATAAAAAAAGTTTTGGCATAGGTCCACGTATAAAAGATGTCGCGTACGAAAGCCCCCAGAAGGACGCCTTTGATCTCGACCATCTTGCCATCTCGTATAAAAATTTTAGACGCGCGAACACTTCTTATGCGGCATAACGCACGCTCGTCCTCTTTTTATCTCATTCGTAGATGAGTCTTCTCTTTTACTCTACCGTTTGGGAATACAGCCATTATCCTCTCGACACACAGATGAAAGCGAAACCTGACCACGAAATGGATTTATCCAGAAAGCTCAGCACAAAGGGGGCGCTAAAATTTCTCGCTAATGCCCACGACGTACATTAGGAAATATTT
Source organism: Hartigia nigra (assembly GCA_031001745.1). Classification (NCBI taxonomy): domain Eukaryota; kingdom Metazoa; phylum Arthropoda; class Insecta; order Hymenoptera; family Cephidae; genus Hartigia; species Hartigia nigra. The sequence continues at coordinate 1,231,206 of JARPRG010000286.1, forward strand.
CCTCCATTTTTTTTCTCATAAATATGTATACATATATACAGCCAAAGCACTCTTGCCTCACCATCAGCACATAAAAGCCATACTTGTCACTGTATCAATAAAAAACTAGAAATTAATTCAAACGATTGCCAGACGGTTTAATCTAAACCAAATGAATTCTCAAAATTCCAAATTAAACAGCATGAAGATGAGCAATGAACATGGAACACCCTGTAGGCAAGATAACCATTATAGAACTGGCCGACAGTCGCTATGGTTGTATTAGGTATAAGGACGGCAGTTTATGTACGGGACTTAAAGTCTTCCCTGCGCGTTGGGACCACACGCACGGCTAATGTCAATTTACGTTAGCATTACCTCGTAACTTACCTACCTACTATACCCACAGCAATGTAGGTATCATCGGTCGCTCGTATTTCTTTTTTCACGATCAACGTGTAAAGGTCGCGCACTTCCAATCGTCCGTCGTGAACGTTGTCGTTGTCGTTGTCGTCCCACCGTGAGGACCCGGTTCAAGTGTTCGTTAGTCCCTTCGTAAAGTTCATAACGAGCGAATTAGCCGTAAGGTGCTTCCAGGGAACTCGTGGCTGTGCCGTGACGTCAATGTCTATATCGTAAATCGAAGGACTTCCTGTCGCAGCAAAGTATCGTTATCGCGTAACGACCGGATTGCGCAAAATACTTGGTACGTATGTTGCATCGCTGTTAACGTTACATAGATCGTCCTTTTACGAGTCTTGAATGCTTGGGATAATCCTGTGATTTATGCAAATGATGATAAGCGACGATTATTAAAGAAAATATTTTTTAAATATTTTTATACGAACTTTTATGCGTCCTGTTACTGGTACCGGAGTGTACGGGAGTTAGGTCCTTGTATCTATGGGAATCATGAATAACATTTCTAGACTAGTTTCCATATCTAATAGAAATGTCGATGGATGTAGAGTGAAATATAGATATTGTATATACAGGTATCTAGGTGTATTTATTGTGTTATAGATACATATATATATAATATAGCTTTGTGGAACTGCGTAAGTTGTGTTTCTGATTCTCCACCCTCAGAACTATGTGATATTGTTTTGACGCCATGCAAACATGCCCAGAACAGAGCGTAATTCTGGTACGGGTGTAGCCAAAACCATGAATTATGCAATTCTCCCCCATTGGCTACTAGGACCCTCTCTGGTATAGTTAGGGATAGAGAATCTTCTCGTTCTCTCCTCTCTCTCTCTCTCTCTCTTAGTGTACGTATATCCCATTCTCATTTGGTCTGTTGCGTACGTTCTCGCCGTGTCTCTCCATGGGGCCAATACGAAGGTGTGAGAGAGAGAAAAAAGGGAGAGAGAGAATCTTCACAGAAATAGCAGACATATAATAAATTCACCACCTTCGCATTCAGTCTTCACAATTGAATTCTCATAGGGGTGCGCCAAAAACTTTTGATTTCGCCTAAATCCGAATTTGCTTGAACAGTTTTCATTCTTTCTTTTTTCTTCCTCAGAACTCGTTGTAAAAACACAATAGAAAATTTCGAGTAAACGGAACTAAACTCTCACCCTTTAACGCTACTAGAGTAAGCAAATATGTATTTACTTAGTCATCCTTGGGGATGCGAAAGGGGTTGGCTGAAATTAAAGGTTAAAAAAAACTGACTACTCCGACGCGAACGGTATGCTTTATCTCGACCGGATACTAAGGGTTTAACAGCCACCCTTTTGGTAAAGAGCTCTAAAGAGTTGCGGTCGCTATCCATTCTTCCGCAATAGCTACCGTTACCCAGGGACCGTTATCAACGGGGTACTTAATGATTTTCACTCGAGCAAACTGAAACTATAGGCTTTGATAAGAATTTCCCAGTAATACTGGTCCAATGGATGCTGAGGATTCATCTCAAGCTTGTTGTTACCAGACGGCAGTGTGTAGTCTGCGTTATGTCTTGGACACTTCTTTTCAGGGCAATTAAGAGTGAATAGAGCCCTGACACAGGGGAGGATCAGAAAGAGCGACAGTAACAACAAAGAAGTAAAAGAAAAAGGCAAAAAAAAAGAAGTTGAGCGAAGGCAGAGATTTGTTTATCGATCCTCATTTAACCAGAGATAAATCTAGGAGGATGTACCTAGGTCATGAACTGCAGAGTCGAGTGTGTTTTGAGGGTGAAGTTAACACGGCTGAAATGATTAATGGCTCGGTCCGTGTGATGATGTTACCCTGGGGGACATCAATCTACAACCACCCAAGTGCCAGCAGAACGTCCTGGCCAGCCAGAACCGAAGCAAACGTGTTGGAGAGGTTGTAGGTGGTAGGGTAGTGGGTACTGTAGGTAGCTAGACAGTTGGTACGAATCTACATGCATACCTGCCTGGTAGCGTCTAAACTCTATGAGACTCATCTGCGTTTTCTCATCTCTTTTACGTAGACTCTTTATCGCTGTCTCTGTTTCGCAATTATATGCATCGGCCTCTCTCGGTATGGATCCTACAGGAAATTGCACATTGTCAACAGAATAGCGCTTGTGCTTTCAAAATAATGGAAGAGGTCAGACCTGCTCAGTGAATTCAGACGGATGTTGATATAAATAGAGATCCTTCGATAGGACCCGTTCTATTCTCTCCGCTGTAAAAATAAATAGTTAATCAACTTAATGACGAACTATAAGAATATCCACGTATATATAATTCAACCATCAGATCCCCTTTTCTGGAGGCCAAATGGATTAATATTGTGTAGGACGTTATTTTCGACTGGCGAAAATTCACCAGTACAAATGTACCGGACTCGCCGGACTTTAAAGCGATAACCGATCGCTTATTTCCGCTTCCGAATGATTTATATCGTTATTATTCCATGGCGAACATTAATTGCCAAGCAAACATAGCGGAAAAACGTCAGGAGCATACGAAAAGAAAATCCTCATGCAAGCGCCGTTATATCCAACCTCTTATTCTTATATTTCTTTCTGGGCCGATCGTTAATCATCCGCAAAAACCGAGAGAGCCCGAAGTAAATTTCTCAGTCGAATGCTGCGTCACGGCATGTTCCCTTTAGCGAGCCTTGCGTCGGGACGCCTATTCAACATTGCTGAATTCGCGTAGGATGCACCGAAAACTGGACGCATATTGGCAGTCACTGCCGTCCTGCTGGTAACTGCGATCCGCGGTCTGTATACAATGTGCATGTCTAGATACTCATGTTTCTATACGTACGTCGTACTTCTATATCTATATGTATGTACGTCGATGAGCTACGTAATCACCGTATCGATGCAAGAGCATTAACAATATTTCAGGCGTACAGGATATCCGGAAAGTAGTATCCTATTCTTGGAGGTACCCACAATGCATGACAAAGCATCGTTCAATGCGATATTCTTGGAGAAGTTTTAAACCGTTTTATTTTCACTTGCCTACGGTCATCCGAAGGAGGATCCATGAATTTGACGGTACTAATATTAGATTAATGCATGTGACTAGTATATCTTCGAAATACTTTTAATTATTTTATCAACGAAACAATTGAGCCCGACGACACGCGCGGACTGTTACTTCCAATTAGCAGTAAAAAAAAGAGTAAAAAATAATGAAAAAATCGTGAACAGATCTGCTCTGGAAATTTTAGTGAACTTTAATGAATCCCCTCGAAAACTTTAATGAACCCGTTACGCTCGTTCGCAACAATTTTCTAAGTGCTCGTAGAGCTCGTAGCAATTAAAGGGAAGCATAATTTAACTATAGGAAAGGATTCTAGCGCCGTTTCTCTACTACGTTTCAGTTCTCTTTTCTGCTTACACTTCGTTCGATCTTCCTCTTCTCTTATCTCAGTCTTGTTTCATCCGTTAAGGAACTTTCAGAGGAAAATTAGCCCGCTGTGCTTCGCACTATCGAATTAATTGTTATTCTAGTAAAAATGGTCTTTGCTCTATACATTTTTTATATACAGGAACACGAATTGCCAAAAATCAAAGTTCATCTTATTACTTCGTCTCGAGACTGAGTTATCAATTTTACACGGAACCGTGATAAAGTCACAGTGAAAAAGTGACAACAGGCGGAATAAAGTAAGTACAGTAATTCACACAAAAAGTGTCAAACAAAGAGGGTATAACAGGAATTGTCAAGGGAGATGATAGGGGACCGTCATGCAATTCGTTTCTGTCTCTTGCGAAGGATACGTCTCCCTACGTGTACGGGAGAGAGAGAGAGAGAGAGAGAGAGAGAGAGAGAAAAAAGAACAGCGAAGTAAAGAAATATGGAACGACAAACAGGAATAAGAATGAGAAACGTCGTTGAGAACGCTTATAAAAGCCTGACGATAAGGACACAAGGGTGCCGATCGCTTAACATAGATCAGACATTTATTTTCTCACTAATTAAAACAGACAACAATATATTGCTCTGTCGCATCTTCCCGCGCACGCGGCGTAATATTAAGAGCCCGCCCTGCTTGCGTTAATTAGTAAACTCGCTGCCAGTTCGGTTCGAGCGTACTAATGAGAATTTGAGTAATGACTCTCGAGTCTCGTTCTCGGTGGAAACGCGCAATGCGAATTCGGCTTTTCGCTTCGGGCAGACGCGACGCCCAAGCGACGGGCTCGATTGCTCGCTTTCGCCCGTTGCTTTCGATAACGAGAAATGGGAGAATGAGAATGAGAGAGAGAGAGAGAGAGAGAGAGCGGGAGGGGGATATACAGAGACCCCTTTCAAAATACGCAAACACGTATTTCTTGCCAATGACGTGTCGGTGTCTTCACCCAATGTTATCAGGACGATTGAAAATATCCAGGTGTTACGTTAATGCGATTGATTTTTGATGACAGTATACGAGTTGAAAACAGCTGATAATAAATTTTACTTAGATTTTAATAAGCCGGTCGATCAGGAATTCTTTGCGCTAAATCAATTTTTCGTTGTACAAATTGAAAATTTTCAGACATTGATTAACAGCAGTAGCACCTTTTAAGTCTGTATAATTTAAGTAGCCCGGAAGGTACACTCGAATTAACAGTACCAAGTCTTCTGTATATACTGAATACATTATACAATGATGAATAACCGTATATTTAATCTGGCCATTAAAGGATATGTCCTTACTTTAAATACGTTTCCCAGTAAATTTTATTCCCCTCACTCAAGTATTTATAAACCAGGATATTTCGAAAGATTTCTCAGTGAGATTGATACTTTGAAATTGATAAGGTCCAAGCGATTTTTTATGTTTCATTTTAAATTTATCCGAACCTGCCAATTTATTAATTACGTCACAGTAAAGAAAGATTATAACAAATGGAGATAGCTTATAATTAAAATCACCCTTTTTCGTCAATCCCAATAAATCAGTTAATAAACGTAAAGTATCAGTCAGGGTATAGATTATTGGTTCTGTGGACGGTGGTGTCACCTAGTGGATACGTAATCAACTATCATGTCCGCTCTGTCCGCACCCTCGTCGGTGTTGAACATTTTCCACTTTACCCTGATAAACTACCCTACGCCATACTAGAGTAGAATTTTAGTACTGAATTATGTCCCAAAAATTCTCCAATTCCCTCGCAACTGATATTATCTAAAATATAATATATAACGTGATCACAATTATCTTCTTAATCGATAGAGACTCGTCTAATGAGAATCACACTGACGTAATTATTTCGTCATACCACTGTCGGACGGTATGATCTTTCATAATGCAGATATCGATTGTAGTGGTTATAAATGTGCAAAACGGGCGTGCACCTTTGTGAACATAGTATACATCAGTTCCGTATCCTGTCTGAAGTTGGCACGCGAGAACTTTCAAAGTGGATGGCCGTTTTCGACGGGATTCATCATAGAGAAGCCCGCGTGAATTCGACGAGAGGGAAAGCCGAATGGAATTATTTATAGCTTATTCGTTTCTCAATGTAAAACCACCTAAGTTACGTCCAAAGTTCTCGCAATATATCGCATCCCCTTATTGTCTATGCAAATCCTTATTTCAACTCTGTTAAAAAATACCTCTTGTATCCGTGGCACCCTCTTTCCATATTTCTGGGCATTTTGGTTGCGGTCCTATATAAGGTTGGGTTATACCTACTTACTGACTTGCTAACCTAACCTGACATCCATCTCTGCAATAGCACGACTATGCACGCCCATCCACTCGAGTTGCGATATATATAGACACCAAATCTTACTTCCTCGCAATGTGCTATACCCTGGCGTGGCACTCTTAATTTACTTGAATTTAAATTTAACGAGAAATTTCGGGGTTAGAAATTGATACCGGCGTAAGGGGCCAACAGAGGAAGAAAGAGAAAGAGGGAGACGACGCTGCTCCTTCGAATGGGAATTGAAAACACAAAGTGCGCAAGCTAGAAGGACACCCTCCTCTATAAGGCGAGAGCTTCCCTGAAACCTGGAACGATCGTACAACCCCGTAAACTTGGAAGATATTTCATGGATTTTATGCTCGCTTCGTTGAGAGAGGGTGAGAGAGGATTCAAGGAAGTGAAGGAGGGTCGGAAGAGAGAATGGGAGAGGAGTGGGAAGTGTACAATGCTATAAGGATTCGAGAATAGGAGGAGTGAGGTGAAAATATAGGGGGTGGTGGTAGAGGTGGGGGGTAAGAGAGACAGGGTAGTACATACAAGAGCATTACGCGTACAACATACTTACTGTATACTATCGTACTCAGGGCTGGTGTCACTATAATCCTCTTCGTGTGAAAATAACGATACCAACCCTTAAGCACAAAATGTAAAGTGCCACCCAAAGCACAAATATTTTGGGTAATACAACCAGGGCGTTTGATATCGATTTTTCAAGTAATAGTTATTAGGTCATTAAGTATGAAATGTCCGATTTCGAACTGAAAGTACTTGTTGAAGTTGAAGTTACTCTTTGACATAAATATGTATGATTTTTATTTGAAGTAGAACATATATTGTTATTACCATAGTTCTTTACGTCTGTGTTACATTGGTACTGAAAAAAAAGACATATATCCTATTTACGAATCTGCTGTTGGATAACGTTAGCCGTGAATTCTGAGCGTGGTGAAGTGGCTGAAGAGGAGGATATGTGAGAGGGTCGGAGGATCATTACGTAACCATGAAACAAGTTACAAGTGTTCCATTAATCAAGTTAGCCGTAACTTTGGAGGGAACTTGTTAGCGGGGCGACATCCGAGGTAGGTAAGTAGCGACGGAAAGACATAAGCAGACGAGAGAACTGGAACGCCGTATAGAAGTACACGAGAGACGCGACATCGCGATACAGCCCTTTCCTTTATTCTACTCTTTCTCTTGCTACCTTTTTCTCTCATCTTACTATCCTCTGCTCATTTCCTCTTCTTGCTCTATGTCCTTTTCGTGTGCTTACTCTCTTTCGTCCTTTCTCATTCTCTCTCGTTCTATGTACTCACGAGCGACAAGCGTCCCATGCATAAATATACATACTAACGTTGTGTACACTGAATTTCATCGTTTTATATAAATGAACATCTCGTGGGCTTTCTCTGCTGCGCTCGCATAGGGATGCAGCGGCACGAAGAAAAAAAAAAGAAAAGACGTGTCCTCTAGTTTTAGTGAGAGGGAGAGGGGGGGACGTCGTACTAAATCTTCTTTCAAATAAGCCTCCATTCATGGGAGAGGTTATCTTACTTAAGGGCAAAGTTCACGAGTTCGCTGATCCATAATCAAATTGATATACACAGATGTAGATGTAGCGCGGCTACTTTGGGCTAAAGTGTCAGGCCATTTTTGATAATCGAAGCTTTGTAAAATTCTCTTTGAAGGTTTAAACAAAGAGAAGGGGAATAAAGGGACAGTGGAAAAGACAGTGGATAAAAAATATATATATAGTAAGAAAAAGTGTGAAGCACGCACGGAAGCATCCCCCTAAAAATCCTTATTTGTCCGACGTTTTACTTAATGGGGTTCCCTTTTCCTTGTGGGGGATTTGAGGCGCCCTGCATTTACAGGGATGGAACGCCATAGGGCCCCTACGGTGACACGACGTCCCACGGGATTAGGCTTGTAGGCTGGTAGATGCTACTCGTAGAATCTTTTACGCGAAAACCCGCAAGGCCCTCTCTTCGTCCCTCTTACTCTTTCTCCCTCAGCCGATCCTTGTGCTCCTACGTTCCTTTCGGCGAATCCTGCGGCTTTCCGAAAATCCCTGACATCCTCGCACCCTCGCAGCCACCAACGTGGAGCAACCTGGTATAAGGATTCGCCAAGGGTAGCCAAAGGAAGCGGAATCCTCTGAGAAGAGAAAGTCTCGCATGTAAGATAGATACTGGATGCTGGATACACGAAGGATGGCTAGGTGATTCCAATACAAAAATCTCAAGGGTATTCTCGCCTGTATCGAGAAACAATAGGCTGCGATAAATAAAGGAAATTATTTTATTTTCCTATAAGGGTGGCTAAGGTATATGGTAGCAATGCCAACATCTGTCCTTACTTCAGGAATCTCCTCGAGGCATCCAGCTATATGGATCCCTTTATTTTCTCTCCGCTCCCATACAATATTTACGCCTTCACAGGAAACACATAAATATTTCAACTCGAACATCCCTTTGCCCTCAGTATTCGCCGCCCGCCTTTCGCGAACAGGTGAATGTGAGATTTTCAACGCCTCTCCTATCTCCACTTCTCTCATCAAGCTGATCTCCTTTATAACTGGCTTTCATCGAACTCCTTACTTGTTACCTGGATCTTGATTTCGAACCGCCGGTAGATACCCTGGTACGATTCTATCCTTTGTGCCTTATCTATACCGAGCTAAGATCAGAATCTTTGCGAATTTCAAGCTCGCACAGATGAAACGCGCTTTACACGAAGATTGTGACGTCCCATTCAAATCTATCCGTAGAAAGAACACCTACGCATACCGAGGGATCTGAAAGGCAGAAGGAGAAGGCCAAACTTACTTTGAACGAGATAGGAGATTCTCTGTAGAAAATGGCACGGTAGAATCTTCCGCACGGAGCAACATCGGTCCATGCTGGGTTGCATGCTAATGAAAACGTAACGTACCGTGACAATTAAACTAATAGATTAACAAAAAGAAATGCTTATTCGTAGAATGTCTACTGCGCACATAGTCACTATGCTAGAACTAATTAGTAATTAGGCAGAGGAGCAATTAATCATCGCTTGACCCGAGCCATCCCGCAATTCAAGCAGAGCGAGATGTTTAGGTCTATTCATCGCGGCCATTCGTTAATGAAGTCGCGTGTCGGAGCGCCAACTTCATTTCCCTTTGAATGTGACGTGTCGGAGAATCATAATTACTATACTCCGCGCATACCATTCCTAATGCGAAATGCGCGCACACGCCCTGTGCGGGAATGTCGATTATCCAGGCCAAACGATACGTGGAATCTCACCCAACGTTATCCTGAGCACTGCCGCCCTCACGAACTCGATCGTAATGATAACATGTCCTACCCTTGGTGGTTCCAGTCCTTTCTTCCGTCTCGGAATTAAACTTTCCTCTGACGAGTCAAAGCAGAGGAGCTCTATAACCGCCGAAGTGAAACCGCAAAATCTCCTATATCTACTTTCCACCGAAAGCCGTGGTCTTCGAAGAAATTCGCAAATTCTCACTATCGACACTCGGCCATCGCTAGAAACTTTCTGGGCCAATGCCGTCGAACCACTGAAAACGTATAACTTGTCCCAAGAGTATATAAGACCATCCGTGTGTACCAGCCTGAATCGATGAAGGCTTCCTTCGTCGCTGTAAATTCTATAATATTTCCAACCTACAGGCTCCTGTTTATATACGTCGCTGGAATTAATTGCGGCAGACGATCTATATTGGATTTAGTTTGAACGCAAGCCAGCCAACCAGCCACCATAGCCGTAGAAGCGAGCAGCTAATCGAGGTGCTCCCTACGTGTATTTACTATGCCGTCGATTCCTCTGTGACTCGACGCATATACGGATTGCGTAAACTTGCACGTATATTCACATATAGTATACATGTATATATGTATATATGTATACATCACTACGTATATATGTATACATCAACCGTGTAAATATATATCTGCCATTTCCTGGTTCATGCTTGCAGTCCCGTCATGCCTGGTCTGCCTAAGCCATTCGTATCCGGGATCCGGCTCATAGTGTCTCACCCCCTCAATCTACTCCTGCTTCACCCTCCCTCACTTCTACCCCTCCTTTTCTTGCTCACCGGCTTGTCTACTTCCACCTTAATCGCTCGAGCGACATCGCCGGCATTTGTTTGCCTGCGAGTTCATTGCGGAAACACAAATAAAATCAGCGGTGAAAATCGATGGCCCGGGCTAAACGGGCGCAGTCTGTCTCTTTGATTGTCTTCCGATTGCCTGAGCCACACTGCCGCCGCGGCTACCTACCTACTTCTCCTCTCTCTCTCTCTCTCTGCGCAGACTGAACTCTTTCCAGAGCCGTTTTCTTTTCTTTTATCTGCTCCTGGATGACGGGAACCTCTTCGCTTTATTATACAGACTTTCTTATTCTTTCTTTTATGGTGAATAAATGCCATTCAGACGAAAAAGTTATTCTGTCTCTCGGTAATTGTGAATTCATCTTTATTATATCCTTAAGAAATTTTGTATTTTTCCTACTGTGTGGTGACTGCCGATTCTATTTAATGCATATAGAGATATACTCTTTTGATTGTACTACCAGTAAGCCCTTCATGGATATGATTTACCGTTTAAAACGATTCCCTATGTATAGTTATTTGGATTTTCCTAGGCGATATTACTCGATCATTATTATCCCATGAGAACGTCGAGAACTTTTTGTGCTATACGATTCTTATCTTTTAGTACTTGTAAGATCCTGTCCTAGATCGTTTAGTACAGTCCTTCAGCAGTTCGTTCTATTTTCTGGATTTACAGAGCTGAATAAGTTCCTTGAATTTGCGGCTCAATCTCACCAGTGCAGTATATATATATTGAAAGGTACAGACGCGACGAAGTAACATTTTTCAGGCCGTTCTTATTATCACGAAAATCACTCTGCCGTATAAGACCTACGGTAGGATGGAGTCCCGTCGACAGTCGATGTCTTCGAAGTAAACACCGAAGACGCTCCTCCACGTTCTTTAAATTACGTCGATCTGAATACGGGGAGCATGTTTTGGTACTGACTTGGGAAGAAAGTAACGGGCTTTGATGCTCGTCTAATCTTCGCCCATTCCAACGACTTTGATATCCAAGTAGTTTAGCGACGGGAAAAAGTGGCGTAAAAAAGAACAAATAACTGAATGCCAATGGAAAAATTGTGTAGGAATTATCATTCCAACAGAAGTAGTATATAGATTTGGGTACAATCAGTTATGAATCGCCTTGGGTTAATACAAATATCCAATGATTGTACAGTTCTGATTCCACATACGTATCATATATCAAATTGACAATCGCTATACCACTCCAGTCAAGGATCGCTATTTCTATATGAATATACTGATATATAGAAATATATATATATATATATATATATATATATATATGTATATATATTATACTGCTTTCAACGATCCTTCTCTAGGTTATCCTGACCGATCTTCACGTGCATAGAAAAACCTACTGACGATCCATTCCTTCAGCTCGTCACGTACCAAACGTGCTCTGACAGTATAATATATTCCTAATGGAAAAACTTCTCTTTCGTCTTACCGACGCTTTCAATTTTCCGTCGCGTCGCTCCACGAATTTCGTCGCCCCCCCCCCCCCCCGTCCTCCCCTCACCAACTCCCTTTACTGATCTCATGGACGTCGCGGTAGGTAATCTGGCAAACGAAAATGAGCGACGAGGAATGAGCACGAAGAAGGAAAAATAAATGAAAATGAAATTTCTTGAACGTCCAAAAGTCACTCATGCGAAATAAGCGTCAATATAAAAACATCAAATCAAAAGTATGATTGAATGAAATTGTAAAAATCTATATGGTATGTAGGACTTCGGCATAAATTCAGTTCTATTGGTCCCTCGTCCATAGTGTAGGAATATTGTATCGTACCATATATCTACATATGAGTAACTATAGCAATAGTGAAACTGACGTGTGCCACCACGCAGTGCTGCGCTACCTCCTGGTGCAAGTTAGTTAGACGAACCAGAGATAGAATGTGCATGTGGTCGATCGGTGTGAGTCCGGATAGTGCGCAGAGAAGAGCGCCGATTGGTAGCGGGTCGCGGGTTCACCTCAGTCGTACTCGAACGGCGCATCGAGAAGGGTCTCGTCGGCGCGTACGAGGGAGTGTCGAGCGTCGAAGCGCCCCGCGTCGGTCGCGTCACGCGATCAACCACGCGTCTCCGTATTGCCTTCATATGCGTACCGTGATTATTAACATATCGTAGACTGTTATAATTTTTCATAAACAATCCGAATGTCTGTTGCACATGTTTTATTAAAGAACAGTGTGTAGAGTCTCGGTGTATTATGTAGTTTCACGTGAAAACGCTTTTTGTGCATAAGGACAACTACTTTTGGTGCGAACAACAGAGGACTGGTCGACATTAAAGGACACGTGTCAACTGGAGGTGCATCTGCTGGCTTTCTTGGACTTTGAAAACTGTAAGTGCTTACGTGATATCCTAGAATTGTCGTTGCGCAAGGTTATATGATCGTGATGCTCTTAACGTTCTACGTTACGAGCGTAGGGCTTCGTAAAACGAGGATTAAAATGGAGTGAGCGCAGACTAGGACTTACAGAAAGGGAATTCTACTTGATCCCAAATCATTTTTATTGGTTTTGATATAACGCTCGTATAACGACGACGTTACCATCTGACGTCTCAATGCTCTAACTTTATGCTCAAATTCACTTCAGCAACTGATTTCGTCTGCGTCAGTGAAGATGAAAAATTTCATATAACCTCGTGATAGTCGTTACAGATTTTTTCTGCTCCCCTAATCGACGCGATCGTTAAGTTACACAGGCTAATTCTATGTATTTCTTTTACGCATATATTTTTCTACCAGATAATTATCGCTTGCTGACTTTTTATTCTGTAGGAGTAAATCCTTATCTGTTACCGAACAAAGCCAATGTGGCCTTGTCTCTCGTAAAATCGTAATTAGGCTCCGGCTGGCCTATGGATTAATAAATAAAAACATTTGACGTGTGCAGTCAAAGATTTTGGAGGTTTTCGAAATGTGTGGCAGACGTAAAGTTTTTTATGTTTCTTTTTATTGGGGACCACCAAGCACGAGAGGGGAAATCGAAAGACTTCAGGATACCTTCGTGTAAGGTGGAGTCACGAGAGGCCGACTTAGAGCCTGCGCTCGCCTCCAACACGGAAATACACTTATGCGGGGCATTCATTTTCCGCTATCGTGGTGCCGTGCTTCCCCGCACAAGTGCTTCGAGATTGAAAAATTCTAGATAAGAAAGCGCCAAGTCGCGCGCGGCCTCGAGGAGATCGTTTCGAACTTCGTGCAATTTAACCTTCTTTACCTGTTTCGTCTTTTTTGTAACTTCTCCCTTTTACTCCGCCGAGTCTTACTTCTATAGAGATTAAACTACGATTATCAAATCCTTCGCGTGGAATAATTCGTAAATTTCAATAGTACTTATACAATAATTACTCCGGAAATTGGCGCGCACATATACACAGACACGCCTATAGACTTTTCACCACTCGAGTTTCACTGAGTTTTACCAAGCATTTAGCAATGGACTAATTTCACTAAGCAAATCGAAAAGATCGTTACCAAAAATTCCCAATTGACTTCTCATCCTTTAGGACTAATAAATCGTTACTTCTAATACAGTCAATAACGATCGCATTCGTTCGGATATTAATGGTTGTATTATACCTACGTACGTACGAAACGTTATTAAAGCGAAAATAAAAGTCGTCGCGAATTCTCAGAATTCCTAGGGAATTCCTAGGGAATTCCAAGATATCAATTTGTCTCCGTTGGCACAGGACGTGCAGTTGTATCTAGAATCGTGTATACAAGCGTATAACCATAGGTAAGCTGTATATATACATATATCATATACGTGCGAATCCGCCATTATTGTACACATGCTGTAACAAAAGATACATGGGTAGGCATATATACCAGCGCATTAACAGTAGGGAAACAAAATCTTTGTCGTCCGGCGACGAGGCAAAAATCGCTTTTGCTATTTCCATGTACAGGACAGCGAGTATCGGATGTGCATAGCTATGCAGTTACTAATATCTACCTATAACCTACCTATCTATCTACATCTTCACGTACCTATTTTCTCTCGCCAACCGGCTACGAGATACGCTCACGTATTCTCAACGTATGCTTTTCTAAGCATAGCCTAGGACTCTCCTGCACGTCCTGTCTACTTCGCACTCCCGCGACTGTTCGCTCTCTCGCTCGATTGCCCGTATGCATTTTAGCCGCGTGTGCACTTAAAATTTCCATTTGGTTGCGTATGCACGCAGCCACGCCGTTAGCCCTTTCTGGAACGCTGTATACGAGTATATATATATATATATATATATATATATATATATATATATATAAATACACACACATAGCATATAGCTGGCAGAGCAAGCAGAATTGTCCAGCTAGTTTTATTTCATTTCTCGAATTTTGTCCTAGCAAGCTGCACCTACAGCTCCCTCTTTTCACAATTAGCTAACTGAAATCTGCACTACTACGTGCGCATATACATATAATCGAGTGGAATGCATGAAAATGTTTTAAAGTATAATAGCGAAGGAGGCAAATGTGGGCCAAGTGTTCTCACGAATGGGCAATAATCTGCAGGTACCTTAGTACAGGATACGAAGGGTGAAAAGTGGAGTGTGTTAGGTTTAGTGGTAGTACCAACCATTTTCCTATATCTCATGGCGATAAGGTACCATTTTCATCGAGAAACGTAGAATCACGCCGCTCACGCCATCCGTGAAAACTGCTAAATCGTAACTTGCCGTGAATGATATTTCGAGATTGCTTTTTCTTGGATTATTTTCATTTGTTATTCTATATATGGGAGGTATATGGGAAATCTGTCGGAGCGGAAACGACTTATCGAAATGCTACCCGAGTAAAATTCATGGACAGTAGGTGCTACCCTAGTGCCAGGCATCCATGTGGCATGCACCCTGAAACTTCGTACTTTTTCAAATCCATTTTTTAACCCTTTCGTCCATCCCATCTTCTTTTTTTCCGAATAATGTTTCAGCTTTATATATATGTATTGCCGATACACAAGCCGCTGGTAGAAATTGAAATCCGTGAGATCCACGAAAGTTTACGGAAGTTCTTGAGACTCTACGGAAATGCTATGTACGTCGTGGACGCCATAGGCATCTTGCAGTAATCGATCCTCTAAAAGTTCCGGAAGCGTATATCCCAATTTCGCCATGCCTCCTGGATCTGTTTGAGATTTAGCAGAGAGGTCGACGAGAGTATAAAAAAGGAGGGTGGCTATCCGGTCGGAAAGGGCGAAGAGGCGGCAAAGAGAAATCGTGCGGAAACTCGGAAACCGAAGGGTAGCGCGGGAAAATTCATCGACTTAAAAGGTCGCGGAAATCGAGTGCCGCGACGAAACAATGTATATTTTCTCGAAATCGTGTATTCCGCAATAATTTATAGAGAACCTGGATGGCGGCCGGAATGCTTTTGGGCCACGGAACTCGAAACGGTACTCGAAGTGAATCGGCCTTTGGTCGAGCCTAACGCTCCGCGTAATCAATCAATGTCCAATACGTTACTTCGCTCTTACACATTCAATTTTACTGACGCAATTTATCTGCCGAATGTCAAACCGGAAGTGCACGCGGATGAAATCTTTTTCCATCTTGTCCCGAGCTGCACCCTATTTTCCCCACTAAGACTGATGCGAAACGAATGACGCTTTGATTAGACGTTAAGACTAACACGCGAAGAAACTTTCTGTCGTTTGGGAATCATCCTTATGTTGGGTGAAAATCGAATGGCAGCTGTCAGTGTTTGTGGGGAAAAAGTCGTGTTTCTCATAGTGACAGGATTGTAGTGAAAGTGTAGTGAAAATGTATTGCTGGTCCTTGAAATGATAGATTTTGTAGGTAAGGCAGAAATATATAGGCTACGCCATTGTATAAGATCGAATTATGACGCACAAGCGATATTCCTTGATGGAAATCGACAGCAAAGGCTACCTTAATATCTTTGTGATTGATACCGATGTTAAACGATCGAGTGAATCTATCGATTTTATGATCTTAAGTTTTCGCCAGACGCGACAGGATGGAAGCTGAACAATTTTCCGTCTTTCCTCTTTGTTTTTCAAAGAATCAATTTCAATTTAATCGCATACGGTTCTGCGCGACCGCCATTTTCGATATAGCATCACTTTATCGCACAGAATCTCGAGCGTACGATTTTTCCAATAATGAGGTAAAAGAATATGAGATAGGGAGTGAAGTAATGAGAGAGTGGAATGAAGGTTCGTTCCTATAAAAATTGGAAGTTTCATCTGTGACGTTTTAATCGATAACTGATATCGGATACGTGAAGAAAGGTTCCTATCAGTTTCCCAAACTGTCATATTCTCGAAACAAGATCCCGAATTATCATTTTCCCGAATGCCCAATTGCTCAAATCATACTGTCAGTGGCCACGAGATGGCACCCCGATCGGCACACCGTCGGTACATCGTGATTAAAAAGAAAGCCAAAGTTTTCATGCGTACTTTGCATCCGTAATACAGAAAATACTTTAAAAGAACTATGGTTACTTTTTTCGACGTTACACTTTACTTTAATTAGTAACTTCTTCACACACCTGACTAATGACAATCACAAGTAACTTAATTTACTTCTATATTCACGGCTATGACCCTTCCAGAAAATGAACGTTTGAGAGAATACAAGTTTGGAAAACTGATCGGAAACCGTGAAGAAATAATGAAATAAAAAAACAAAATCGTGTGCTGTTAATTGACGTGAAAAAAAAAACAAAAAAACAATTGGATAAATCTTCATTACAAAATTGCATTGGGCCAAGTCTCATTCCTTTCACGACTCTTGCATAACCGACTTTTTCCCAAGGGTCCGACCCTCTATTAACCCGGAAATCGATTCGCGGTTTCCCTCCAGCTAAACGCCCGAATGCAATGATCCCGACAATAATTCGGTAGCTGATCGGGTTGAAATAATTGAATGATATAATATAGATGATAATCGAACCTTTTTAGGATCAGCTCGTTCTAGAAATCTACAATAATTCGCTACGACCAATCAACGTTCTTGTCTCCTATTTTTGATCTTAAATCCCAGTGCTTTTACCCTCTGTATTCTAGACTCTATATCCTATACAACGGAAACAGCCAATTCCTAGTAAGTTTCTAGCTGTTATTCCAAGAGCCACTCTGGCAGTCTAGACTAGACAATCCCATCTAAGATAAACTCGAGTTCCACGATACAAATCGCTGATTCGTCAAGGGGCAAGTGTCCTAGAGTCAATCCTGATAGAAGTCCTAGTCGCTTCCTCATGGTTTACGTCGATGAGTACGATCGATCTCCGGTTGGGCTCTGTGGGTCGTATGGGCGTGGTTCGGTGGTTGGTACCGCATCCAAGGTTAAACGAATAGCAAGTTGTTGGCTGCCGACACGAGGGCCGTGGACGATACTACCACGTTACCCTTAAGGAGGGGTGGTTCTCAATTCTCCTCCTATTCTCTATAACACATTTCCCTTGGTCGACCTGACTTTGCTTTGGCTTCGCCTTGACTCGCATTGCCTTCATTCTAGCTATAGCATGCTTTTGCTGTGCTTTGCTACGCCATACCGCACCATACCATACCTACCCATGCCACCTCTACCCTCCCTCCCTTACTCTGTGAGTCGACTCGACTCGGCTTGGCTTGGCTTGGCTCGCGTGTTATTTATGTAGTTAATACCACGCCCGTTAGAGTAGCTCAACGTTTCTTGGAATCTCTTACCTTTTCGCGGCGGTTTATTTTAGTTGAGGTTCGTAAACCTCTAATTTCCTTGCGGCGGACGGGTTGATGGTAACGGTTAAAAGGGGATGGACGTGGGGACGAGACGAAGTAGCTTTAGCAGTGACATCAGGAACCCTTCGGAATTTGGGAATCACTCTCGAAGCCAGTCGATAAGCTCGTAATTGTCATGGAGTTCGGCTATAAACGATTAGCGCGAGGGTTGTTAACATCCTGTGTGGTACGAGTAGTAGTAAGGTATAAAGGCACCCACTGTGGACGACGTTAACCTGGAAAAATCGTGATTTAAACGAGCCACGAAACTCCTTTCTTTCTCTTTGCGGCTTGTTCCTTGACACATGACCAATGGTACCCTACCGCCACTTCTGTTTTGCCGTTATATTTCTTGGACATCCCTTTTGTAACCCCCTTCTAAAACCCACCCGAACTCTCCTTCTTTGCTATTCCGCCGCAAGTTGGTCACTGCTGTTTTTATTATTCTTCATGGGTAGTTAACCATCCGTTCTGCAATTCCGGTCATGATATATTCTCACAAGGAATTTAATAGCTCACTTTTGCCATTGAACTTTGCACTCGGTTACGTTATCGAATTTATCGATGTATACTAAGCGATCGATGCCTTTAGAAACTCCATCCTCTTGTAATGTTAGGTATATACCCTTAATAGTTAACAGGCATTTTCGAATGTGACAGATAACCCCAGTGGCAACGTGCCAATTTTTCATAGGTTTTCGATGGTTTTGGAGTGGCGGAGTGGGGGACGGGACAGTCGTGTATGCCGCCAAGCGATAAGCGTCGATATCGACGTCGCTCGCTTAATTATAAACGAACTCTCCGAAAATTGAACGGCAATTATTTCGTATTTCTTTTTTTTTTTTGTAAATATTGGATAGCACAGCGTTACCGATCGCCAATATACCAGCCAATTCCTATCATGTGATACTGGTTTACATACGGACCGAGGCTTCCAGTGGGTGCAGAGATTATCGGCGAATGTTTACGCACTGCCTCAGTCTGATAAGCACCAAAATCACATTACGCGGTAATTATAATTGAACTCTTACTAATAGATAGCTCGGGTGTACGACGCTATAATTGCGCGCGGCACTAACGAACTCGAATGGAGCGTTCAATTAAATGCTACTTAGCAGGCCAATCCCCGCGCTGTCGTCCCCCTCCGCCCGCACCTTCGCTGTACTGGCTCTATCACCCTTTTACACCCCTCCGCCACCCTATTCCACCATCCACCACGCTAATCACCACCACCGCCGCTCCCGTCTCTCTTTAACCTTCTCGACTACGCCGTGTAGATGAAATTGTTCCGGGCGACGTATTACCCACGAACCTAGTCGAAGTTGGTGGCTGGCGCGCCTACTACTAACCAACAAACGTACCAACCAGCAACCAATCATCCTACCTACTCACCTACCTACTATTCAACTTTTGCCGCTTACCCTTAGTGAATGTGTTATCGGTAACGAATGCGTAAAGATATTTTTTCAAACATTGAGGTATATATCTCAAAGCCTGCTTCCAGGTCTTTCGCCTTATTTTGCTATAGTGCTGCCTGGTTTCGTTTTCACGGAGACAAATGCTTTGTCGTAATATTTCCGCTGTTACTCTGATTCTTTGAAATGTTGAATGCATCAACGCTTACTCTGACTTCACCTAGTTCACCCTCTCGCATCGAGCTTCGAGGAAGTTAGGTCGCGTATTCATAACGCACTGACGTGGCATCCTGAACTTTTTAACTGAAAACTATACAAGCCTGTTTTTATCCGATCCAGCATCGGATAAACGATTAAACAATTATTTCTTATCTTTACAGTTTTTAAGTACATACGATCTGTCAGATTGACTTCATGCCATGAGGAATTTACACGCATCGAACGACGGTAGCTGTGACTAATCGGTGTCACGACAATACAAGACTTTCGCGATGCTTCAAATTAACTGTGAGCTAGTCTCATACTAAAAGGAGTGTTAGTGAAGAGAATAAGCTCTGATGTCTTTTTTTTTACAAGCTTACGAGCTTGTTTTCATCGCTGCTACAGAACCTACGGTGCTGAACGATCGAGCGACTTTCGCACTTATGTACCTTCGATAAATCCTGCGATCAAACGGTCGTTCAGCTGTCACAGTCTCTTTCTGCTTTTAAAAGTTTTCACTTGTTACGGGTATTAGAGATATTATTTAATAATTATAATAACATTGCACACGATATCGTGAACGATGCCGGGTTAGTAACCCGAGCAACAATTCAAGATTGACGAACCGTTTTCAATATTGGTTCAACACTGGATTTATTATGGAAATTAATTAAACAGAACTACAATATTTGCCCAATATTGGTGTAAGATTGAATGGGATATTTTCTGAATTGGCAACCAACATTCGTCCAACTGTGATCAATTGCAGCAATAGATATGAATTTTCTAAGTTGAGATTGAGATTGAATATTGGACCAAGTATCATTTCTGATGTTAAGCTAAGTCTTCTAAGAAGTTAAACTGTTTTTTTATTAACGTGCAATATGAATGCAATATTTATAGTATCCAACCGATGTAAAAAAAATTAATTCTATACTGTTAGTAGACTGAGTGGCACAATAGTAGACTTCGTTATTTCAGATGTCAATGCTTTTTTGGACTTGTTGAAAAGTTTGCAGTTCCATAAATAAAAATGAAATATGCGCAGTACAGGAGAACGTAGTATATGAGAACAATTGTCTTGTAAGGAAAAATACGTCTGGAAAAAGTGACAGAGAATCAGTAAAAAGGAAACAGGGATGAGAATGATGAAGCAAAGAAAAATAGAAATAAGGACGACGGAAGACAGAAAATCGTTTAAGGCGTAATGTCAACAATGATCCAATCAAAGGCCCAATATTGATTAAACAAAGATTCCAATACGGGATCAATGGTTAGTACAAAATTGAGGTGCCAAATTTAAAATCACAATGAAAAAACATATTGCATTTCACTCATTGGACCAATATTGTTTATCGAATTTCAAAGGTGAACTGTTTAACGTGACGCCAATGTAGCATTAGAATCATAGTTTAATATAGGTTAGTATAGTTGCTCCAATATAATGTCAATACAGTACCACTAGAGGAAAGCGTTACGCCTAATATTGTCCAGTATTGGTCGTCAATATTGCAAGGCTGGCTTTCGTTATTGGTCCAGGATTCTGCCAATTTCAAATTACTGCTCGAAAATTGGTTTAACGTATTCCTATGATTTTATGTAATTATTTATTTCTTTAGTTGAATATTATAATTTGTCCGAAGAACATTCGCAAGAGCTGATAGTCGTGGCACGTAATGCTCCCTTGGAGTTCTGTATGATGTACAATGAAATTTCTTATCATTGATTTTGACCTTAAACGACACTAGGTAAAGCGAGAATTATTGACGGACAGTTGTAATTGGTCTTGACTGAAGGATCGTTCTTATCCGTCGCTGAAAGAACGTCGAGCCTATATAGACACTGAAAATATAACACGTAGATCTTCAAGGAGATTTTACGTTCTACGATAAGGCAAGAGCATTAGGCTGATATTTATGAAAAAAAGGAACTGATATAACGATAAGTTCATTTTGTTACAAGTGTTGAATCGATCACGCGTGTAGAAATAACGGTATGAGAGGGTGAAATGAGTAGGGGAGTATAATGGCGGGAGGGAAATGTAGATCTGCTAACAGGTAATACAAAATAAAAATATAATAATTGGTCACGGCAAACGACACTTACGGCGATACCTATCTGGTAGAAAGCTTACGGAGCATATGGCGATCGTTAGCTACTGTAATGCACATTTATATCGTCGTACAAACTTGGCGTTCCCTGTAACTGAAAAACTTTTGAAAATTTGTAGAAAAGGACGTTACGCGTATACTGGAGATAAAAGGGAAGATTGAAAATCGAGCTCAGATCGAATAATTCGACGTGGCCGCTCGAGAAGCGTTTTAGAGTAGATATTTTGATGATAAGCACAAGAGAGATACGTGATTTTGTACGAAAATAAAATTAAATTAAAAATGCTTTAGAGCAACGGTACCACACGGACATTGTCGAGGGAATGGACGTGTATGTTTTACAAAAATGGCGGGAAAATTGAAGTCTAGGAATTAAGGATTTTCTAGAAAAGACTAAAAAGAGAAAGAACGCGAGGAATTCACAAACCGAGACACCGCAGACATTGGTTCACGCCAGTTTGATTTCTTGCGGAGCTGAGGTGAGGAATTCTTTAGTCAGCATCCGCTAAACACCCCTGAACTCTACGGAACCTGTGAGGACGATGGCAAATGGAAGTGCTAGGACCACAAAGAATGTCTTGTTCCTTGCAATCGCGCGAGTTCCGAGTATCCTGTACCTAGGAAACGGCATCCCAGTTATTCCAATATTCAAGGATATATATATATATTATATGTACATGGTATATCTATATAGACACGTTCAGATCCCACAACCCTGTATATACTATACATATGGCATTCGCCATTCTTTCCTTCGAAAGAGTCTCCCAGGACGTTTTCATTGTCCCTACCCCGAAGAGATACGAATGGATGTTTCCCGGCGGAGCCCATACGTATACTTAAGTGGCACGATATTATTTTCTGCCTACACGATTCTCCTTTATCCTGATACGCCCAGTACGAAAAGCCAGAGAGTCAGAAGACCCTTACTCCCTTCGAATAACGCACTCGCCTAACGCAACTTTATTCCGCCAAGTTCGTCTTCGGAAAAAAAGGCTTCGAAAGAAAATCCTTGGTAGCTCCTAACTTTCGTATTGTTAGATACCTCCACTCGTCCTTCACGAGGCGAATGACGACTCTGTCGAGAAAAACAAAGCCACGCTATTTTCCTTCTGCCTCTCTCTCTCTCTCTCTCTCTTAGTCCGTTTTTCGCTTTTTCTTTCTTCCCCATTTCTTTCCCAGCAAATAGAATCCACCTATATAAGTACTTAGAGGATAGTGGGTTAAGTTCAGGTCGGTATACGTATGCACCTCTATACATACAGAGTAGTTCGATTGTGCAAAAATATTCTGAAAAGAGAGTATTTACCATTGGCATCCGTTGATTCTCATTATATACCCCTATACACTTATAGCACGCCATCGACTAATCCTCTTCCTTCTCATCGGGTACCTTTCACTGAAATTCGGTGTCAGCCCTTCCCTTCTCCCCCTTTCTGGGCGGAATAATTTAAAAGCTCATTAGCCGTGCCGTTTCTTAAGTTCGGAATAAAGTTGTGCTCTCTCTCTCGGTTGAATTGGGGATGAACGCAGAAGGGGGTCTGGACCAGTTGGTTCGTTCAAGTAGGTATATCCTACAGTGTCACGGGGGGTTGGCTATGGTTGGGCCAGGAAATACAGAGGGTGGGCTAGGAGTAGAGTCAGCGCGAGGGTGGACGAAGGGAAGGATATAGAGGGTAGTACCAGTAGCTATACCCGGGTGGGTATATGCTATGGGAATGGTATGGGGACGGTATGTAGTATAGCCGGCTTTACCACATTGGTTTGTCGAGCCATTAATCGGAACAGCTTTATACCCGGAGATTTATATTGGATTAGGTTGCGGAGGTGGTGTGGTTTAGTTGAAGGCACGGCCAGGCGTAACTCTCCCGTAATGAACGTTATTCAAACAAATTCCTTCCGTCAAACTTTCGCGAATTTACTTTACAGCCCCAGTCTTGGCTCTCGTCTTATGACGCAATACGTCCCTCCGCTCGCTCGCGTTAAATTATTCTTCCTCTTGATTCTTACTCAGTTTTTGACAAACTCATCTCGTCAATTGAATTTATAATAGTAGGGCGCGAGATGGTATACCGCGTTAGGAGGGGGTTACGAAGTTTTAGGGTTGATATGATATCCCTGATATACTTCCTGTGCGAGAGGCGCTTGATTTTACATGAGAAATCTTTATTTTGCTCGATGACGTGTAGACGGAAGGTCAGGAAATTATTATCTTCCGGTTAATTAAACTATGACTTCCTCAATCGATATAGAAGACTTTAACTACTACCCTTGTAACTTACGAGTGACGAGCTGCGAAATGGCACGCACCCTTACTTGTCGAAGATACTTGAAAATGCTTTGGGGGGAGGGCCGAAAAAAAGATGAAGAGGAGACTGAGTTATAAGTTAGACGAGGTACAGGCTGTTGAAGAAGGAAGGAGGAAGGGAGTCGCGGATAACATCTTGTTTGCTGAACTCTGCTCCAAGGACCAAACCAGCTTTATCGATTCTACCAGCTATTTTTGTTCTTTGTTATCCTGGGTTATCGAGGTTGCACGATTGTTTGTGGCTAATTCGCCAAATTTTTTTTTTTTTTTTTTTTATTCATCGTCAACACGTTCGGCTTGTCTATCAGAAAAGATACCTATGGAATGACTATGATTTGACCTGTTTACGAATTCGTTCGTCAAGGATAACGTATACCGGTGGAGTCAATGAATTTTTATCTTCATTAAGTACTCTCACGTTTCCCTCCCCCGTTTGTATATTTTTAGACGGTTACAAAAAAAAAAAGTGAAGTATAATTTCGAGGCTCTCGAGTATCCGGTCGAAACTCGATCGTCCTTCGTAAAACTTGCCGCCGTTAAATCAGCAGCGGCGCAGCATAAGCAAATAAAAGTGTAGCAGATAAAATTTAATAAATTCCAAGATGAAAGGAGGCTTTTATGCCCGATATCAGTAGTGGCGGCTCCGACCGTGCCGTGCCGTGCCGTAAGATGATGTTTGATGCATTACTCCAGGTCATAGTTCAGCGAGCAAACTATTTGAGAGCCTAATGCTGTTAGCACGGCTCTCGTGATTTATCGATCAGCCAATACCACTCGGTATCGAATAGCTGTTTTATCACAGAGTGCAAAATCATTTTGGTATATGCATTCAACTTCAGTATACACAGATTGTACAGATAGTTACATATTTGAACATAACCTTTTTCAAAGAACATCAAACATGGCCACCACACAGGACACACGTGTCAGATAAATTTGCGTGTTTACTAATTTTCCAGCTTTCAATCCTACCACCATAATACCTAAACAATCCTTTTATTTTAAAACCTTGCAGATGTAATAAAAATCGTCTGATTGGATAATACTGAAATTTTCGACTAACTGTTCGCTACTAAAAATTAACAAGCCGAGCTTGACATCGATTTTCGAGTGTTTCATAGAAACGCCCTAAATCCGCCAGACTCCTTGAAACTGCGTTCAGAGATGTATATATGGCGCATCGTACAATTGGTCTGTGCCTCTGTGCCACTTCCTTCCCTGAAATTGATTAGCATTGTATCTCGCTACCTTAACCTGTCTCCTTGTCTTACCTCTCTCTCTCTCCTTTCTCCAGTCAATCCCGCTATTCTCTTATTGTGCCATAGTCCTCTCTCTGTCTCTCTTCTTCTCTCTTCTTGGTCCCCATGGCCATCCCCCTTGCCGTAACGTCAGGCAAATATATTACAACGCGGCTCTATCTGGGTTGCTGAGTGGCTGCCATTGTGCAGTTAGGATCCGTTCACAAGACAGCTTTTCCGCGTAAAAGCAATATCACCAAAAATCTATCCTGAGCCAAAGTCTCTCAGGACACTTAATTCCACTTCGCGAGCGATCGCTCGCGGCCCGATCTCACCCGACATTTAAAATGTCACGGTTGAAAGGCTTTCCCGGTGGAACGTAGGGGAGCGGAGTGGTTAGGCGGGGTGGGAGGGGGGAAGGAAGGCAGAGAAAAAAATGGAGAAAGAAAAGAAAGCAACAAGGACGAAGTTTACGTAGTAGGTACACGTTCTTCTCTGAAAGTCCTTTCCTTTAATGACGTCTGGAAGACACGTGGGAAGAACAATCTTTTTGCTGCTATGCAATTGGTAAAATTTACCTCTACACGCGCGCTCTCGACCGCCATTATCTAAATGGTCTCTTTTCAGAAGATAGTAATACATATTGAAGCTTGGAAGTATGTCGCGAAGCAACGTACTACAAGTCTGTTTACCTTAGACTACGAGTTGTAGCCCACGCTCCGCCAGCTGTCTCATATGTATGGTTGTTTGAATAGGGAGCCGACTTAATTACACTTTACTGAAAATTTCTTAGTCCCTTTATAGTTCGGCGAAGAGCTGAATTATAAAATCGATACGAAAGTAACGGAGCGTCGCTGAAAAGTCAATTTCTTTACTATACGTATAAGACTATTTAGCATATCAAGTGTCGGTACACTTATATATTGTTAATCTTACCTGGCGGCCGTATGCTAAATACATTTTCATTTTCTTTGAATACATGTAGAATGTCCGTGGAGTCTGTATGAGAATATGATAACTGTACAAGAAGAAAAATAGAATACATTGAAATTCATTCTTCGGTGACATACCTAATTCGACTTATTCGTAGGTCGTCCCTTTTGTATATACGGCCTATGGAAATACATTACAAAATGTTACAGCATAAGTTTATACGGATTTCCTTGAGGAAAAGTTGAGAGACTCTCTTACTTCAGCAATTCAGAAATTTCAGTAGGTGTATGGCTTCCTGGCAAACGATATAAACTCGTCCTTTACGAAGCAGCGTTAGTTTGACGCATAGAAAGCCTGAGAGATCAGTTTGGATGGCCGTTACCCAAGGCGTGCGTTCTCGGGCACAATCTCATGTTGTGCACGTGCGCAAGGAACCCTTGAGGAAAGTTGACAATGGAACGACCAAAAGATAAGAGTAGGCTATAGATGTCGCACTACTCTACTCGTGGCAATTCGACTTCACGGCTACGTAACCGCTGACAGTAGACAGGTCGAACTTCCTCACGGCTATGACTGTGCGGGGAGAATTCATGGAAACTGCGATTTGGAAGTAAGTTTCCAGCTTCTTGGACACGCCAGATGGAAAGTTTTGATTTAACCGACCTCGGGACTCCCGCGAGCTTTGACAAACTAACTGGATTTTCAAAATGGTTTGTCATCCGGTTTACTTTCTCGTACCTCTTTCGCTTCTTCCCTTTTCTTCAGCTTTTCTTGTATTGTTATTACCTTCGCTTTTCTCTGTTCTCGTCTAGTTTCCTTAACTACATAATCCTTATTAATTAATTTCTTTTAAGTTCCTTGCATAAATTGTCTCATGCACTCTTATACCAATTCGACTTACGCATTCGTTAATACTACAGTATCAACGTAATACTTTAACGCGGCTATAACGTCCTATATAATACCTTTAATATAATTATACGTCGTTACCACAGTATAATGTTTATCTCGTCCTAAATCTTTTTTTTCAACCAGCCTAATCCCGTCCTACGTCACTAATTTGGTGACTCGTCCTAAAGTTGGTACGATTTACTTTCCGCAGTCGTACCGCAGTGAAAAGGGTTAACTATATTAGTATAGCGACACTCGTCGCTAGATCGTGACGTGCAGGATTACTAGGAATCTTAATCAACATTCAAAGCGTACACTCAGCCCGGTATATACGAACGAGACCCGCGATTCCTTTGTGTACAAAACGCATGAGGTATTTCTTGGCCCTGGCGCTGCTGAACTTGTTGGTGAGAGCTCGCGGGGACATGCTCACCGAGTTTACCTACATCTTGGGAGTAATCCACGCGACGAGAGGTATGGAGGATGGTGCAAAGAGGGCGAGGAGGTGGGTGGGCAGGGCGAAGATGGGTTGGAAAGTGGATGTCGCGTTGGAATGGGTAGAAGCCGGGATACACAGAAGGAACCATAATAACGTTCTTCTTCCTTGCTCTCTCGTACTTCAGTTAGCCTCCATTATGAAGCTGAAATTTACTACTATCCTGGGGATCACCGTAGCACCTACCATTATACCATGTAGAAACGGTCCACTCTTATACTGAACGAGCTTAATAATGTCATTAGACGCGTTTACCATCCTCTAATCGCGAACGGGAAAGTTCACCGCAGTTTCCACCTGCTGATCTAGGAAGGCGAGTTTCACGGATATGAAATTACTACAGTCAATACCATTCTGCCATTGTGGCTGTAACGGCCCGTACTTTGGAGTATGCGCTAAACGCTTACGGTATGTAGAGGAGAGTTAGGCTAGGTTAAGAAGTGTCGGATTCCGCGCGTTTTGGATCGAGTTGTATTGAGTAATACATACATACATATATATATATATATATATATATATATATATATATATATATACCGCACATATCGATACCGCGCGGAATCCGCCAGGGTTGAACCTGGCGGATTTTAACGTGTTGGCGTTAAAGGGAGAGGGGGATTGAGATTGAAATAAAATTTTAGTCTGCGGTCAGCGAATGTCGATTCCAAGATCAGAATTCTCTGGAAGGTCCTACGATCTGTTCAGTGCTGCCTCGAGGATTTACGTGAACTGAGAACGGGATGTATTGGATCTACCAGGCAACTCGAAACCCTGGCTAACTACTAATGAAAGTTTCTCTCGGAGTAATTACTTTATTGATAGAAACGAACGTGGGGCGATTTTTCTCAATTTTTCTCCAGCTACATTCGCGCCCATATAGACTGGATGGAAGTCGTGAGTCCCCTGGGCGGGTAGGGGTGCTGGCTTGGGATTTATTTATAGAGCAGCTATTGGAGACATAAGTTTGTCAGGCGAGGAGAGCCTGGGAAGGCAGTTTGATATACGTTGCGACAGGATCAGGAATCACAAGGGACGAACGCTCTCAAACTTATCCAGAAGTTGGGCCGACCCCTTCCTGTGGGTTGTCTGCTCGGGGGATATAGTAGCACCCCTTTAATACCTTACCCAGTGCCTTAGACCTACTGTCTTTGGACGGGCATTCCATCTCCTCATGGACATGAATAAGTAGGCGCGATTCACAAACTTCCACTCGCCGATGCCACCCGTTTTCTTTCTTATGCCTAACCCGTCCTTTGGTCTCGCGAGGGTCGCGAGCCCTTCTGGTTACATAGGTACAGTATATATATATACATATAACCTCCATCGCCGTTTCCATTCGACTCCTCTACCCTTTGCCAACCCCGCATCCTTCAGACGACCGCGATAGCACCAACGTCGGCATCATTAATAATCCCCCTGTTTTCCTCGACCTTGTCTGAAAATTTGACCTCCTTTCGTCCATTCAACCACGAAGAATAATGTCCAAAGGCGCCTCGCGAGGGCGCAAAAGCGATTCGCGAAGAGCGTCGCGACGTGCCCCGTTATCTCAATATACATATATACACACACACACACACCTGTACGTATTAACAATGAAGGTAGGACATTAAAGTCCGTAAGCGTTAACGGGATTTGCGATGACTTGCCCCGAGCTATACGAGCTGTGGAAACGCGGCTTTGGTAATAATCTGACCGAGTATTTTCCAGAAGCGCCCCCTATGCCCTACCGTTCGTACCGCTCCCCGCCGAGATTACGGCAGCGAACTCGTCGCGGCCTGGTAATAACTTATCGGATCAATTACAGTTATTACTTTATTCCACCTCGATGCTCCTGAACTTTATGTTGCGCTGAGGTAAGCGAACCATTTCTCCCGTTCTGTTCCTCGCAATTTGCGCCTTACGTTAAAACGCTCCTCCCTCCCGACCCCCTTGGACTTTTTTTCCGCCATCAGTGACTTTCGATTTACGTTCACGAAAAGAAAAAAAAAAATAGCGAACAGGGGGTGTGTCACCCTCGGCGATGATTCTTCCAACCAAGCCTTACCCTTTGGAGGACTCCTTCGCTCTCTAGACTTCAGCTCAAAGACACCCTCGAAAACCGTTTCTCAAAAGCACTCACGGGAATTCGTTAATTCTTGATTTGTGAACTCGCGTCGTTGCTTTCGCAAATAAAGTCGGCTAACGACGGAAGAGCCAATTGCCGCTTGAGAACTATGACACTTCAAATCGACCTTCCTCGTCTTCCTGCTATTCTTCTTTTTCTATACCTTTCTGCAGTTAAGTAAGTGCTGGCTAAATGAACGACTCCTTATTCATCCAGTGCATAGCCTTTTTGCTATATATCTATGTACTTTTGGTATTATGCTAGGCGAAGACTAGCACTTTTCACTGACAATTAAAGTTCTGATTTAGTGCGTTGAAGGGTGTAATCCAAGCGCTCAAACGATGCCGAGACGTATGTGTGGATAAGTGCAATATTTCGCGAGTTTAACGTCCCTTCGTTCCTTAAGCATTCTCAGGCTTTTCAAGTTCTTCCAAGCCGGATCGATCCATCCCCGACTTCTTTCACGTGAGCTGAATGACTCTTGAGAAACTGCAGCCTTTTTCAGGTGTGTGTATATATATAGATATATATATTTATCTACTGGCGAATAGATATCTTTACTGGAAAGTAGACATGTGTGTGCGCCTATAAAGGGCTGTTTAAAGAGTCGCATCTGCATGGACCCGAAGCATATAGTGGTACCAGTCTAAAGGATCGTATACGCTCGAGAAAGCAAAGCAGACTCGTGTACGGATATGCCGTAGCGTGCTTCGTTTGACCATTGACGACCCGCATTCGAGGTTAAAGGACATCACCGTAATGGGGGTAGTGGGTTCTGCTTGTCACCTTTCCACTTCTTCGTCGCGAGGCCATTTTCACCCCCTGGGGTAAGCGAGGCCACTTCGTGTCTTCCTCATAATGCAAACGAGCCACTATAGCAATTTACATTTCCATTAGTCGCGTGTCTCAACTCCGAACAATAAATCTGGCTCTTCGGTTAACGCGAATTTGCCGAACCTCATATTCCCGGGGGCTGAGTTTCTATGGCCGATATACAGAACAAAGGATGTTAGTTATTTCGACGTTGTTTGCGAAGAAATTGTATTGGCACCGGGGGGTTCGCGGTGGTTTCTCCAGGTGGTAGACGTTAGACCTCACTCGTCCTACCTACCCCTTGGAAAAGAAAAAAAAAAGGCTTAGAAGGCGGCCGTGGGCCTCTTTCTTTAATATAAGACAACATCCGGCGCTAATGCCGAGTCATCGCCCCGAAATCTCCTTCCGTAGCGTTCGCACGGACTCACGGGAATTCTGCGAATTTCAGCAAGTTCAAGGAAAAACCTACCGAGAGAGATCAAGAAGCACCTGCTAAGCTTTTCAAAGTGTCTTGCTTATTGAGACTTATTGCTCCAGCCAGTCTTCCCTTAGTCCGCCTTCCTACCGAGTTGGTAAGAAAACCAGCGGTACCTCCTCACTACGGCCTCACCCTCGTGCTGCGTTACTACGTCATTTCCTCCCAGTCTCTCTTAATTGTTATAAATCGCTCGTTCGGTTTGCCAAATGATTTACCAGCCCCCCCCCCTAGTCCTCGTCAACCCCCTTCCTAAGACAAGTGCATAAATTACAACAATGATTTTGGTTGAAACAATGTAACTTATGACCACCTCTGAACTCTTTGCCCTACACACAGCTACCGCGTGTACTAGTATCCTATCCAAGGTACTATTCTGGTAGAATTTTGATTTTTTTTTTTAGTGGAGAAACAAAAATTCCAACTCCTTACGTATCCGTGCATAAGGAGTCTGTCGTCGGAGACGTCAGCTTCCAGGCATATTCTCCTTTCTCCTTACTCGCCTACAGGAATATTCCAGGACGAATTTGCCGCAGGCACGCCCGGGTTGTTTTCGAATGAATGCAAGCGCATCCCGGGTATGAGGGTGCAGCGGGAAAGACATTGGAGGTGATGCCATGGCGCGAGCAGAGAAGAGAAAGGAGAAGAGTTGCTTGGGGTTGGCGGGGAGGGTTAATCTCGAGGATGTCTGGCATGATTCCCGGATGGAGGTTTATTGCGTCGTAACATACCGCGGCAGGCAAGAACCGCTTGGCTCCCGAAACTAACCTCAACACACTCGACTCGCATCAGATTTCGTAGCGTTGGGATTTTACGTTTGGGATACACCTTCCAAAAGAATAATATCTTCAATCACGACTACGCGGATGGAAATCTCTTATAGATATGCGTTCCCGGATACGCGTCCGACATTTATATACCTACGTATACTGCCATATCACGTCAGGATCCATATAAGAGTGAACGTGAAACAAAAAATTTGCTAAAACTTTTATTTTCACATCCGGCCGACGGAGCGTCACGTATTTACAAACTCAAGAGACAAATTGGTCAGGCAATATGACTCGATGACTCACTGACTCGACTCGTATATACTGTAATGACTCACTAAGTTCCCTTGAATTTCCGGAGGTGTCGGCGTGCAGACTAAGTCGAGGCCCCCTTAAGCGATTATAACGTTAAGCGTGGCGTGACTCGTGAATGTGCTTATTAAACCTATTGTCAAGTTTCCCTTGTAAACTTTGACGAAATCCTATCTTGTTTCAGGAGGAAACGGTCGGTAACGTATCCTGAGAGTTTGACGTCGAAATTGCAGCACCCGGATTACATTCAGTTGGATTTCTCGCAGTAGTGAATCGCCACTTCTGTAAACTGGAGAATTTCAAGAATGTACCTTAACGGACTGTATTTGCAAGAGGCAGCGGGTGACTGGAAAGTTTAAACAATTCGCAAGTGAAATGACTCGTGTCGTCAAAGGCTTTTCCGGTAAGTCAATAAACAATCTCACAATTTCGTTTACGTTGTTTCTCTGTGATTTTATAGCAATTAAGAGAAAGTTTTCAATACTAATTGGTATCCACTCGTCGTCTAAGGCAATTGTCAAGTATCAAACCGAGTAACGCTTTAACGAAGAGATATTGAATTTCAGAAATTGACTTTATAAGAAGTACCGAATGGCTGAAAAAATAATATACAACAAAGGTATGCTGTAATATTGTATGAGTAAAATATAATAATCTACAATAACGATATATACACTACTTCGTTATTTTTCTCATTCCTTCGGCTTCTATTGTATTATATCTACGTCAAATAAGAACTCTAAAATTGGACATTACGATCCATACAGATTCTCAAGTCCTGTCCCAATAGCGTTTGCCGACAGTCTTATTGTTCAAAAGGGGTGGAACACTCCACAGTGGGTGGCGATGAAACCAACGGCCATCAAAACTCCCATTCGAATTTCTCAAGTATCTATGAACTCGCAGTGATAAATTAATAGTTGGACCAAAGCTCCTCTCTGACGGTAGAGAAAATCCCTTTTAGTGCTCCATATACATCGACTTAGGAATCTCTGCAATTTCGCCACGACACGTATACCCGTCGGGTACCGGATGCTGCAGCGTCGTCAATGGCGGAATAATCGTCAGCGAGACACGATGGAAAGGCACGTTAAATAGAAACAGCTTGAGCCTCGTGTCACATAGTGCCCCTTTGCCCCTTGCCCCCTCACCCGTACACTATATACGTGTGTCGGTCAATTACCGCGAGTGGATGCGACATGTGCTGTATAGTGACTCACTGGCGAAGCCCTTGCGTTTTTCTCCCACAAGACAGATATGAGTTTTAACCGATCTAGTACAAGATAACGAGGCAATATGACGAAAAGGGTTGACGAGGAGTATCCTTTGCGCTTCGCAGTTGCATAGCTAGGGGGTGTTCAAACACAAGAGCCATCTTCCTGGCTAACCGAGATTTCGTCGTTCTCACCGCACTAGTGGGGATCCTTCATGGGACACTAAAACCGTACGAAATGTTGTGTGTCTATATACATATATATATATATATTTCGTAAGGACCGTGTATGTATGTATATGTACACAAATAACAATTGGCAATCTAAAGCGTCACCGACGTCAAACACAAAGTTCCCGGATCGTATAGGAGCGGCCACGATATAAAGTACATCGACGAGGTTAACGTATAATGTTATGTTAATAGCGACCTTAACAATAACTTGGTGCGCCTTAATAAATTTTGATGTACGCCGCGATATCGGCAGGCCTATGTAATATTCAAATTATGGTTCCGCCCTACGAGGTAGGTTGGTAGGTAGGTAGATATACGCCAGAGAATTTTTATAGGTTGAGAACGCCAAGTCGTTCGATTTGGTAGACTGTAAAGTGTGGATTTAATGCGACACCCCGTACAGTATAGGTCTAGCCCCCCCCCCCCTTCTTCGACAGGTCTTGATGCTGTCAAAGGTAATATTCGTAAAGGACCATTAGTTGACTCGAAACATAATTAAGAAAAATGGTCCTTATCCAAGGCACTTGTTCTTTGAATTTTATATTAGATTTTGATAGGTTGTCTACGTATGTACGTATTGACGATTGATATTCAATCAGAAGGTATAGAATGAAAATCGATCCTCGTGCTGCACTAGAATCAAGTATGACAATGAATTATCGAGACTCTCCATACGTAGGTCTGTTAAAAAGCCGACGACATGCATATGCGAACGTGGAATGATTTGGTTATATGATTGAAGAGTATAATAATAACTTTCGTGATATTGTCGTACGAATGAAAGAGAACCTTTTTTTTTCTTTTCAAAGATTATTAAAATTTTTAAAGCGAGTTGGGTATCCATGAAACCGAAAGGTACCGACAAAGAAGGAAGAAACCATTATGCTAGAAAAGCTTATTTTGCCGTGAAAAATTATTACTTCGTACATTCTTATCTCTCTCGTTGACCGTGGTCGATATGCGCAACGCGTGATCCATACACGGTAGACATTAACGGTCCATTAAAATATGTTGTATTTCAATTTCCAGTACGTCGCACGTAATACCCCGTGTAAACGCATGCCGCCGGATTACATATATTACCAAAATCACGCGGGGTATTCCCTTCGCGAACATTTATTCACTTTGCGTAACGTGCAGTGGGCTATCTTGTTAGTCCGATAATCCGATATTGCCCAGTACGGTATTAAAACGTAAATACTCAGCATATGCGTATACGCCCCGTTTAAGTACACAACCAACCGCTCGATCGAATCTTTTCAGAGCAAATGCGAAATCATACCGTAAAGTGAATGCGGCTCATGCGATATACGTATACGCCTTAAATAAAAAAATTTCAAACGGATTAAAGCTTGCCGACGGGATACCTATATCGCGATGAAGTATCTCAGTGAAATGGAATGAAAATATCGAAGACGGCGGATACGAAACTTTCAAGCGTGATCTATCCTGAATAACGTGTACGGTATCTGTGAAGCGACGAAGCTTTTGGCATTTTGTCAAGTAGAAGGGACAAGGAAAGAAGCCGTTCGAAGGAGGGAGAAAATGTGTGAAGTGTAGAATAAAGTGACGCTGGTTAAAGTAACGTATACTTGCTTCGTGGTTTGGATGCTGTATGTGCGGAGAACAGGATCAGTATGGAATTGACAGTTCGGATAGAACAGATGCAACAGTGGGGTTTGACGGCTGCCACAACGTTTCAATTGGCCATTTGGATAAAACTTTTTAGAGCAGATATTGGCGAAATGATTTAAAGTTATGGGTATTCAAAATTTCAGTTTCAGGATAGGCAAATGAATAAAAGATTCTGCATGTTTCAGTTAAGCTACTGGTACGTCTGTCCTTCCCTTACACGTTTCGATTCATATACGACTGTCTCTCTCGCGCTCACTGTGAAGTATGGGGAACGTCAAAATCATCGTGATTTTTACGTCTTCTCCGATAAAGAATTTATTTAATGCAGGATGTCAGGTGTTGGACAACATTGTGCTGCTGTACTATCTGTCAATTGACATTAAAATACCGTGTTGACTGTTTAACGCTGTCAAATGTAGTACTTTACCGATGCAATGGAATGACAGCTGTCGTATCCGACTGGTGCGTTTCAGCTGAATAGCTCTGTACAGGCAACGTCGAGAGATATACGTCTGTCTTGAATTGAAAGAAGAAATCTATTTTCAAAATTCCACTTTTTGACTTTTCCTACATTTCGAATAAATGGCTGGTTCTCGTGTATACCTCTCTTACGTTTTCTATAGGCTGTGCCTATAGCTCCCTCGATAACGATTCCGATCCCCCGTTACGAACGTCGTCACGATCCCGAGAATGTCTTTGACGCTACTAGATAATCTCTTACATGCGAACATTATAGAGAGAGAAAACAACCCTCAGACCTTATGAATTCTCTTATAAAAGAAATGGAGCGTTCTTGGCCCGCTGCCGTTCCGTACCTTGGCTAGCCCCGCGAAACTATCCAGAATATTCAACCACCGTCTGGCCCACAATCGGTGGACTCTGGCCAAGCGGGAGAAACACTGCCGTGATTAGGAAAGAGGCGTCGCGACGCTATTTTAGAAGACGTGAAAGAACCGTGGAAATGAGCTGCCAGTCTGAGACGACATGTTTTTAGGTCTACAGGAATACAGAATGGTACATGTCTATATGTACACTGTGCGACATTAATGGCGTCCCACGTAGGAGGTAGAGGGTAGAGCAACAGAGCGAGAGTGGGGCGGCCAGCAGTGGCGTGGCAAGCCAGGCCTACGCGTAAAGGGGGAAGCCTTTCTCGCCGGCTGGGACACCATTAATGTCACGACTCGGAGCCGTCCCGTATAAGAGCGTCTCCCTCACTCTCAGCGCGAATCCCCTGTAAGACTCTCTCACTCGCTGTTAGTGGCGGTCCAAACTATCCCCGTATGATTAGAGTAGGATGAAGCGAAGCTGATAAGGATTAGAATTATTTGCTCTGTCTGCGACTTGCATTTTCATATTTGTCAGTCAAGTGTTGAGGTCCGACATATTTATTCTCTTAGCGCCAAGATGGCTATGAGTCGAAGCGAGACGTTCTTATGCGCAAAACATGAGGGCGTGAGCGAGCCACTCTTATACGCACTACGGGGCTAGCTTGGGCCGCCACTAACAGCGAGTGAGAGAGTCTTATAGGGGATTCGCGCTGACAGTGAGGGAGACGTTCTTATACGGGACGGCTCCGACTCGTGACATTAATGGTGTCCCAGCCGGCGGGAAAGGCTTCCCCCTCTACACGTAGGCCTAGCTTGCCCCGCCGCTGCCGGCCACCCCACTCTCGCTCTGTTGCTCTACCCTCTACCTCCTACGTAGGACGTCATTAATGCCGCACAGTGTACCATGTATATGGATATATATGTATATAATACCACACGACTGCTGCCGTGTATGGACCCAGTCTGGACTAGCTTGAAATATAACGTCATTCTGAATTCCGTCATTGACGGGAGGCAGTCTCAATCCCTGTAGTAGGCTTCCCTCCAATCCATCGGACCGCAAGGGAAGAAAAGAGTCGGCGCTCAGAAGCTTTTCAAAGAGAACCTATGTATCAAATTTCGTGGGAGCAAGAAATTCTCCTGAGGATTGCCCTGTAAAAGGTTTGAGAATGTCAGGAAAGGGGGCTTTTCTTTCTCGAATGGTCAGTCGGTCATCCCTCAGGCATGCGCTGGAGTTAAAAAAAAACTGATCGACCGGTACATATCGAAGAGACACTAAAAGGGGGATGAGGATCGACCCTCCGTACTCTGGCTGACGGTCGCCTATGCTGACTTCATAAAACGCCGGCTTGAATAAATAATTCAAGTCCTCAACCGGACGGTGAACAGATGTCACGAGGAATAAAAAATTTTATCAATACGCCCCGTTCGACGTCACGAACCATTTAACAAGCTTGCACGATGGCTAATCGACCTTTATCACTCGCTAACGAGATTATCCCAACGCCGTTCCCGAAGATACAGAAGTACCTCTTGCGAAAGGTACACATCCCGGATGATCGTAGAGTATACTTCCGGACGCTGTAGTGCAACTTCAGCCACGATCTCCAGTGAATTTCACGTATTAAAAGCCTCTCGAAACCTTTAGTCGATCGAACCTAGTCCAACCTTAAAAACACCCCGGGGGAATTTCGGTATTAGTCTGACCCTTAACCCCTTACCCACTCACCGCGAAAAGAGGAAAGGAAGCATAGTGTAGATCAGGTATGGAAGCAAGAGGGAATAAAGAATAAGAGGATGCTGCGAAGCAGGATTGCCAGGGAGGCTCTGGCCAAGCAAATTGGGAGTAAGATATGTGATGACGTAGGGAGAGCAGCTCGCTATACCAGTATGGCGGCAATAGGAGATGCGCGGCGTGTGTTTTATTGGCCCCGGGATAAATGGAAGCTCATTTCACGACCTCTAACTCGACCATAAAAATGATAAAGAAGGATATCACTGACACAACTGGCGTGAAATATCAAAATACATATGGAAGCCACGCGGATATACGCTTTATTGAGAATCAATACCGTCCCCTCGTTCGATCGACGTGACGCGATACGAAAGTTTACGTTCACGTGCGATATCGATGCCCGCCACACGCGAATTCTCTACTTAACGCTTTTGCGCACTTTATCGTCATATCTTTGGAATCCCCACTGGATATCTCACTCGCCATCTGCTCTCTTGCGTCACGCGATTTTCCACGCGGCTCCTGTCCCTTTTCATCCCTGGGAAGAGCCTGGGAGAAAGGGATGCGTATCTTCGGCCCTTGAAGGCTCTCCTTGCATTTCAGCAAGAGGCTGGAACGATAACGATCTTTTTCGACGTTTGAGTCGAGGAGTGACATTAGAAATCTTATCTTCTTGGAACACTGTGGTAAGGATCTCACATCGACCTTCGTAAGAATCTCATAAATCCAAGTAGCAGAAAGAATCATTCTCCATGCACCCAGGAAGTGGTAACAGTCGTGTATGTAAAGCCTTCAAGTTCGCTATTGCAAATCCGGATAGTGTTTTACGTAGAGCACTTTACGAGCTTCCGTATAAGCAATACGTTCACATTGAACGAGCCTTTAGCGAGGGCATGTTTTCAAAGCGTTTCATGAAAAAAATATGTAACATCGATGCGAGCTTTACCAATGGGACGAGCCAAGTGCTGTGTTCTCCATGGAATTTCAAGAATTTACATTGAAAATTTCATGACAATCAGCTGCTCGATTTACGGGATACGTTCATACGTGGATGTGTGATTTATTTTTCTGCGACGAGAATGACTGGGAAAAGAGAGACAAAAGTAGATAATGAAAAATTGCGTAAAATCGTTTTGCGTTCGAAATGACAATTTCGTTGAAGTAAACGCTTCGTTGGTCACTTATAGAACACAGGGTACATTCGCAGTATAATACTACATAAGTTTCAAGTGAAGTAACGGAGCTACTCTTTTAAAATGAATCAGCGAATATTCACTGTTTATTAGTGAACAGTTACTGAGCATAGCAAGTTATAAATGAACCACTGTGACATAATCAGTGAAATTCTACTAATCGAATCAGTATAAAGGAAAAAAATATTACTGCGATATCAGTTTTTGATGTAGTTTTTATCGCTAATTATATGGAAGATATTGTTCACAATTACAAGAAAAAAGCATAAGTGCGCCTGTAACTCGTGTTTGGTACAAACGTTTATTTGCGCTATCATGAGTGGGACTCGAACCTGCAATCGTCCGTATACCCGAAGTGAGTTATGTGATGCTCTAACCATTGAGGTTAATGTGTAATTTTTACTTCGATTAATAGTAAAGAACAATATTAACATATATGGAAACATCATAAATATATATGGAAATATGTCGAAGTTCAAAATTACTGTTGGTACAAGCAATTTGCAAAAGTACCATTGAATGAAAAAGGAAGAAACTCAAAGAAAATGATCAGAAAAGTATTATAATAGTGTTAGAAGCTGTAACAATTCACTGTTAGTTATTATGATCAGTTGGTATTATACTGAAAGTAACTCATACTGGAATGCAATTCACATTCGACATAACAATGCGACAAGCAATACGGTGGCGCCACAATGAACCCGTTATAGAGCTCCTATAACACTAAACCATGATTTTTCAGCAAATTTTCAAGCAACCGAAACAATTAGTGAAATTTGCACTGATTCATTTCTAAAGAGCAGAAAAACTAGAGGAATTAATGCCTGTGAGTAT
The DNA here is from genome assembly GCA_031001745.1 of Hartigia nigra. Classification (NCBI taxonomy): domain Eukaryota; kingdom Metazoa; phylum Arthropoda; class Insecta; order Hymenoptera; family Cephidae; genus Hartigia; species Hartigia nigra. The sequence continues at coordinate 1,270,905 of JARPRG010000286.1, forward strand.
CCAGTTCGCACTCTTTCGAGAGCCATTATATACGTTCTAGTAAAGAGGATCTTGTCGATGGCGGCCTTCTCTATATAGATATCAAGTGTAATGGATCGTTGAGCAGCGCAGTAACGGACCTTTGAAGAAGCCATTACGTTACGCACGGAGCTTTGCCCAGCAAGATGTCTCGACGACCTCAGTAGGTGGTAATCGTAGCTTGTAAGTTCATAGAGGATTGCTCGCACTTGGACGCTAAAGGGAGGAGACAAAGAAAATGAGCAAAACGGATGGATAATACCGGGAGAAGAGATAGCGGGATAAATGAAGGGAATTGAAAGATAAAGAAGCAAGAAAAAAATGAAAAAGTTGATGAGGATAGTCCGCTGACGATTTTTCTTACGGGTATTCATTTTTAGGATGGATCTTCTCGTGAAGTCCTGGAAGAAGCTTCATACATTTTATATACTTCCACTAGAGGCCTATTGCGTGAGGACTTTACTAGCGTTCCGACAAACGGTTCAAAAATTATTCCATATATTCACATTTCTAAAGTAACCGCAATCTGTCAAATTTATTGCATATCGTGAATGCACACACCGCTTTGAACGACGATAACGACGACCAATCGGCATCTCGAAAAAGCCACAACAATACTTTCGTGATGTTTTCGATATGCGACAAATTAACTTCGATGTGGGTCTTATACCAAAGGGAGGGATACTGGGAATATACATATACAGGGTTACTCAGTAGAATTGCATCACCTGTACATGGTTCTACCATAGAAGTCAAATGGACGGGATAACTTAAGGTGGTGCATTTCCAGTAAATAACCGTGTATATTTCGTGAATATTGAAAGTTGCGAGATTGGTGGAACACGGAATTCAGACGGGGTAGGGTCCTGACTAGCCGAGTCATTCCAGTCAGCTATTTTATATGTATATGCTAAATCAGTTTTAGTCGCAAGACATCTAAGCTTGTACGGCATGCATGCATTGGACGATATTGGACACTGCTGGTATTTCGTGTAAAATTCATCGCCTGTTATGACGATAATGACCATGTGTTTTGCATCCACGCGCTGAATCATTCATGACGCTAGGGGGTCAAGTCTCGAGCATCCATCGAGTGTGACCTCGATCGTCCTGCGTCACTTCCGACTTTTTTCAGGTGTACTTCCGCCAGAGAGCTTGCTAGCTCTCCTGTTTTTTTCCTCCATTTTCACTGTCTCTCCCTCTCGCCCCTACTCTATTTCCCCCTTTCCCACCACTCTGTGTCTCTCATCCCTCTCATCCCCACTCTATGTCTCTCTTGATCTATCTTCCACTGGATGCGCGTCCCATATTCCATTCTATTCCTATTATTACTTTGTTCCGCATGCCGCAATTCGGTCGCGCTGCACGTGAATATTGTCCGTTACGTAATCCCGTTTCTCTCTGGCCGGGTAGCGTAACTCAAAAGCACGCCGGATAACCAGCCCGCTCGGACGGTGGACGCTAGGGCAATACTTTTTTAGCTCGATCCATTACATAAAAATGTGATAAAACGGTCATAAAGTAGAGCGCCGCGGTAAGCGCGTGTAACGTCGTTAAAATAAAATAATGTATTTGTATCACGGGACCTACGTGAAAGTCGGACGGGAAGCAATTAATGGCCACTCTTGACTTTTCTCGATCCGTTCCTTTCGCCCCTGTGGATAAATATACAGGATATCTACTAGATCTTCTTTATCTCCCATCTGGACGGGTAGCCGATCAGAGTAGTTTATTGTGAAAAATAATAATCCTGTATACCAAGATCGACAGACAGAAGCCAGCGGCTTCGAGCCGTACTTCTATTATATATATATACACACACACACACGCGCGCGCGCGCGCACGCACACATGCACGAAGCTCCATAAAGTCCCCATATCCTATACTCAAGACTTACGGTTTCCCGTCTTTTGGTTTTTCAGACTGTATTTCTTTGGCTCTCTTTTTTTTTTCCTCTCGTCTCTCTTATGCCTTCGACGCTTCTCTCCGAGCGAGAGATATATCAGCGGGTCACGAAGCTCTCGAAGGCTTCTCACAATTGAACGCGTTAATCTTGACTGCGACCCGGTGAGCTTCGAAACGGACCCTGAGCTTTCCGGCATCAACGACGCAATAAAGGGCGGCCCCGGTGTTATCGCCTTAGGTTTCAACGTTCCGTGTGAACTTCAGGAAGATACGTTTTTTGAGAGACAGAAGCCACCTCTCGGTATCTCGATGTCAAGGAAGGCGTGTGCAATGCGCGAGAAGAAAATGAGTGAGCAACAGCGAAGGAACGGCCGAAGAAAGACGGTTAGAGAAATAAAGGCAGAAAGGAAAGAGTACGAGGATCCGTATAAGAGAAAACGAGAAAAGACACAAGAGAGAGAGAGAGATAGACACAACGGGCGTTAAGCTGAGCCGTAATCGTCTTATTCCGTGTTAAATCGCTTTCCCTCGTCTCTGAGAGGCATCCCTGCTTGTTCTCCGAATACGACTCGGCTCCAGGATACGACCTAGAGCCATTGTCTCGGGCTTACCAACTACATAGTTATAAGCTGGTAAGCGGCTGGAATTTGCAGATTAAAAGCACGCTGCTTCCTTCAGCGGGAGTCGTGTCAAACGTAATACCAACCTATCTACGTAACAGTTGTATAGAACAAGTGGCTGTTTTGTTCTGCACGAGCGTTCATATAACCTAAGTTTTCATTAGTATCTACAAGCGTTCAAGTGGCCGCAGTAAAGCATTGGCCAATCTGTAGAGTCTGGCAGTGATATCATGTCAATTCGTATAATGGACTCGTGATCGGTCTCAATTGACCTTCGATGTCACTGTCCTCTAGATTGACCCGATAGTTAGAACACTTGTTTTATACCATTGCTAGACGGCAAATGCCGTAAAGTCAAGTGCGCCTTTTGTAGCTACTGCCGACACTGCCATTCTTGTCTTTCTTATCTAACAGGGCAGCAGTGGAAGCCCCGAGCACCTTGGTCAGGAAATCAGAATCTGAGGTCGTGATCGCAGGAGATCGAGATGTTGCGGATAGGGGTGGATGAGAGTATGTGAAAGAAAGTGGGTGAGACCAGAAGACGTAATCCACAACGAGCTACGTCGTCGTCGTCGTCGTCGTCTTGTGCTCTCGTGGTCGTCGTCGCGTCACCGCAGCCATTGTACACCGTGGGGTCGTTCACCGAGATCGTGCTGATTCCTTCGAACGACTCCCCTCCAGGGTATAATCCTACCCTTTGGACGCCATCTCAATTGACCTCGCAGAGGCCTGATATCCTGGCCGATTATTAGGTCGTCTCACGGGTATACGAACATACCAAAGCACACACTGAGAGGACGTTTTTCCTTCCGAAAGATCAAATTTCTCTCTTTTTTTTTTCCGTTTTACTTTCTCCCATACTGAGTTTACTCATGTGGTTTTATGTCTTTTTATGTCTAAAGTAACATATAATAAGATAATGCCAGCCACAGTGGTATTGTATCTCAGTATGTACAAGACGCTCGAATCGGGGATTCTTCTTTCGATTGGATTGCCTTTTGCGCCTTTCCGATTAATTCTGGAAATACCTCTCCAAACATGCTTAATTATTATTCCAGCCCGTACGAATCCTGCAGACTGCAGAGTCATGAGATTCTGTGTATTATTCCGTAGAGAATATATGCTTATTTCTCAAGAATTTTCTTTATTATTTCATTCCTCTTTCTCTGTCTTATGTTTCTTGTTTTCATATTTTTATTCACGATGACCCCCCCCCCCCCACCCCCTCCTACACCCCGATGTTTTGGATTGTACTTGTGTCTGGTATATACATTCATTTGTACGTACGTATGTCTATGTGCATACGAATCCTTTTGCATAAAGTTTTGCCTTGAGACGATTTCAAGGGGTAAATGATAACTTCCGGTGACCTTCCTATAATTCCTCTAAATTGCCTCTGACTATTTTCTTATTCTTTGGGTATCCCTACAGCTACGTTTACACATTCGTACCTTTATGGCCTGCGTTTATTGCGGCGATCAGCAGCAGGTCAAGTGGGATATTAGGTGTTCCAAGAGCCTGGTTAACCTGACGAACTAAGCTTGCACGTTAGGGCTCGAGATTCCTTATCGTTTTGGTCGACTCGAAAGTTGTTAAATGCTCGAATTAATTATGGACGTGTACGCCTACCCTTACGAGTAGGAATGGTGGGTGGGTGCTTTAGATTAAGTTGAGATTTTCCTCGCAGACTTTTATCGACGTAAGGGCGACTTGGTATTTTTGTTCTTTTCGTCCAATTGATAATCGTGATGGGTGAAGGGATATAATAAATGCAAAAATCACTGATTGGCATTCAGCTACCCTATAAGGATCCTTTCGTCTTTACAGATGGGATCAATCGTAATTGGGAAACTATTCGAGTTTATATACATAGACTATATATGTAAAAAGTAACTTTTCGATAATCCAACCAGGAAAGTAGAAGCGAAGCATGGCAAAGTGACTGTTTATTTTTCGGATGGCGTAAAACGGTAGTCATCTCGTAATTGAAACGTGGAAAACTCACGTAAAAGTGGATACCCATTTCCGCGAAGGTGGCTCACGTATTCAGACGCGATAATGAGAACGGAGAGGATGGGAGTATACGGGAGTAGTCCTGCCTTGTCCCTAAAAGGGCGGTGGTATATACAGGGGTGAAAACACACGTCCCCCAATGTAGAACGTCGGAATTCGATATTTCCCTGGGAAAGGGTTTTATCCGTTCTTTCGGGCGCGACGACCGTTTTCGGAATTTCAATTTCACGAGTATGCTTTGGAAAATATTCATAGAGCTCATTGCGATTCTCTGGAGAGATCGCCGTGCCGTAGAGAGACGCCCAGGCGTTTCTATGCCAGCAGTGCCAGTGGCACTGGCGGTGGCGTCAGCGTCGGCAGTACCTCCGTGAATTGCCTAATTGAAGCGGTGCGGTGTCGGAAAGACAAGTAACTTGGATTTACCGATATGACCCACTCCGCTAACAAATTGAGTTAGGTTAGTTAAGTTGGAATCCAGGATGGGTTTAGCGTTAGATTAGGTTAGGCGGCAAGTTCCTTTACATTATTGGCTTAGTGTGAAACTGTGACTAGCCAGGATGACCTTATCGACCGTGCACTCAATTTCACATTAAACATCACGGACGTAGATGGACGTATGTCCGTCTAACCTCAAAACTACTTGTGCTCCTCCACCCAACCTCACGCGTAGAGGTTGACACGATCCTGACATAGTTCCTTGTTATCTCTTCGCTATGGCAGAGTTTGTACTATATACCTATTGCCCTTCCTCTGTGTACACGCGCAAGGGCACATACTAAGCCTTACGGCAAATAAACCCTGTGCTTTACGAGCCTCGGGTCATCAGAGCAGGTTTTAATTAATGTATCTCGCGCGATGCATGGTCCTTATTATTTATTGGCTGACTTTAAATATCAACCGTTTAAGATCAACACGGAATTACGGGGCCAAGCGCAGATAAGGAGCCCCTGGTAGACTATAATATCGCGTGGTATACCGCTATCGCGGTACCATCTAGCGAATCGAGTATTTCGAGCTAATTAATCTAGTCCGTGCCTCTTTAATTACCTATCGCGCGGGCAGCCATGCGAATAAATTATATGTCGTGCTGATCTATGTTTGGCTGACAGCAGAATCGCTCGGATACACACGTGTCACTATGATATTCGAGCATTAGCGATATGTCCAATAATAATGGACATATGTATATACACATATATGCTATAATAATAATAGTCTCAAATGTCGTCGGACAATTCCCACGAGTACTTTGGGATTGGTTTATAACGTCGCGAAAGAGTCAAGGATCCGAAGTGTATTCCCGTTTTAGGTTCAAAGGTCACTGGCTAAACGGGCACGTATAGAGCAGGTGCAATTTGCGTTTCGCTGCTGCGCCGATAAGGCGGCAGAGAAGTTACATAAGGTGGCAGGTTAAAGCAAGTCTGCGCTGAAAGTTTCCAAGGAGCATTAGACGAAGTTAGCGGAGGCACGTTTACTTCTTGGTTCCGATAAATACACTTATGTATACATATAGAATATATATATATATATGCATACACGCATACAATATATTTATCCCTCTAATAAGTTTTCACGTAGTTTATGAGCAATAATTACGCTCGGCAAATTGCCTATCATTTAAGTAGCGTTACAATATATCATAGTTGATTCTATCGCAAGCCTGAAATCAATAATGAACCTTGGGAAAGAGGTCGCGTGGTCCCTGCAGTCGTCACGCATCCCAACACCCGGTCATCCCCTTCGACCAACGCCCCCATTTCATATAATGACCTTTCGACCTAGGCGATCCTGAAAACTATATATATAATACGTACGTAAATATATGACAGTACCAAGTATTCCAGCTTCTTATGGTACTTACCCAGTTTCAGTTCCACTTCCGGTTCTCTATTATCATCTGTATAGTTTCGCGGAAGGGGACGTGCCCCCCATGTCTCTTGCAAAGATCCCGCCCTTGTACAAGACTCGGATGAAAGTTTTGATCCAGTCGGTTAGACAAAAATTAGCAAGATCCCCCAGAGGACCTTCTTAGGACTTTTCAAAAACGACACTCATGTCTGAGTAGGTCATCAAGAGTACAGATGACTTCACGGTTTGCAATGGAGAACCAAGTGCAACCACGAGGGTACCGTTTGCCAAGAAAATCCAATGAAAATACGTATCTTCCGCACTTGGACTGGAAAAGTGGAAAAGCTAGCAGTGCTTTCGACGTCGACCGTACCAAGAGTAAAAACTAATTATTTACCACGAGCAAATAATTCGAGGACCACCAAAGACTTCCTCTCGAAAACTACTACCCGCCGTTTGCCATTACCAACTTTACGTACTCTGGCGTAAGAGGCAATTACTTACGATAAAGTTTTCATATCCGATTAGCTTGATCTAAAGAAAACTACCGCGAGTGGCGTAACTAGGATCTATGAAAGATTCGTTGTGTGTGTGTGTATATATATATATACTTACATGTATATACATTCATTGGACCCAATTCTAGATACGTATCTCAGTCCCAATTGCAGGCTGCGATATTAAGACCCCCAACCAAGTTCACAGCCATTAGTATCCGTCCAACGGCACGTAAATTACGTATAAATCCGACATATCTGGCGTAGTACCTGGAATGCTCTAACAGTGGGTTAGGTCACCCGGGTCAAGCCGGAGAATAACGGGGAGCTAATTTCCATTCCTTTTCCTAATTTATCACCCTTGTACGATGGCCATCGCCACGCTTTGGTATTCTTTACTCATTGGCAGGCGTTTTACTATAACTAAAGTCTATGTGTATCAGCAATCGCTATTGACCTTGTGCCATACTCGTGACCCGACTCCTTATCGAACTCAAATTTTCCATGAAATCGAAGATGAGAACGAGGGATCAGATATTACTTAGTGTCTTCCGTTTGATAGGTTAAAATCCGTAGCATTGGTTTGCAGGTTATGTCTGATTAGATGGAAACTACAATTAGTACCTACATGGAGATTCGTATACTGGATGCATTGGGATGCTGTGTGATTGACATGGACCAATTAATTCTATTTATTAAGGTAATGCATTGATCATCTTAATCGAAAGCGGAACGTGTTATCGTGACATTCTGAAATTGTTTGGGCTAATTTGAATAGATTGAGAATGATTATCGATCGCGATCCACATTATAGATATATTGTGTATGCAGAATTATTCAGAACTATAGTATCAACTGGAGTTAGCTCATTCATTTGATATACATAGTGTAACCAATTTTGATTGGTGTAATAGTCTTGTACCAGACCTATAATATACGTAAATTATCCTATTGGAAATATACAGTATGGTAATTATGTGTTCGTTATCAGTTATCACTTATTGTTAACGTTTTATCATAGTCTGATTTATATTATCTTATATTAATATCTAATTAATTTTTATCAGGAGTGCCGCGAAGGGATTGCAAGACTGAGGTTATGGACATGGACCTCCGGAATTTCAGTACCCCCTGAAAATTTCATAAATTACTTGAAAGGCCCTTGGGCACTAGAAACTTTGAAGGATCGAACAGCCTCAGTTTTATCCGTTTAAGTTGACTAAATGTGAAATATCGCACGTTAGATTATAATTATTTATGCAAATGACTTCCGGTAATTGGAGTCTTATAAATTAACACAGGTACTCATGCTTTATATCCAATCATAAAAACGATTATTATCGTCGTTCGGCTATCGTGAAAGATTATTGAAAAATGCATTAAGCACTAATTTCCAAAAATCGATATTTTGGGTTTTCCGGGTTTTTATTCCCCAAATAACCCGCTCAGCTGGTGCAATTAAGCGAAAAGAAGTAAACGGTGCATGATTCGATATATCAAACGGTTTAGAAGTAACAGTCCGCTAAGTCCTAGAAAATCCACCATAAATCGTGTGAACCGTGTAAATCATTGATCCTCGCTCGGAGCCAGCCTGGAGCGTTTACCTGTCTCGTATAAAACGAGCATGTAAAAGCAACCGTGAAAATTCCCAGGCGAATTCACGTGGCATGGTAAACATCCCGTAATATCCGTCATCGAAAATGTGACCAGAGAATCAAGAAGCTCCGAGGGAAATAGTCAAATATCACGGGTCCTTACATTTAGAATTCACCAGTATGAATACGTGCATACGATACATCGATAGTTAAATATATCCATATCGAGAATATATTCACAACAGCGTGAGTATAGAGCATCGCTAAGGAATACTGGAAATGGAAATCATATCCGCCAACTTAATATCTCCAGTAACTCAATAGTTCCAGGAATCCGGATTCCAATAGATATCTCAATGCTTATCAAGATTCAGCTGATAGTCAGCAGTGCTAATACGCGTCAATAAATTGACTTGCCGACAAGTACATATATACATACTATATAGTGTTTCCCAGCGTATAGTGACTCTAGGGAGAAAAAAGAACTAAACAGCAACAAAACAATCCACCAGACTGAAAGTATATCTATATGCACATATATACAGCCACACCAGTTGTAAAATTTGGTATTAATTTAATCGCTAAGAAAGAGAACACATCCATTGGACAGACGACGTACTAACTTTCGATATCACAGTCTATTTATTCAATAAATTATTTCATCATGGTCTTTTCACAATTTATCCTTACAACTAAACTCATTTCTCCACCTATCCGAATTCTTCCACTCAATCCTAGCCTACGACTATTTGTCAAGATACATTTGAAAATGAACATTTATAATTAAACGAAGAGTGTTTGGAGTTACTTATCTTCTATTTTGCATGCGGATCCTCGTTGGCTCTTTTCTCCCTGGTCTCGGTGGGAAATATCTTTTTATCCCCCGTTGTATCTATGGGAAGCCCTTTCGCTCCTTCACACCAATCAATAAGGCTATCCTTCTGGTATACAATAAATAATAGTCCTCAAGGCAAAGTCTCACTTCTTTGTCAGTATGTTTCTATTCTTAATCCTCGTGTCGGACGTCCCAGGGAGAAAGAGGCTGAGTCTCGCTCTCACAAACTGAAGAGATCCTCGTGGTCAATTAGGCGCATGTGCGGTAGATTACGCCGTTGGATCTTCGGGGCATGGGCGTCCACGTCGATTATTGCCATTATTAGCAGTATTTTCTGATGGACTTTTCCCGGGATTTTTCAAATCCCGAACCGAGATTACACTCCTTACATAGTTATGAAACATGTAACGCACGGAATCGAACTCACTGTTCTCCGTCCTTGTTGCCACGCAACGAACGATTTCATGCAGCTGTTGACGTCTTTAAGGCTTCAAAAGAGCGAAGGTTTTGCTGGTCGCGTGTCCTGTTTATAGGTATAGTAAACATTGGTACGAATCGATTGACTCAAATTCATCCCAGACTTGCGGAAGTCAAGTCTGATGTCAGCAGCGATGATGGTACTAGTGCCGGAAGTCGAGAGAAGTCAAGTCGAAATGTGATAAAGGATCGTTCGAATGGTATGCCAGTAGCTCTTTCTCTCCCTCTTTCTGGAGAAACCACGAGAATCATCGGCCTCCTAGGGGAAAAGTCGATCCTCACGATACCGCAGTACGTGTAGTCACTATGGCGCGGCGTGGTAACCGATGCGTGATAAACACATCACCTAATTACGTACGGTGGATCGGTCTGTGCCCTCGACACGCAACTTGATAGAGCCATACTCCTTACTGACGTAGAGGCAGTACGTGTACCTGTACGTACGGATATCTAGTCTATTCGTGCAAGGCTTGTATGTACATGCACTATAGCCCTTCGTGTTACGTATAACCAGTTGAGAACCTGCTAGACACGTCGGTTGGACATGATCGCGATGATTGGATTAAATTTGCGACAAGAGGGATCATAGATAATTTTGCAGTATATCATACAGTGTGAAATATTGAATAATATATATATGATCGGTGACGTCCATCAATTGTATTTTTTAATAATATTTTATTTTGAGAATATCCAGGGTAACGTTTTCTTCTCGTAATTAGACTTTTGCAAGATTCAGTGGATATTGGTAAATTTCGTATCGATACTTTTAATTCTGTCGAATCATTGGTTTTCGATTGATTTAATGATATTCACAGACCGTCTTTGATATACGTTACCAGGATCAAGTGTCTCATGGTATTACAATTTTATATCAACCCTCTATCCTCTCTCGATTCACTAACGCGCGACATTTCCATTTACTTTCCATTTTTAGTCTCATTATTTCCATTGACTTCTTTCCTTTACCTTTCAGGAATCTTAATTCCCTTTGAAATGTGGTATTTTCAATGCTTCCGTATTTTCACTTCTTTTACTCAGCATCCAACGAATTTACATAGCTTCTCTGTTCCGTATAATACCCATATTTATACTGTGCACACTATATCGACTTGGTAATATTTATTCGTATATACATATTATATATATATATATATATATATATATATATATATTTCCACCCTCATCTCCATATCTAGAAACATATATGACCTCATCGACAACAAAACACTTTGGTGTATCGTAACTGTTCACAATAAAATTGGCTGCGTGGTAACACACAATGTTCGTGCGACCCTTCCCTTTCATCCCTCTTTACCTTTTTCTCCACCATCATCCCCCTTCCTCTTGACTGGCGCGTAAGAACATTGATTTAAAAGCTACGCCCACGTCATTTACATACGTTGCAGCGACCACCGTTTACACGGAAGTTGCGGTCTATTATTCATAAGACCGACTAGCGTCGACCAGTAGAAACGAAGTACACTTAACATACATATATAATACATACATACATGACAATGGTAATTTTTATAAAACAATAAAATCTCAAAATTATCAAAATCATAACCAAAACATGAATATCAGCGCTTACCATTGAAAGTAATCTCGGGTATCCATTGCTACAGCTGGGTTCCCGAGATCTTCTCTTATACAGTGTTACCATCCCAAGAGCCGGGCTTTTGCTACGTTGTATAAAATACTTGCGATTCGTGGTAAATCAATAGCGACGAAGCTCCCAGGAAAAGTGAGGCCGGACTAGCGAACGTCTAGTCGTGTAACTTGAAATTGCCCGTTTCGAGATGGGAAAGTTTTAAACGGGGTCGACGAGGCGGCGCGCGTCTTAACAAATTTGAATAGTCCTCGACTGTAATGCGAAAGGGTATACGCGAGGAAATTAACATCCGAGAAACTTGGCCCACGATCACGAACGGCATTAATTACTAACCATTAGATACCACGTTGGGATATAGATAATAACAAGGATGATAAGATCCATTAAGAAGAGGACTTAAGAGAGATGTGAAATTAAATGAAAAAAAATCATCTTCAATGATCATCGGTACAATGATAACCACGAGCAAGAAACATTCGTCATAAAAAATTCACGATCCTTTAGTTTCTTAAACGAATATCTTATTTTTGTGGTAAGGGGGGGGGGGGGAGGGAGGGGCACGTTCTCAGAATCCATCCTCCAAATTCATCTAAAGACGAGTCGCTTCAAACTCGAGGAAACGAGATAATTCGATTTCTCTTGTTTCCCCAAGAAATTCATGGAAACGAAATATCCTGCATTAAAGAGATCTCTGGCGCATAGAATTGAAATTCTGAAACCCAACATGATTCCTGGAGTGCTTAGTGGATCAATAAAACCAAGAATAATATACTCGAGTAACGACAACGTCATAATAACCCAAAATCCAAACGAAAAAGAAATATACACCCTAACCCTAAAATTGTTACAGCTTAAAATTATATATGGGCTCCAATACACGTGGTATACGTAACAGCTGATCGAGAATTTTATTATGACAGTATCATGTTATACCTAGCGCAATAGGTAGAGATCGCCACGATAATAGCAGCGCTGATGTAATCGTCAAGACGAAACTTAAAATCGTCTCGCGATCAACTTCCGTCTCCTGTTTAAACGCGGTTGGGACAAATTGGAGACTTCCTGAAGAAATCGGTGTAACTTTCGGAGAGTGCGCACCACCGGAACAGGCTACGTAGTTTCATGGTGAATTCGCGAGATTGGTTCTCTCCCTCGCCCCCCCCCCGCCCTTGTCCACGAAGAAATTCTCATTCCAGACTATCCTACAGAATCAAATGTACCTATGGTTATATCTAGCCGTTTCACAGTTCCGGAGAAAATTTCAAGACACTCGGCCGGCATTACCTGCTACTAAGACTTCAGAGTTTCAACTAGTCGACCAACTTCGGTCCAAGTGGGACGTCGGACTTGTAACTAGAGAAGAGAACGTCGTCGACGCCACGACGGAATCGTCCGCGTTTAACGTTAGGTTGGCACTCCGTATCAGCTGTCGTCGAAATAAACCACTTCTGATGTCGGTTCGTTGCACACAGTAAGTTACAATACTGTGTCGAGCACAAGGGAACTCCAAACAGACAAACTCTGGCTCATTGAATCAGTCGAGCAGCTTCGCGTTTACGTATCTACGTATATACATCTGTATACTTTCCTAGCCATTTACTGTACATACAAGGTACGTATAAGAAAAATACGTGTACCGTCATAGTGACAGTATCATTATGTTTGTAGTTTCATTCACATTGTTCAGTTCATGAACGTAAGTTGTGTATATAGTCGACGATGGAATCGAATAAGTGTGTATGGTACTCAGATTTGGAGAAAGGGTTGACGGGAAAGTGGAACATGGAAGATACGTCTGTTGGTGGGCAATTCAAGGGATATATTCAGTGATTGGATATATGGATGTGTGTTGTAAGCTTATGAGATCATCTTGTAAATTTCATTCTTATGGCTTTTTGACAATGGCACTCGAGAGGGGTAGACGAGAGGTGATGTTTGAGGATTTCGTGTCGTAGTTACGAGAAAACGCCTGTATAAATCGTGCCGGTGTCAGAGAGACACAAAAGGTAGTACGTCATTCAAGCGGGGTATCCGATAACGCAAAAAATTCACGTACAAATCGGTTGATTTGTATATGGGACGAGCGATACCGTATGGAAGACGTAGGACTTTGCCGGGGTATTTATAGCGCGACGCGATTTGCCCGTTCTTCGAGGATATCGTCGTCATCTGCATATCTACCGGAGGGTTATATTTGACGCAGCGGAAATTGAAAAACGTTGTCGGGTTATCGGTGACGAGTTTACGAGGCTGTTTCGCGGGGCTTTGTGCAGCCTCGAATTCAAGAATATTGCGACGGGGGCTTTGGGGTACGTGCGCGATCGCTTATATATCAAGGAGAAAAAAGAAAATATATATATATATAGTATATAGACATCGGGACGTTAAAGAGTCAGGAGAAAAAGTGCGAGAGAGAGGGAGAAACTAAAGCTGAAAAAGAGACCATTACTCTGCGAAGCTACTCTCCCTTTCTCTTTTTCTTTCTCTCTCATCCCATAAAAAAACAAAAAAAAACGAATCGACTTTCCGCGCCGCAAAGCACTCGCAGAGACTCGCTTGAAGCTTTCTGTCGGTGGAAGAATAGAGAACTATCGAGTGGCACAGTTATTGATTCGCGACTGATGCTTTGACAAGAAAACTGAGAGAGAGCGAGTAGAAGAGTGAAGAAAAAAAAAGTATATCATCCCTAAGAGTATCCGGCGGTAGCGACCTATTCGCTTTTGAATACTACAAATCGATTATCGTCGAAGCTACTTCAGCAAATGACGTGCAAATTCTCGAGCGGTTGTGCCTTCCGACGATATTTCGAAAAGAAGGAGGTAACGAGAAACAAAAAAATACGACGAGAATGAATCGCGTTGTTTGTGTTTTGTCTTGGTGCAGCATTGTAGAGTACCGTGGACGTTTGCATAGACGAACGTGTCGTAGATAGTTCCAGGGGTAGCGGCTAGTTGTAGCTGTCGGAACAATTAAGCGATAGAAATGTCAACGCTGATGGTTATAATTCTCGTTCTGAAATTGAGAAAGGGAAATCCTAGGAATTATGCGAGAGATCCCACTTTCTCCCTTCTGAAACGTATCACTCGTAACCTTCGACCTCCTCCAGGTCGCCAGGCATCGCTGAGTAATTGATAGAGGTGCAAAGCGAACTTCTCGGCTAACGCCATCGGTGAGAAGTTAGGCCAATTACGCTCGATCCCGCTACCGTATATTATCGGATGGTACGGTAAAGTTAGCTTTTCGTTTCTCAATTCCGCTACGTCGAGAAGGAAGTTTTATTCCGAAGTCCGATCATCTGTCCGCCAGTGCAGTTCACGAGTGACATCGGCGAAGCGACGCCATTCCACCAAGTCCCCCTGGCATTTGCCTTCATTTCTCCTTCTTCTACTCGTAGTGTCCCCTTTTTAGCCCTTTGGCTTTTCGTTTTTCTTTCTCGCTATCCACTTCCTGCCATCGGGAAGTGAATCTCCGATATTATGATTAATTTCCCAACCACGAGAAACTTTTTCGCTGGATAACAAAATTTTGAAAAGAAAAAAATTAACGACAACAATTTTTTATTTATTTACTTGTATATATATATATATTAAAATTAATAAACGTACTTGACTAATGCCACGTTACACTCTGAAGGAGTTCGTCTTAGTAGCTGACCGAAATGTCGAGTAGTATACATATATGTACGTCGTCTAGTTCGTGTTCCTTGAAGATTCGACTAATCCGCAAGCTGCAACCCTTCTCCGTATCCGTTTACCAAACTCTGGAGGAGTTGAGTTACGAGGAGTAAGCTTTCCAAGCTTCTCTTCCACTTCCTCCCCTTATTCCTTCCAGCCGTCGTCATCCCCTCCCACAGCATCTTACTCCTTACTATCTCATCCTTTTAACCTCCCAAACCCCGTATCTCTGCACGCTTCAATAAGGTCCCTATCGTTTTCCCAAATGATTATATTCTCGAGTCGTCGTTTTTCTAAAAATTTTAATTCCAGAATGGCTAATGCAACTTTACTGTTTCGAAGAATAAGCTTCTCGATTATGCATAACTTATCGAACGTGTGCGACGTTAGTCGTTGGAAAATGTGATTTTTCGGGAAAACGACGATTCGGGAATCTAATCATTCGGGTAAACGATAGGAATACCCTAGAATTGCCCAGAGACGTGATCCTTCTTGAATACTTGATACCTAGTACCGTATGTCACTAGATGGCTGTCTGGTTGACTGGCTAAATCGAGTTCACAATTGATCCTTCCCATGACACGCCACCTTTATCCATAAAACTTAAGATCTTACCATTACGTATAAATTCTAAGCGCCGAATCGAAAAAGGATAATGTAGTATATAAGAGTTATCCGAATCCCGTAAGTCTATTTTCTTTCGGAATAAATAAGAGAAATACATTTCAAGTATTTGTACTTGCTTAGACAATTCCCAAATAAATCTCATGCACCCTTCGATTCTATCAAAATAATATTTATTTCCATGCTACAAAGTTCCATGGTAACGCCAATATTATTCCTGTAGAATAACGCGCGTCTTGTTGAGTATCAGGAATATCTGATTACGTGCATCCCCGTCATGTCTCTTTAGGGACTTCAAATGGCATTTTGATAGATTGCGATAAATAAACCAAATGTACTGATTTTTTTTCAAGCTATGTGCCTGTACGAGTTCCCTCGGCCTGACGGTATTACAAGTTCGTTTCTTGTTTATTTCTTATCGAACTTACAGCTCCAGATCGAAACGGACTAAAGTAAGCCCTTTCCAAAGTTCATCTCTTAGTCCCATCTCGTAATTATAGTATATACGAGGGAGGTAGGTGTTTAGTGCCTACGCGCACGTAGGTACTAAATGTGTCCGTGCTAAAAATTTCCCTAAAGGAAAGAAACAAAATTAGAAAAAGGTGCCACCCACTCCTGCTCTCTAAGCAAGGTAGATATTGGACTTGAAAAAAGTCGGAAAGCTCACACGAATTTTCCAGCACCTGTTCAAACTTTCATCCAGGCTTGGTACGAAGCTTCTTTCGGAGATATCTTAGCAATTTACACCCCTTACTTCGATGGTTTTGTTCGCTCGCTCAAAATACAGCTACCTCCTGAAGTTAAGCCCATGGGGCTAAAGAGAGCGGGTACACATAGTTCAAGTACTTAGTTTGCTCGTTAAGAGTGACAAAAGGTTCGGCTGCTTTTGCACAGATAACAGATGAGTGCATCAGGTATCGCAGTGCTTTTATTTAAAATAAAACTTTGCCTGAAGAATATTTACCTTTTGATTAAGTAAAAACTACAGGAAATGACTACCTATGGACATTACATATTTACTGCAAGTACTCGCGAGCGGTTGTTGATAATCTCTTTTGTTGCAATGAGTATACAGGTATAACGTCATTAAAATAATACGTTGGGTAGATCAGCTCCACCAGGAAGTACCTGTGTTCCATCTGCGCGCAGTGCTTGGAAAACAAGCGGAAAACCCGATTGCGAAATGCTTAATCCGTGTACCATGAGACGTATGTATATATTTATATACACAGTGAATGAAGCTGGATGGAATTTCGCGGGATATTATTTATTGCGCTTGTCACGGTTAGCAAATGGAAACGGACGAAGCATTTGGTCAGGTATAAAGAGCCAAACAATCCCAAGCGGAAGTGAAATCTTTAGTAGTTCCCAAATGGGACATACACAGTGCAGCACTCCTTCTGATTACAGAAGGGATCGACAATTTTGGAAAGAGAGAATGGCGAGAGGGGTGTAGCGGGGGAGTGAAGAAGGTTGCCAGCAATGAAATGTAAATTATAAATACTAAGGTACATTATAAATGACGGAGATGGTATGTTAAGGTTCCCCGTATTTTCCTCTCCCCCCTCCTGCCCTCCGTTTCCCGTCCCCTCCTATAACGAAATCGTTCAGAGTCGTCCGGTAGTCGATGAACGAGATTTATCCCACAGCTTGAATTTCGAGTGAAGCCGCCAGGAATTTCGTCGTTCACTTGCTACCCTCAAGCCCAAGAGGGTAGTAGGCGAGATCACGAAATTGAAAAGCAATGGAATCGTTCGAGTCTCTTTTAATAATTGAAGTCACTCCGAGCCACTCGTTTCTCTCGGTACGTATCGAGTACGTGCACGGAAACTCGAAATCCAGGCTATCTGGACCACCCTTACTTTTCACCCTTATATATATATACAGACGCACCTAACCTACCTATTTCCTACTTTTCCTGTACTTTCTTTTCAACTTCCTCTCTTATTCTATCTGGAAAGACTGACGTCGTTCGCCTGCTATGTACTTTACTGGACAAACGAATTCTTATGTCGATACTGTTTTCGGTCTCTGGTCGTTTCTGTTGCGCAAAATCGATCAGCCATTTGTCAACGGTTAGATAGCGACAAACAACGAGGCGACAATGAAAATTGCACGCACGTGAATCAAAATACGCGCAAGCTCACGCAACGTAACCCGCGGCTTTGCATGACTCCATGTGTTGAATGCGACCGTGGTTGTAGCACGGCCGCCGCGGTCGATCAATATTGTAGCACGGGATTGCGTCTAGCCGGGTGCCAAAAATGTATGCAATATTATCTATCGCTCGCGATAAAACGACCGACCTGTTAAATATTTATAGATATATACACATATAATCGTAAAACCGCGTAAGCAAGGTTACTTGCCTCTGTAAAACACCGATAATAAACTCGTGAGAAATACTCGAGAAAATCGTACGCCAAGAAAGATCTTGCGGATTCGTTGTATAAGGGTGATTTTCTTTTTTAATATTCTATTACGTACCCAGAGCAGGATTCCAAGGGGTAGTACCGATCGTATCGTAAGTACCTTGAGCAAGCGTGACAAGATGAAAGATGAATATAATAATAATGGGAGATAGCAAGGTAACGACGATTTCTTAGGAAGGGTTTGAAAAAAGTACAGGGATATAAAAAGGGGTTACAGTGACCCCCCCCAGTATACGTGCATAAATCTTATGTAAATGATAATAAGTTTAATGCGAATTTTTATCTCGCACTTTCTAGTCTGAGTTATTTGGATTTTTAATGTAATGTTGCGCAAATTAAAATTCCGCAAGCGTCACGGCCAACGAACGGCATTCGCGACGGGATTGAGTATTTAATTACGGGAGACGAACAGAAAGATAATTGAATTTTCGTGCGATTACGTAAAACTCTACGGAATCTCATTCATTTTCATGGGAAGTCAATCTCGTAATTTTCTACCCTAACTGTCGGACTGCCAATACGTGGACGCCATCCATTTTTGCAAGATGTACATCTCTTCCAGTTAACTTTTCCGGTAAAGATGCCGTTCCAGTTTTTATCTTCTCGTAGCGAATGCAGCGTGTATATCCTACCACTCCCTGGCAGCCTTCGTCGTTTCCCTTGGTAAGGTTTGATATTTTGAATAAAACGCTCAGGAATGCGAAATCGGAACTATTGGAAAACGATTCGGTATACTGGATGAGGATCGGGCAGACTTCACCGTCTTATATTGAGCACTGCTGCCGATTTGGTTCAAAAATCGAATGCGAAATTTTGCACGAATTTTTTTTTATACTAAACCACGCTCCATCCCTTATCAGAAAGATTACCAAATAATGACAAAAATACGTTGGCTCTTAAATATATTGGTATAGTTATATAATAGTGGATATATATAGATATATAAATGATACATACAGTTAATATACTCTCTAAGAACGAATGAATGAAAGATACTAATTGAACGTCGATATTCACTGATACCATATAAATATAACGCTAATGAAATAAGAATAAGTAATACTGCATTGATTTTCAGAGCCATTGAATTGCTTCGCAAAATTTTCATTGATTTAAATTTAGAGAGTATAATTAAAAAAGAAATTGCAAAGACTCCCTCGAATTTAAGGGAATCATAATAATTTCACAACGTTTGCGGATTATATTGTGGAAGAAACACTTTTGACGTTGAGGTACTTTTAATAATATGGCTGACGTGCCTGGCACGATTTGGCCCAATTAGCGCGTCCCTCAGTCGTTACAGAAATTTCTCAATAATACGTAAACTCCGCATTGACTTTACTGAGTTAAAGGCGAAGTACTTGACGGGAGGTAAACAGTTTAAGGTTAAATTTAAAGTGTATTTGTACGACTATTAGAATCTGGCAAATTCTACGCATTTAACGTCATCGTTAATATTATTACTTATCCGACGGCGAGAATGACAAATTATCTCGTGGTAAAATGAGAATTGTTACAGTGAGTTCTGAAGGGTGGAAATATGTGAGGAGAGGGGATGAAATGATAGGATTAAAAGTTAATATTGATTATCTTTTAATTCGTTTAAAATATCAAGCTGTCATATATAAAGTTTCATCCGTCATTCAGTACAAGAACGATCGTACAACGAATATTAAAATTTTGTACGCACATAAATCGCGTACTGTAATGTCAAAGGTGGCTGGACATCAAAGGTACAATTGGCGAGTCCAGAATTTTAACATTATAAACATTTTTCATGGAAATTAAATGTTTGTCTGCTTTGTCTACGGAATGCTTTTACACACAGCGAATACTCGAGGCGCCGATCGACTCGCTTTAAGCGAATTCCGCTCAGGAACAAACCCTCTCTTTTGCCATCTCCGCTGTACCTCTTTCATTTCTGCCAACCTAACAGAACGAAAGATACGGTTGATAAAGGTATTATAAAAACTCGGCCTTATCTTTCCAACCCTGCTACCAACTATAGCATACAGTATACTCGGACAATTCGTAATACATTGAAAAAAAAAAAAAAATTAAAAAATACGGCAGAGGATAAACGCACGATATTCCGTTTCAAGAAATATCCATGAGTACACAGCAGCATAGTTTCTGTAAATTCCGATTCGCTTTATATCTTTTATTTTTTTTAAATATTCCTGTTCCACTGCCATGCTATAATATCTCTCCCGTTATCTAGATGCTCTGCCATCGTCGCATTTTTTCAAAAGAATATTCGCGTGGCACACATATAGTCAGCAAGTATATCGTACATTTAGCGAACAGCTCAATTGAAAGAGAAACAGTAGGTACCAACCGTAATAGCCAAAAACGTCATGTTCTGGAACATCACCACCATAATATCAAAGTTTACATGATGCTGTTATTTTGCTGGAAATATGCTTGGATATTTGGAA
Organism: Hartigia nigra; assembly: GCA_031001745.1. NCBI lineage: Eukaryota > Metazoa > Arthropoda > Insecta > Hymenoptera > Cephidae > Hartigia > Hartigia nigra. The sequence continues at coordinate 1,291,496 of JARPRG010000286.1, forward strand.
GAGGTGCCGTTTTTGGCTATCTGGAGATCTAGGTTGTAAAATAAAAGAAAAATATTTTCTCTCACGTTCTCACTTGACAGGACGACATGGACCTTCCATTGCTAATCGGTTTACCGAGGGTCGCCTTTCCGAATTTCTTAATCTTGTTACATCCTCGTTCCTGCAAGGAACAGAGCTGAACGTAGCTCTAGGTAAAAGTTTGAGCCAATCCACGACAAACCGCGACTCCTCGTCCGAGAAGAAGAGGAAGTTGTCGCACAGAGCGAATTGCATATTTATGGCACCTACTTTCGTTGTCACAACTTAGGTGCCAGGGATAGTTGCAAGTTCCTTGAACAAGAAGGGGTCGCAAAGGGAGATAAGAAGAAGCTACGCAAATGACGTACTAAGGTGTGACGTAAGGAAGGAAGAGTGGTACGAGAAATAACAAAAAAAAAACCAAACTTCCTTGAAAATTGCATTGAATAGTGGAGGAGACTCGTCCGAATGCTTCTCGAAGCGTTCTGCCGATTTAATAACGTAAATTGTGCGCGAGCTTTAGGAGTTTCGTCACGAATTTTTCGAAAGCACACTATCGAGTGTTCGGGTTCCTGGCGAGAATACAGAGATCTTTTCAGTGGCAGAGCTGTGCGCGCATTTCCTCCCCTTCGACGTTCACCCTTCCTTATATAGAGCTAGCCTGCTGGTACCTTCCAGCAACCTGCCTACCTGCTTTCTTGACTTTCTCCCTTTCACCCCTCCCCCCTTCTCCATCCCTTTCGCCTCTCCATTATTCGGTGACAGATACAGGGTGTGTCGTCGGAAGTTAAACGGCAAATTACTTGGACAGCGTGACTCGCATAAAGCCGATTTTCAGCTAATGTTCGCCAGGCTTTGCAAACCTCTTCAAAGTTGCCCGCCATCTTTACTGCACGATATTCTGTTTCTTTTTTGTTTTTTTTTTTAACCAAAACCAGGCACGTTCCATCGCCCGAGAGGATACTACAGTTTTCTCTTCTTCTTGGTACAAAGTGTATATATGTATAGAAATCCAGGAAGATAGGCCCCGCGGCAATTCTCTTAGAACGATTAACGAATGTAAAATTCCCGGCAATTAAGGAGAACTTCCATAAGCCTGTGTCGTCGTGTCCTCGATCTACGTGGTTCAAATTGGGCCAGGCTGGTAGGTGGGTAGAGGCGTTTGTTAGGAAGTAGGTGGCAAGGAAGGTAGGTAGCCAACCACTGGGTAACCGTTTCTACGAGATATCCGCGTCCACGAGGATAATTCAAGGCATTCGTGGTGTTATCGCGGTTCATAAATATTGCGACTCGAGGCCGCGCGGCAATATCCGCCCGCCCCGTGACTTCGTCTTCGGGAGTGGCTCTGATGCGATTAGATTTCTTTTTTTTTTTTCGTATGCAGAGCGCGACGAGGCACGAGCGTGGAATCGTATCTTAAAATAGCGGGCATTCATAACGCGGTATTTTCTCGGGGTGATTTGCATGTGAGTAATGAAGGTGGTATGATGGGGCTAAGGATGAGCGTTGGAGGAGGTAGTAGGACTGGGTAAATTCAGGCACGTCGGGAATGGAAACTTGAAAACGCGTGGTATCAGCTCACGACAGACGTGATAACCGCTTCTGTATGAAGTGTCGTTTAAGCACCCCCGTGGAATGGCCCTATCGTATAAAGCGCCTCGATATACTATCCCCTTTACGAACTCCTCGAATAAAAAAAGAGAGCATAGGCAAATTCTTCGAGGTTCTCAATGCCATTCAAAATCCTAAGGCCTCCTGTAGAAAAGAAAATGCCAGATAGCATGCCAGTTACTATACAGTAGCGCCATATTCGATATAGCGGCAAAAATTGGTAGAGAAAGCTACAGTACGATTCTCAAGAAAATACTTTGCAAATTCGTTAAGTGTTCACGTTTCTCGATAAGGTCCAAGTCAAGTTTCCGGGTAAGTTATCCGTAGTGGCGCGAGCCTTTTTATTTAAAGGGATACCAACTCACCCTCCCTTTTTTTCTCTCTTAAGAGATTATTTCATCCCTCTTTCATCGTACCTCCTAAGGAAGACCTATCGGCTAACCAAGACTCAGGCAACCACCACCTCCCGTTCATCCCCAACTTATTTTCCTTCATTCCACCTTTTCTCCGTCTCTCTCTTAGTCCTTCCTACCACCACCCTCGTTTTCTTCCTCCCTTCTTGAGTCCCCCACGCTCTTCCACCCCTCCTCACAATTTCGTACAAGCCGGCTTCCTCAAAACCGCGCTCCAATCCCCTAGCTTTATTTTTCCACGAAATGAACGGCTCGACCGCGACGCCGACGCCTTGACTTCACGAAAATCGCAAGGCTTTTCTGACAAATGTCACTGCTCCATTTTCGAGCGTCTTGACGAGTACCTCGATCAAAACGTTTCACGTAAAAAGTCGACGTCATCAAGCGTTCGAGTAGATAGAAATACTCAAGGGCGGGAGAATGTATATGGCGCGATAAAGAAAGGAACAAAATGAAATGAAAAACAGGCGGAAGCAACGCTTAAATAACAAAACAATATAGCCTATAGGATTAAATAATTTATGGCAACGCAGACAGTCGCGAGACATAACCTGTCATGACTTTACGAGCTCGCTCTAGTGCAAGCCCATTCATCATGTATTCCTATGTAGGATTCTCCGTGCGAAATCAGGCACACTAACAGCGACCGTCAACTGGACGTACACAGTGGTCTTACCGCGTTCCGACGTCTCGAGGGATTTGAGGAAACGGTGCGAATCGGTCTGTCCACGCGTGATTCGCCCACTCGCCACACTCGCCCGTTCAACTGTTCACTCGACGGGATAGATTGATATCGGGTTTGCCCGATGATTCAGGAGAAACGGGCTATTTCAGTCACAACTTTTTTTTACGACCACCCTCCGGGAATATCCTACTCCCGTCGCGACGCGCACGTCGGTATGCGACTCGTAACGAGCGTACGAATTTTTTGTGAAACTTTCCCTCCCCCACACCCCCCCACCCATATTTCGCTGTCTCTATACACACACAGCGTCGAAACTGGAGCGACAGCTAAAATTTACGCTGAGAAATCCATTAACGATTGCACATCCGGTACGTAGGTGATGCCGTGGAATTACGCGTCATTCTCGACAAAAAAAAAATAAAAAATTTCCGAGAATTTTTCTGATAATAAACTTCATAAATTACTTGGACAGTTAAGGAACAATAATATTTTTTTATGGTTGACAAATCACTGATATTTTTCGAATTACCTTTTAATGGTCCAGATTCATTTAGATATACAGCATTCCGTACACTACCCTTGAATGAATTCAGTCTTCTTCTTCACATGATTTATGCTAATATATTTATATATAGGCTTCTACTTTTCATGTATACATATACACTTGTGCATTCATATTCCTGTCGTTCCATTAGCTAACTGTATTATATACTTGGAGATTAGGAAAAACATGTACACGTGCGCATACGTAATCACGGAAATATAGTCACAAATATGCATTCGACAAGTTCAACGAAAATGAAAATCCTGTTCAAATTGATCCTTCATCGTTTTATGGAAACTCATCCCATGGACTTTGGTGGACATATATACA
>JARPRG010000286.1:1295196-1305515 GCA_031001745.1 Hartigia nigra
ATATATATATATATATATAGCCCTGTTCTTTGTGAAAGAAAAATCTCCAGGGTTTCTATACTCGTATTATACAGCTACTCTGTAGATACAGTACAGTATAGTGAAGAGAACGTTTAAACTTTTTAAGCCCACAGTGGAAACCCTCGCTACTATGGACTCCCTCAAAGAGTTTATATTCGCATTTACAAAAGGGAAGTTGAGCGAGCTCTTGAGAAGTACGGAGCAAGTCGTCCAGAAAAATGTATTGAAGGATCAGGATGAGGAAAATCGAAGGCACCATTTAGGAATGATGAGAATGAAAGATATTTTAGATCAGGCAGTATATAAGAGATAGAGGGTGCAAGTGTTTAATCGCGAGTGAACACAGCAGAAATACTCAGTTGATGATTTAATCACATAATAAAACTGTCTCAAAGTCTAAATAAAGTCGCTGTTGTAAAGTAAATTATAAAAAAATTTTTAATTTGAGTTTTGTAATCAATGTTAATAAAAGTCCTATGTCCAAGAGCAATGTCATTCCGATCTTAAGTTTCTTGACAGTGGGTCAATCTGTATATATTCATTTGCAAGAATGTGGGATAGGGCTGTACACAGGAGGACGTCGGTATGCGGTTGGTGGTTAGGGGTGAAGGGCTTTCGTGGGCTTGCAGTCTCGGATGCACCACGTCTAGGGTGTAGCGTTGAACTGAAAGCAGAACACCTGTAACGTACGAGACGGGTGGGTATCTGCTGAAACGGATGAGCCATCCTGAATGAGGAATGGAGGCTTGTAAATCGGCTGGATCCTCTGCCCGGGTGAAGGTTGAGACAGACTTGTGCAGTTCGGCTCTTTCACTTGCGGCCTTTGCTCGTGCGTCTTCATGCTCGCGTTTCATTACCATTCACTTTTGCCAAAGTCTCGCAACGCGTTGAGGCGCTGATGAGCTTAAGTTAGTTTCAGTGCTAATTGGCCTCAGCTCGGGTGACAACGGTCTAAAACTGCTAGAGTGAAATTTGAAGAAATCTACAAAGCCGTACGGGCTATGTGCGATTTATTTATTGTAACAGAGAGAAAAATAATTTCCTAAAATTGAAGTTCGTTCATCTTGCTGATAGTCGCCAAATGATAAATGGAATATTATGCAAGTGATATTACTTTAGTACACGTTCAGCTGCCAATGTTGTCAGTATAGACGAATTATTTAATTTACATAAGATTCAATACAGAGCCATTGACAGTTTTTATATGTCATACGTACATGATTACATAAGGAATGTCCTTATACAATTTTAACCGAAAATTACAGTACTAGTAACGGTGATATGGCGTATTAAAATAATCCATTGATTTATACTTCTATGATTTTTTAATATTCTCAGTCCTATAAATTTACTTTTAATTCTTGTTCTTTCACTCATCGTACAGTGTTAGCTGGCTGCATCGCGTGCAGCTTTCATTTAATTGACATCTTTATTACGACGTAACGGCCGACGACTGCATTCGGCCATTAAATCATTTTGCCAGGTTGCTGAGCAATCGCCTCTACTGAATTCTGCTAATTGAGCCGCTGATTGGCGAAAATCCAACGTGTTCGGTTGACCGGATTGAATGCAGGTCATTAACGCGTTTAAAATTCCTCCGATTCATGAAACAAATGGGGTTTGTCTTTGAGTCGAATTCAGCATTCTCGATGCTCGATTGGGATGCTGTACACTATTTCACCTGTGAATTGATGTCTGTATTATTATACAGAATTATTCAGTAACAACTTATCACATGAAGTTGGCTCTACTGTAGATATCAAATAGAGAGGCTAACTTCAGGCGATATATTTGTACCGAATTACCCTATATATTACATGGATGCATATATGAATCAATAATATATACCTACCATTAATATTTTATACGTCATAAACCATTTTGTTGACCAACGACGACGACGACGACGTCAGTTTTTTAAGCGTCGAGATGAATTTCATCTCGTAGACGCTGCAAGGTATTATGATAAGTGAGTAATACCAGTGGTGGTCCAGACAACGATGAAAGTAGGTACAGTAGATAGTAGATCGATACATAAACAGAAAAATTCGCTCGGTCGAGGCCGTTTGTTAATTCGATTGCCGATATAGAAATACTCGGTGAAGGTTTTAAGCTCGGCTTAAGCGGCACCCAATAACACCGGCATCCACGCAAAGTTACTTCATTGCGAAAACCAGACTGTGAAAACATTGTCTGCAATTTAATTAAGATTGGACGGGACGGAGCGTTACAAATTGTTTGAATTCATCTTCACCGACGCGGTACAAGAATGACGTAAGATACGTAAAATTCCAAGCTGAAAGAACGTGATATGAATTTATCTTGAAAGCATCCATTGATTTGTTTTTAATAATTTTTTCATCTTTCTTCTTACAAGTAGTATAAATTCGTATACGAAATATGAATTTCCATAACTGGCAATTTTAATTAAAAATATCTTCGTTGGAAGAAAACTAATCTTTCTTAATTTTATTTTTATATTCTTGAAGATTTCGAACATATGGTATACCTATTACCTATTTATAGAACATCTACGTGTTTAATAACTAGATCAATGTATTGACGCGTGTCCGATTAAAACTTTTGAAAATTATCTCTGATAACCCTCCAGAAAAATCGAGTACTGTAGTTTGTGAAGTATTTTCAGACTGCGCGAGATTTGGAATGATAAAAGGTCACCTTCGGCCGTCCACCGTCGCTCATGCATCCACAAGCCACGGCTGGGCGCTAGCCAGCATTTGTTTCATCGCTGCCGACAAACCGGTATGTTCTCGGAGACGAGGGAAACCTCCTCGTCCCCTCCAAAAACGGCAAATACACGAAAATGGAACCCGCCGATTTTTGGGGGCGCGTAAAACTAACAAATGCAACTGGATGCGGCTGCTCAGGCTGCGGGTTGTGATAGAGAGGTTCGGAGTAATGGACTGGTAAATAGTGTAATCTTACAAGAACAGTTCTGACGGGATCGCAAAAAAACCGAATAGAGAAACGAGAGCCCAGAACCTATGATCGGGATCGAAACAGAAAACCTTACGTCTATAGCTATCGAATTATCCAAGATCTCAGCACCAATTAATAATATCGGTACAACTCACCGGAGCAGACACAGCTAATTTGGGGGAGCTAAGGACTACATCCTAGGGCCATCCCTCGGGTTCCAGTACGCTACTGCACCGGGATGCACTCCGAGAACACGCGAAAAATAACTTCCGATATCTTTAATTCTACGAGAGCAGACGCGGGAACACTACACGATAACGCAAACTATGCACACGAGCGAGAGCTTAACGTGCCACCTGGGCAAACACGGGTAGAAAACTTAAACACGGTAGCGCGAGCCAGCCCAATATACCTCATCGGTATTCCGAGACAAACTGACTTGACAATGGCCAATTTCAGGAATAAATCATTCTGATTGGTCGAAATCCTTTAGCGGATAATTACAGCGCGTCTACCCGAGCCTTTCCTTTAACTACATCGAGAGCGTCTTTTAACTAACCGATAGCGTAATAATCCTTGAGGGCCTCCACGGTCGAATTCCTTAGATACAGTGACGAATCAGGGCACTGCTCAACAAAAGTAGGGCTCAGGGGGTTCCTCCTCTGCCTGTAACCGTAATCAAAAATCCTCTACCCGTTTTCCAAACCCTGTGCTCTTACCCTTGGGACGCCGGTGTTTCATCCGGGCTTCTACCAATCCGTGGAGACGCCTCGTCAGGTGTTCTCCTCTGCCAGGCTACCCATTCTTTCAGGTTCTTCTCCTCACGATAGATTCGAACACGCCGACCTTCTTCTATTCCAACACAAGTCGTTTCCAGAACTTCAACTTAACGTGCGAAACCATTCGAGAGCGTAACTTCTAAACAGGGCGACCGCTTGGTAGCAGTCAGCAAATCGCGAACATTATCCAAAACGGTAGCTAGAGTCCTTTTGTGAATGTGAATTGAAAAATCACGTCATAAGGTTAACCTAAAAATTTTCATCTTTTTTGGGTTTTGATTACGAAGTCTGAATAAACTCTTGTAATAATTCTCAGGCAATGTCTTCATCCAGATTTTATTATTCCTCAGGATGTTTATCAGGGATAAAAAAATCAGATATCGAACCCTGATTCTCTATTCGACCTCGAGAATCTTCCGGAGATTTCCTCTCAAAGCAGACTACAGAAGAAGAGTAGCTATACTCATGCTGAAAAGGGGGATGAAATCGTATAACAACTGAGTACTCTACTTCTACAGATTCCGATTGCCCAGAGGTTGAAGAGACCAGACTAGAAATTGCCGTATATACAGAATCGGATAATTCCAACTGGAGTCTAACCTGAATTCTATGCTCGTCCGTGTTTAATGCCTGCATTACCAAAACCACGGAGCCACCATAAAGTTGGCTCTATAACGGGAAAATCGAAATATCTACATTCTGTCATGCACTTTAGAAAAGCGTCGCGATCAAAACGCATTCGAATTCACTGTAGCCTCTTCAGTAATTCTCCACCTATCTTTTACCCATAAAATATCAAATTCGACAGAGGAAATACATTATACCGGTCAGAGTGAAAATTCATAGTGTTTAAATTTTCAAACCGGTTTAATGAAACTTGGCTGTACTGAAAATAAGCAAGTAAAGAAATTACCGTATAAACTTTAAGACTACACATCCCTCTTCCGCGATGCATACATTTTTATTTCTGAACTTCCTTTTCGTTCCACCAACATTTTCATCCTGACATTTCCTAATGCACCGCTAGTGCTATCTGGAAGATCAGTCGATCCTGAGTAAAAGGAGCCAATGTTGATTCCCGATGTTGAACATATGCCGACAGTAGCGATAATCAGCACGACCTACTACTTTTCTATACAATCGGTAAAGGATTTGCAAAGAAGGGACATACGTAATGTCCAAGCTGGAAGAAGCGAAAAGAAATTTGCATCACAAATCCGTCTGCTTAGTTCGTAGTTGCACCTATAGGTAATGACGACTCGTAGGCGTCTATAAAGAACGAAGAACGCATAGGTAGAGTGTGAAGGAAAATTGCAATGGAACGGGTTAGTACACCGAAAGAAAAAGTAACAGAGCATAAAGATAGTGTGAGTAAGAGAGACACGAATAGCCAAAAAGATAAAAAAATAGCACCGGTATCGGGATAGGGACGGGATACTTCAATATGTTTTGTTGTAGGCTTGTTTGCTTTGCACGGGATGTCGAATGCACACAAGTGCTTGCTACTTCGAACGCCAGTGAGTGTGAAAGCAGGGATGCCATAATAAAGGCAATACATACTCTGTCAAGGGATCCTCGTGCCAGGTACACTCCACGATGCAACCTTCTACTGCAGCTCGCGCTTCACTTGGCTTCATTTTTTTTCCTCAACGTGCCGCCTCGCATCGTGCTCCGTTCTGAACCCTTAATATAGTATCGTTACGCGCGTGAATTACTATAAAAGTAAAATCGTCTCATTCCGATATATATATATATATTATATATATATATATTATATATATATATATATGTATGTATATATACACTAGGGAAAGCTAGTCGAGTACACGGGACTTGTAATACAGGGTATGTATAGCTACTGTGAAAACCCTGTATCATACGAGACACGTTATCCATCTTGTGACGTGCGATAAAACTCATAAGGATCACAACTTCGCTGCTTCAGATATATTATACGTACTTTGGACTTTATTTTGTGTAGAATTTACAAGACTTCCTGATCTCCTGATTCTAGGTGAAACGATGTAGTCCCTTCCTGGCGAAGCTTCCAGGACGATGCAAAGACATGTTTGCGGTCGGTGGCAACTGGTGGTAACACTGAGACGAGGACTTGATATTGGATTGAGAAGACGGCGCTGCATGTCAGAGCAGCAACAAGATTGTTTCTGGTGTTGCTGTACGATGAGGATATCCACAGCCACGTAATGGCCAGGGTTACCCTTAACATGCGGCTCTACGATCTACGTCTTCTTCATCTCCGAGAGTTTCTCTTAGTGCTGATTCCTCTGCTACGTCTTACCGGCACGTTCGCCTTGGATCTAGGTAAGTTGAGTCAGCCAGTCATCCACAAGAACCAACCAGCCAGATACCCCATCTGTCATGTTTGCGTCTCGCTGCTCGTTCGCGCGGATTTTACGACTTCCGGAATATCGTAGCTTTTCATCCCGTCGAGAGCCGCACGTGGCTTGGCTGTTGGATCGATTCTCTAGTAAATTTGTGCCTCCCTTAACTTTAAACTCATGACCACTCGACCTTCTTCCAGTGGATGAGTTTCCACTGGGAGAACGCTATAGGCTTGAATTTCTTCGAAAGTGCAAGGACTGTGTATATGGTATTGGTACAGTAGTATCAACATTGGAAAATGAACTTTTCGATCAGGATAGGGTGGAGTACCGTACCATATGGATGGTCAACTACGAGTCAACGATCAGATACATTTGATACTCGTCCAGCTGTGACCCACTCTAGTCTTGCAAGGTGTTCCAGGCCGAAGCCAAATGGGGTACTTTTAAAGAAAGTAGATGGATAGTAAAATAGAAAAGAATAAGATGGCGCAGACAAGATTAAAGGATAAGAAGAAAAAAGAGCGATCTCGTTCGTATCACAAGGTATACGCAATCCTGACTGATATAGGTACTTCCCTGTCGGCGGAGTCGTAGCTCATCTAGCACCATTTTGCCAGAGGCACCAGCGCCCGAACGACAATAAGTTCGCGCAAGAGATTCCCTCTTTATTTTTGTCAGACGCCGTAATATCGTTGGGTCAGACGTATAAGCCCTTAGAAAAATCATCCGTATCCCCGTAGACATTGCTGAGGGTTTTGACTTCTTCTTTCGCCCTTCCTTCATTTTACATGTATACGCGCTCTTTTTTCTTTTATTATTAACCTCTCTTAGTACGTTCTGGCACTCTCTTCTCTCTAACTCATCCTCAACCTCAGAGAACTACGCAATAATGGCGGACACGCTCTACATTGTACCGGTTGTATATACATATACCCACCCACCTGCCGCTCCATTGTACTACCGCAAATGAAATGTCAGCTACACGATGAATTAACAATACTATCTAATAGCTGCTCAGAGGCAGACAAGTGAGCATTGTACTCAGTCGTTCTTGTGCGAAGGCTGTTGTTTAACACTGACCTCCCCCTATGTTTTTATGCAAATTAATAACATCGAAAATAACGTACTCCACCCTTCCCTCGTTATTGGACGATATACTTCAAGGGTAAACCTTGTGAATAGACCCCAGTTCATCATTTCAGATTTCAAGTGGGTATGTATGTACATATATACACGTTAATGTCCCTTGCGCTGGAGATTCCCCATAAAATAATCACCAACTAAGAGATCCTCGGGACGGATACTACCCTTAAATGTATATAGCCTGATGGTTTGCTAATTATTTTGTGAAATCCAAGTGCGTCCGGCGTTCTTCGAAATTGACGAAGGCAGCGTATATATAATTCATCCTAGTAGTTTGTCCTAGTAAATGTCGGGGCTTCTTGCAGAGGGTAAGAGGGATGACTTCAGTGGAACAGGGATGGCAGCTTGGGTTCAGAGTCTACGTGAAAGAGGGTTTGCTACAAGCACCGCTAAAGTTGCGCTCGCTAATGCCAGGTCGAGAGCCGGCTAGCCTGGGAGCCGGTTCACAGGGCTCGGTCCGAGGCCGGCTAATCCCACGTCCGCTGCATTCTGCAGTTTTGAAACTTTCCACCGTAACCTTAACTGCAGCAGTCCTAGCTTAAGCGCAACGGCATCGTTGCGCCCTCGCCAATTTATCATACAAACGTCCGACGTTTCCGGAGTGGGACGGGTACGGTGTACCGCCATGTTCCCATTGGGCCGATCGCCAGGAGGCACTGGATCAACCCTCAACCCTACTATTATACTATAGTAACAGTTATTAAAATTGATACAAAATTGTTGAATGATCATGCAATACACGCTATTTTGAAAATCATTCACTCACGAAAACACCGTGATTTCTTATGGGTGTAGCAATGACAAAGATATGTTGGCTATGTGCGTACGCATACAGATCCAATATCTAAGCAGGCATTGCTGTGCACGTCCATTCTATCAGCGCCGCCAATTTTGCTGGACGGCATTTTCCGCTGGACTTTTTGTTTGCACGTACACGGAAATACATGATTAGATATGTGATCTGTGTACGTACGAACATGGCGAATAGAACTCTATCTATGAAAACAGTGGCCATCAACGCGTGAGAAGAAATAAGATTCCAGTACAGAATCCTCGTAGGGTCGATGAGGCAATTATCGCTCAAGTACTGTCACTAACTCTTAGGGCCCCGCGAGGCATATCAAGCGCGGGTTTGCGTGTCCTAGAAATTATTAATCTGGAAGAGAAGAGAGAGAACTAGGTGCCCTGGCTTAGAGCTGGTTTTCATAGTACCCAGGGTATATGAAGGTAAAGACGAAAATCGTAGCTTCGCCCTAAACAAATCTCCTACAGTGTTTCATACTCCTGTATCCGATACTCTATACCCCTTCGTATCTAAACACGTACTAACTATATCTGGCAGAATGACAAACACGCAGGTACTCAACTTTGAAGCAGCTAACTCCATGCAATTATACAGCTTAATATGAACTAGAATACTAATTGTTTCAGCACAATGCACTTCGGCTCTGGGCATGGAGACCGGTGAAATTCCCGATGAAGACATCTCAGCCAGTTCCATGTATGACCCCAGTCTTGGTCCCAAACATGCCAGGTAAGCGAACAATTATAATTCTATTCTCCGAAAGCATTTACACTTGGTCGGCCATCTTGGTTCGATATCATACGAAAATGAAATCTCGTCCTCGTTAACTCTCATACATTATTATTCTCAATTCTCTATTTCTATCAGTTATCCGTAATGACATTCTGGGTCAATTGATTACACTTGATTGATTATTGGCAAACGTGATATGGACAGAATTGTCATTAATTATTCCTTCGTTACTTCCGGTCCATCGAGGTCACATGGCTCACGTACGACAAAGTATACTCCTACACGACCTCTCTCAAGTTGACACAATGAAGATCGCTGTAGACCGTAAACTGCAAGATATACATGGGTTCTGAGTAAGGGCCACCCTTACAAATTACCTCCAATTTCGTGTAAATTCCTCTAGCTTGTCTCAGCATAATACCTGTATTAGGCACCCGGCAGAAGCTCTTACACGGCAATAAATCTGTATTAGAGCTAGTATTTTCGCAAAAGCTATATCAGACTAGGGGCGAGGCGGTTTATTTTTCCTTCTACTTTTCCATCCCCCTCTTACTCCCTGCGCAAAGTACATCCTTTAGACGGGAGAGTCATTTTGTCATTTCTGAATACAAGATTAATACAAGGAAATAGAGCGGAAACAAACCTGAGTATACTTACAGTCAGGGACAAAATTGATGGTACGATACGTAATTAATATTTTACTTAATGAGATCTACACGAACATCAGAGAAGAATCAGAATCCCTTATTTACTATAACTTGGGGGTAGTATTAACAACTTATCGTATAATAATTTCTGTCTCAATTTATTTTAAGTAAAGAATATTGAAGCATTTATTACTTTAAATAGACATAACTACGAACTAGTAGCAAGAAAATGACAAATATCGATTAACAAGACAATTGGAAATGAAAATAGGTAACTCAAACGCCTTAGAGTTCATTCGAGATTATTAATATATCACCATTAGCACACTCATACACTCATTCCTTCCTCCTAACCCTTTTCCTTCATTCACTCCTTTACCATCTGACACACTTCCTCAAATTGTGAATCGTTATAATATGAAATAAGATAACATAAAATAAAAGACACCTATCCGGTATTGATATATAATATTGGAGCAACGTCCGTTCTAGCGCTGGCTCTCTCTCCCCGGGTAGTTTCTCCCCGATCTGTACGTTTCCTTGTTGAATTGCGTGTTATGGTCTTTTCCTTTTCCACTGCACACCGCGGCTCGCCACACCAAGGCTGAAACAGGCTCCCCTTCCGTGCGCTTTTCTTAGACAATCCCAACGGGCTACTTCAAGGCGTCGATTAGGTCCGCTCGTCACGGCGTTCCGGAGAGAAAGAGAGCTGGGCTTATCGTTACATGGCAGAGGTGGGTGTTCTCCCTCCTTTTGCTGTCTTTGAAGACTACCGGATTATATTGGTCGCTTGTGCGCGCTTAAATTTAAAATACGTTATCGCTCTTACAATCGGTATTAAATAAAACTTAAAATAATAGAACTACTTTCTGTACCGCCGCGACTAAAATAAAACAATGTAACCAGG
>JARPRG010000286.1:1321310-1331380 GCA_031001745.1 Hartigia nigra
GGAATTTAGAGAATTAGTTGAATGCATTGTAAGGTTTGACACGCAATCGAATCTGTGATAAACATTTTTTATTATTTTCACATTTTTTGAGAATCCTATGAAACCTATAGTTATATTATTGAAAGTCACTTACTATAAATATATCCCTAAAATTGCGACTGTGTTAATTTCTCAAGAGGATAACCGTAGTTCAGGTAATCCAGAGTCGTAAAGAAGGAATCATGGAATTTAGAGATATCTGATTGAAATCACCGTGGCAAACGTACCAGTTGTTTGAACTCTCCACTGTAGAGGGTGTCATCGTAATACCCGCAAAGCCTCTACGGATAATCGCCTGAATCTGGGTTAAAAACTTACAATAATAATAATTCCGTATAAAACCTAATGTTACAGTAATCCAAGACTTACCGATGGCACTAGCGACTATGTTATCTTTTCTATTTTTAGTCTCAACATCGTGTTTTCACTGATAGACACTCTCGCTAATCCGACAAATAGCTAATGGACGTCCAAGCATCTACGAACTCATGTGACTTCTATAAAAATTTAAACGCGTCACGTTCAAACCATTTATCGTTATTCCGCAAAAACACATTGAGATACTCACTTCGGTGTACGTGTTTTCAGAGGGCCTCGTATCCTATTCTATGCCTCAAGGAATCCAACGCGGTTCAGAAGTTGACCTCTCCGACATGACGTACGATGGTAAAGAAGAAGCAGGCCATCTTTCCGGGGGTCTAGGACAGCTGGTTGATGGACAGAAGGGGTCGGACAACTTCCGGTTGGATATAAACGGCAATGGAAAAGGTGAGAATACTATATATATGAATTCTATACTTAAAAAATTATACTTACTAAATCTAGGTTATTTTTATTGAATCAATATATTCGAAGTACAGACGCAATCTTGGATCGCAAGGATATTCACTCGGACTCGGCGAAGCTCCGCGCAAACAGTCTCGCTACACTCGAATCCGTTCCGATTTACATTTATATTGAACCGCAAGCCTAGTCCAAGCCGTGCTTCTGTTTACCCGAGAACGCTTGATATGTTTATGTCTTTCCGTTTACGAGTAACTCAATCCTCTGGCGGGATTGTTTTTAACATTTTAAGCACAAAAAGGAACACCTGTCCACTGAATATCTACTACGATTGGCTAAATGGTTTAATGCCACTAAACTCGTACGTTTTGTTCTAATTGGACTTTTACGACGTTGTTAATTCTATTTTTAAACATACTATTCGGTAACACAGTTATGGTAATCATTACTGTACTTATTTCGTTGCAGCAAAAGCAGTGAAATTTATTGATTTAAGTGAAATTAGTCGAAGACGAAATTGATGCAGGATATCGATAAAGCTTCTTTCCTTGAAATAGCTTTTGCCACGTATAAGACGAAATGAATTTGGAGATTTTCTATATTTCAAAAATAGCACAATTGGGAAATGTTATTGAACGTAATACTAAGATACTTTCTTAACCTAATTACTCAACCTAATATTTTGAGAATAGGATATCCTAAGATATGATATTCTACCTTATTTATATGTATATGATTCTTCAAGGAAGCGTTTGATATATTTTATCATTTTTGATACAAATTTCTCTATTACATGAAGTAGATACGCAATTGTATTGTTTATGATTTTTAATAATATTATTGCCTTTCACTCCTTTCTCTTTAATATTTAAAATGAGGCTGACTTAGAGTACTTCGATATACAATAGTAATGAACTATAAAGTAAAGGAAATGGCAATTATAAATGGAACCAACAAAATTAACGTTATCTTATATCGGTCATGATAAAATTCCAAATATATAACAAAAGTTACTTTATTATATGAAAAAAAGTCAAAGAACTCCTTTTCATATCTGCTACCAAAAATATCCCAAATGGCATCCTAACTTATCAAAGAAATGAGTAGCTCCGCCACCCCGCAGGAACAGGACGATCGAAACATGTCCAACTTTTAATGACTTTTCAGGCTCTTAACTTGACTGATCCTTTCCAGCAAGGCGTTACCAGCCCTCTGTTTTTCGTATGTCCCTTTTGGATATTTCGAAGAAAACTTTTGACCAAAGTAACGTTTGCTACATTGCTGACGAAAAAACGTACAATTAATACGGTTAATTTACCAAAATTTTTATAATAATTCGATAAACAAATATACCAAAAACGAAAAGCGATATACCTACATAGTTTTAGAAGCTGTTTTAGTCTTAAACGTAATATAATACAGTGAAAATGTAGAACCTTAAGAGAATCATGTAGAAATAGATGAATGGGAAAATAGTAGGACAAGTGTTTGCGCAGTAAGTAAGCACCAAGTAAAATATGTAGAAACATAGGTGAACAGTATAATAAGAGGTCAAGAGTAAATTGCATAAATGCAACTAGACACTCCAAGCATAAAAGACGCTTATGAGTTTAATATCGCTACGATCCTAAAGTTATTAGTCAGTCTCGAGGTTTTAAAGTTCCACTGATTTCGGAGTTTCTCACTGGCCGTTCCCATGAAACTGCCATTGAGAATTTACGTGAAATTGCCTTAATGAAAGCATTGCTGAATTTCATTGCTTTGTTATTACGCGATTCATCGAATACATGCCTCCTCGCGATATTATATCCTTGTATACCTTGCAGTACGAAAACTTCAGCTTTACCTTATACTTTTATTTGCTCAATGCTAAAGCTTTATATCATCCTTCTTTTAAGGTTACGAGTGGGTAGGCTGGAGAAATGATACGCCCAGCATGCTTGGTCGCCCAGTAGAAATAACCTTTGAATTCGACTACTCAAGGAATTTCACGGCAATGCACCTGCACACCAATAATTTTTTCACCAAAGACGTGCAGGTAATTTATAATTTGATTATGTAAATTGTATGAATGCTCTTATCAATAATTCGTTCTTTTAATCTGCCATCCAGGTATTCTCCCACGCAAAGGTTTACCTGAGCATTGGTGACAATCAATTCAATGGAGAACCTGTTCATTTTTCCTATATGCCTGATTTGGTTCTTGAGCAAGCTCGTGACGTCACTATAAAGCTCCATTCACGTGCCGGACGCTACTTAAAGCTACAGCTATACTTTGCAGCACGTTGGATCATGCTCAGCGAGGTTGTATTCGAATCAGGTAAGTAAAACTTTTCTTAACAGAATAATATGAACATTCGAATACGTTGCATATGGAATTCTAAAAAAGAAAAAAAAATGTTTTGCCCGACCTCGTACGCCGTACAACAATGTCACGACCTCCTAGTGAACCATCTATAAAGAATAATCTGCAAGAGTCTCCGTTATCCCTTTAGAATTCCAATGGCAACATCATAAGAAAGGATTCACCCATAGCAATAGCCACCACCAATCCACCCTCTAACTATACTAAACTTATTGGCAACTCGCGTTAGCTTGCAAGGGATAAAGCTCAACTTGTTGACTGCGCCGGGTGTCGTTAATCATTCGCAAGTCCCTCACGAGCTTTGTTGCGCTTGCAAGCTACCTCGAGCTGGCTGTTTCCTACAGGAACAGACCCCATCCTTGATACTCTGGCAAGCTCGATGCTCAAATGGTTCAGTGAACCGCGCCATCGATAAGAATTTACCACATCGTCCTGTTACTGTTGACAATCCTGCTATGTATATACCGTTATTATAAGTACACAAACGATCTTGCACATCAAACTTGAAAAAAAGTGGAGCATATTCGCGTCGTTGATAATTTTGCCTTTAATAAAGAAAAACAGCCAGCAATTTATTTTTTTTCCGTCATTACTCACCACCCTCTATATACTCATATACACTATATACATTGTACACTTTACGGAGGGCGGTACATCTGGAGAAGCTTTAAAATTTTCAACTCCACCCTTCACCGCCGTATCCTTTTTCGCGTCGTGCCACGATAAGAGGACGGCGTTTGGTAAGCTCAACGAGCGTAAAAAAAAAGACTGACTTTCATTATCCCAATAGCCATGTGAAAAAGAACCGCAGGCATATTTCTGACGCAAGATTCTCTTTGCACACAGTTATTTCCGAATGGAACAACACCGACGAGGATGAGAACAAAAACAGGAGTACCATTGTCCTGGCCACTGGAAGTCCCTATCAGACTAACGAGGGTCCACTACAGAGGGACGAAGTGAAGGCTACTTTTAATAAGGAAGAAAATAACGATAACGTCTGTAAGTTCATACCTTGCTTCTTGCTCTATTGCGTATAGTTTTGACAATGAATAGAAGCGCTTAATGATTATGGGACAATATCTACAAAAAAAATGTAGCATACGCACTTATTTGTGCACGTCCAAATATATCGATTCATCTTTAGGGTAAACGAGCCTTATAATAGTCATACCGTGTGGAGCAAATAGAACGTAATTGCATCACGAAATAAATCGATATGACAAGGTATCAAGAGAAATCATCCCTTCTTATGAATAAAGCCTGGACAAATAAGACATCATTATAGTATCTGTAATATCATAGCAAATTGGACATCCAATTGAAGATTTGCTATTAGAGTAAATAAAAATGAAAAGTATGTATAAGAATAAGGAATAATAGTCAAGTTCTGAGAAACATTGTTCTGATTGACGAAGGGGTTGAAAGCATAGAAAACTTGGTAGGCAATACAATTCTTGGGAATTTGTCAAATTGTCAGACGGTATCTTGATAGGTCTCGGTCTTCTCGAGGTCGTGATGCTCCATCCTACGGAAACAAAACAATAAAGCTTTCATGTACGCAAACAAACACGACTTATATATGTGTAATGTTCGAGTCCTTTGCATTCGTCACGTAAATCTCAAGCAAAAATATTGCATTCCCTCATTTATAAGCATTGGGTAACACTGAGAACTCCGCGACACAGGGCAAAAACCTGTATATATATATATGCTCTATTGCGCAACGCTCCTACTGTGAAATACTCATACGAAGCGCAAACGACACACCGCGCTCTGAAAAGAGAGCCCGACAGCTCAGGTGTGTTGTACCATAATGGCATTTGCACGACTGCTCTTTTATCCTTCTTCTAGCTGACCCCGTACCACCCTCGTGAACCAATGCTATACGCTCTTGAGGGTGGGGGGGAGGGGGGAGGGGAGGAGCTGGTTCAAAGCGTCCAGACTTACCTTCTCACTAGTTACTTTGCAACTAACGCAATCGTCATTTACTCAACCCTTCATATATATGTTGTGACGAGGCGCCCCGCCTTGTCACGGCCCTGACCGCCCGAAGGGACCTGCGCCGACTCGGGATCTCCCGAAACCAACCGAAGGCAGACGGAGAGACCCGAGCG
The DNA here is from genome assembly GCA_031001745.1 of Hartigia nigra. Classification (NCBI taxonomy): domain Eukaryota; kingdom Metazoa; phylum Arthropoda; class Insecta; order Hymenoptera; family Cephidae; genus Hartigia; species Hartigia nigra. Next base: position 1,326,615 of record JARPRG010000286.1, read on the forward strand.
GCCAGGGGACCCACTTAGTACGGATAGAACAATAAAATCAAAAAGACGTGAAAGTAAAGTGATTAGGAACTATAGACTAGGAAGTGGAAGTGGCGAGAGAGAGAGAGAGAGAGGGTGTGTGAGATATAGGGAGCAAGAGAGAGAGAGGGTGTGCGAGAGATAGGGAGAGCGAGAGAGCGAGCCAGGAATCGGCGAGAGGAGGCATCTGAACCCACCGTCCACCCCGACATAAGGTACGAAAGTTTTTTTGGGTTCAGCTCCTTCAACCCCCTCACAATGTATATATGCATACATATATGAAGATATACGGTATAATTTCCATAGTTAAAAAATCCCTGAACTTAGGCACATCAAGACATGTGTACGCACCTTTATTGATGGAGTTTCTTATCCGCTTAATATTTCAGTCCCGGACAAAAGCAAGGAATCGGAATCTAGACAATTCATTGGTCTAGTGATAGGGATACTGACGACCGTCATCGTAATGCTACTCGCGGCCATCACGTTCATCTTCTACAGGAGCAGAAGGCTCAAGACAACCCTGACGGCGCCCACCTTTTACGACCAGCACGGAGATCTCAAGGTAAGATTTATTTTTCAGAGTTTCGAGGCGCCAAGACGTCCTCGAATGGCCGTTGTCGGGAACGTCGGGACGCATCGCTGCAAATAAAACCTGAAGAGGTTCTGCGGGATTTCCACGATGGAAAGGCAAGCGAATTGCTGGTCCTGGGGGATATTGGAAAATTACCGGGACCCAAGTGTCCGACTGGACGCAATTGGAGGAGTGCACGTAAAATGCAACATACCAAATTGCGTCGCGCACTAAAGCATATCAATTCCTATATGCGTAATGTATCACGCTTCCCACGCACCTGGGAAATTGCCAGTGTGGTGTCCGCTTCTGGGAAGTGACCTGGAACTTTTTTTCTTTCTTTTGATCCTTTCCCTAAACCCTTTTATTTATTTATCAGCAACGTCCGATCCGAAACCGACGGTACCAGGAGAAATCAACCCACCCCCGCCCCTTCCCACTCCCTTCTGTAAGGACAGGACAACAAAGGAATACTAACTGTATTCGATTCTCGTGTACTCGACCGTTCACTAACTTTCAAATGGTTCACCTCGGCCTTTCACTGCGTGTTGAGAAAAATCGGACGAAACCTTTTTATCGCACCATCGTGTCATTGTGCTTCACGTTTTCAACGCGACGTCCTGGTGTTACATAAAGACTCTACTATATTGGACCAGATCGTCGTTACTTTATGCGATTTTATATTGGTCGGATACACGGATAGTCTTCTAGAGAAAATGTCATGAATTTCAAGCTATTTCCTGGTGGGAATTAAAATCGGACGCCGCATGTTATATCTATAGATAATTTCCGCGTCGAGACGTTTAAAACCATCTCGTAAATAAAGACAGAATATTTAATAAATGTATATTGAAAACTTGCACAGCGAGCATAAGATATTGCGGAACTGTGGTATACGAGGTACATCATTAATTTCAAGTAAAACGAAATCTGTGTAAAATACCAAGCAGGAGTAGTAGGATGCGGATAGTATATACATAAATGGGAAACTGAAATAATCGCCATTGGTGAAAATCAGAATTCGCATAAGATATAAATTATTGAAGTATCCAATTATATTCTGGTGCATTGACTAATTGAAAAATGGAACTATTGGTATTTTAAGTATTTAATAAAATTTCATCAATGATATAATAAATTCGAATGATTCGCCAATCTTCTACAAGCTCTGTAGGTTGAGAAACAGAACTGGTATTTCATTAGTAAAGATAATCTATTCAGTTCGCAAGACCTGATAAATGCAGGCATCCGTGAAATATCCCGAGTGTTCATAAAAACTATTCCGTCTATTTCTTTATAGCAAAGCAAAATGCATTTGGTCTCTCTAGATATTAAATATAAAACCGTGGAGTTTAATGTCTTTCGTAAGGTCCCGTTTAATCCTCGAGCATTATAATATCATTGAATACCGAAACGCCGCGGGGATAATTAAAACGAAAAGAAAGCAAGAAATACGAGCATCAAAGTGTCGAAATATTTCACTGAAGTTTTTATAAATTTTTAATTGACGGTAATGTTATACAATTTCCCTCAGACGCATTAATAGTACAAGTTAGCTATACCTATACTTAGGTAACGCTATATTTTTCAAAGCAAATGAAAGCACTTCCTCTAAATCGACCTGTATAGATGTATCGCAGTCTACCCTCTATACTGCTTCGTAATCAAGCAAGATCCTTCACTCACTATATTTCTTATCGTACAATTTCCATTGTAGGAGATAACATCACTCAGCTGGTCCTAGAAAAACAGACAAGGCGGTAGAGACAAGCGAGAGAAGTAAAAAAAATTTAAGAAAAAAAAGCCCAAGCAAAGAACTCATCGACAGCACTCTCCAAGATTTTCTAAACCTTTTAACTTTTTAATTCTCCCCAAGACCCGAAGCTGCCAGTCAAAAAGTGACGGGATCGAGCGAGACTAGGTCGGACGCGTTCGAGATCCCTCGAGGTAACGAGGCCTCCCTAATGCGAGTCAGTTGACTAGTGGTAGCGAGGAAGAAGAAGAGTAGAAGGCGATGAAGAAGTAAAATGAGAGAGAAGCAAAGGCGAAGGAAAAAATGAAATGGAGGAAAGGACGAATAAACGAAGAGAAGAATGTATGTGCTGCCGATGCCCCCAGGTTTCGCGAAAATGGTCGATCAAAGTTTTTCGCAAGATTGAGGTAGTAGTTGGGAGCAGACGAGGGTTTCCTTGCCAGGATGATAAGCACCATTGAAACCAATATTATTCCTGTTAAAATCTTTTTATTGGCTCTCGCGTCTAGAGGTTCCTCGAGCCGGGGTGCGCGCTGACTCCACTTAATTAGAGTGGAAGGAGCCAAAGGGAGCGTCGGAAATAGGTATTATAGCGTCGCAAGGCGACGTGCTCTATCGCCATCATTCATTGGGGGAGGCTCAACAACCCTGGTTCACTATATCTAGTTACCTATACCTAGAACCTCTCTCTTCACGCTTCTCGCATTAGCCACCTGCTACTTGTCTCACTGTCGTCCTAAGAACCACTACCAACTGACCTCTATCGACCCCATCGTCCTCTTCCACGTAGTCGACATTCTCTCGTTTACCTTCACTACCATTTTTCTGCTACAACACTTAGCAGTTTACATCTAGTAGTCTGTCTTCTTCGTATTGTACTCTATACCCATCCTTCATGACGTACTCATTCCAAGCGTACATACCAGTTCTACATAGACATTGTAATACCAGAAGTTCAAGCCAACTTTTAAGGAATTCATGAATTGCTTCAAAGTATAAATTGACACGTTGATTTCTATTGGTGATCGATGGAAACCACAAATGGAATTCACTTTTCCATTTTCTTACGTACGTACAGTGTCTTACCTATACCTTTTTCTTATGTGCTTTGCGAAAACTTGTTCTCTGACTTGTAATAGTGGCAAGACAGAGAGAACTCAGTACAGGCAAACTCTGGGTTATGTTTTATGAAATGAGAAATGAAAAAGGAAATGAAATTTGTTATTTCTTCCTGAAACAGGAAGTTCTATGTATATGTTCTGTATATAGATAAACCGTATCCTTACATACTGTACATACGCTCGAGGCACGTCAAAAGGATCAAGAAATGGATAACAGATTTCGAATGCGTAAAACGAGTACGATTCGATTATAGTCTTTGTCCTACAGGTATACCTGTGATGCCATCAGAGACACTGAAGAGAAAACAGATTTTTTTAATTTAAAGGAACAAACAATATATCTCTGTGTATATTCTTTTTGATTCGAGCTGCGAGTGATTTTGTCACACACTCGAAGACACAATTTCCTGAAATACATGAAATTCCGACAAAAATTGATAACTTAGTAGGAAATTATTTGCTGTGTTAAAAGGAAATTAAAGGTAATGATATACAGACTTTCAATTCGCTCGAATGTGAATTCCTTCAAGGTTTATCATCCTCCGTATACGACATCATCAACTCACACGTGGAACATTGTTTCGTCTGTTTGAATTAATAACGATTTAGTTTGAACTGAAACGTTTCCGTTTTCGTATGTACCTCGCAGTCTTCCGCTTCACGTGTCAGTTGAGAACTGCCAGGCAAGCCAAACTACTCGCACGGCAACTACCGGAAACTGCTAATGAGCTTTCAAGCTTTGTCATTGATTACAAGCTCGCTAGCATTGCTATTTGAAAACTTGTCGAACTTCATGCTCTAAGAATATTTAAATAAACTCTTTACGAAAAGAACAGAAACGTTGTCTGTCAATCGTTTAACGCGAGAGACACAGACTTTAATTTACAGGCTTATTTGGTCCAGGCAGTTGGCATCACTCTATATAGACATAGAAAGAACCTAGAAAGTTTCCGACGCTACTGCGATAAAGTAATCACCTATCCCGAAATAGGGTGTACGAAGAGGGGAGTCAGTGATACCCCGAAGGACCCTTTCTCAGGGACGACTTATTTATCCGTTCACGACTAGGATAATCGAAGGGGATAGAACAGAGTGGAGAATCCTGAGAAATTTAATGTGTCTCGTTGAATTCTATTGCGTCGACCGGAGTTACCGAAAGATATGGCTTTACCAACAACCATAAAGCTCAGGAACCCAGCATTAGATACCTACGTAATACCTAGTAGCAGAGGAAGAAAGAGAGAAAATAATCCAAGGGAAAGGATGAAGAGAGAGAGAGAGACAGAGAGAGACAGAGAGA
>JARPRG010000286.1:1340872-1359467 GCA_031001745.1 Hartigia nigra
CATTGTTTTTATATTATTCTCCAATGGTGCTCGCAGTGCGCATCTTGCATTTCTAATTGATTCTAACGTATCGAGATACAAAGTGCAAAAAATATGGCACGTTACTCCACCTGTGGTAAAGAATCCATCGTGCGACATAAACGTTATTTTTTATCATCCCCAGCATACCTGACCCTTACGATACAAGCGTGAAACAGAAGAACACCAAACAAAGTACAACAACTGTTGTACACGTGCAAGCAGCTGCATAACTGGCCCGCGCACTATCGCCAGTACGCACCCAGCTAATTATGCCGCAACCAAACCCGACGCAATGTGCGTAACCAGCGAGCCGATTACACGCACGATAACGCACTTTACTGCCTTTCCCTGGGAATCGATAAATTTCATCATGACGCTTCTCCTCCCTTCGCTGGTAAAATTCATAAGAGAGTTGCTTCTTCGGGAAATTATTTTCATGTAGAATTGTATCTCGTCGAACACGGGCACAGTTGACAGTGTAAAACGTATTTAGGAAAAGTTTGAGTTGAAAAAAAAAGTGAAAGATGACTATGAAACGACACGTTCCTGATGGCACAAAATGTTACATTCGTCTAGTTGCGTAAGCTTGTGAAATGCGCTTGGCCAAAAGTGCATGAATATTTGACAATACCATAGAGGTTGCAGTATAAATCATTAGTACATAAAGAAGGAGAATGTGAATACAAGAGATAACTGATATTATCATCTATCTAGAGTATTACGTCGTATAAGGCTTAAATTTTTGTAACGAAGTTATTTGCTTCAGTTCTTGCGACACACCGAGATGACGTACGAAATAAGCCGCTAATGCACAGATCGTATTACTTCCCTCTTAGTGTTAAGTATTGTTCGTAACGTGAGAAATGAGTGCACGCAAAATAAAGAAAAACAAAGAAGAAGAAGAAATACATCCCATTAAAGGTATATTCCGTGCACGCTGTAACAGAGGTCTAATAAATCAGGATTACAGGAGTCATAGAAGAGAATTTAATAATAGGAAGCAGAGGAGACACAAAAATGGTATCTAGTAAGGAATTACTTTGATAACAGTATACGTGATACTACAGTTTGAAGGATTGCGAATTGTATATACATATCCAAGTTGGTTCTTTGTAAAAGTGTACGAAGAAGTGACGTAAAAAAGCGTAGGCAATAGATAAGATCGAATAGACCACTTCTCCTCGAAATGAAACTTTCCTACTAGGCACTAATCGTGAATCTTCATTTCGAGAATGGCCGGACTACTGGTATAATATTGGAGAGATTTAGTTTAGCGCGTAATTGTGAGACAGGTAGGTATTCTTTTACCTACCTTTCCTATCTATCTATCTAACTCCCTACCTATGTACCTACCTACCTACCTGCATGCTTACATGCCTGCCTAAAATGTCCGCCTGCCTGGAGTAGATGCCCAATTGTCAGACGCACAGGATAAATCTCCCTCGTGGGATGCTCGTACATATCCAGGTTCAATGATAGTGCTTTCGAGAGAAAAAATTGTTTCTCGTGGACGGAGAAATTTCCGTCAAGCACTTCGTATCTAACCCTACCCTGTTACTATCCCTCGCTCGATAATTCGTCGAGGGTATAGTCGGTCCACGAGTAAAATAACTTAAAGTGACAGATGAAAACACGTGTTTCCTGCTAGCGATTGCCGTAGTAAAATTTCTCAATTATCGATGCTCTTTTTACCAAAGGTCATGAATGATTTTCCATTGATTTGCCACGCATTGCCCTTGACGAAAAAAGCATTGACAATGGAAAATCTAGCTACTGGCTTCGCATTCTTTTATTCCTCACTTAAGCTATTTTGCTCGTGGACCGACTATAAGTCCAAATGCGCGCGGTCAGTCGCCACATCAATCAACACCGGTGTGAAAATATCGTGTTCGTACTGTGGCAGTACTCCTGGTTAGTGGGCGAGAGTGGAAATTTTGAGAAGTGAAAAAAAAAAAGAAAGAAAGAGAGAGAGCGAATGGACATTCTCTCTTGGTTAACTCATAGTACACCATTATCGATAATATTATTATAATAGGTACGTCAAACTGGCCACGGGATCAAGGTGCTTCCTGATATCATTGAGTTCCCGGGCACTTTGTACAATTTGTAATTACCAACAAAAGAGAGAAAAAACAGCCGAAAAAAAAATTACTCATAGAAGTCACACGATCTAATCGTCATTATCGCCAGGGGCTGAGAGTCTTTTTTTCTTTCATTTTTTAATTTTTTTTAGATCAGTCTGGCTGATTACTCTTTCAATTTCCACGTGAACAACGAAAATTCAAAGTGCCGCGTTGATTCGTGGAAGAGTGAAACGGGACACAAACAAAATAGTACATTACCCATTACAGGTATGAGTATCTCTGAGTGCGTGTCCTTCTATGGGGTGTGCAATCTTTTTGAGAAAAAGGCAAGAATCCATGATACGTATAGAAAGAATAGTTGATATTGGAAAGGGCACCCGTGTATAAGGGCCAAGAGAAAGGTATGGTGTGAGTGAGGTAAGAATGAGGAGAAAAGTGGGAAAACAATCCGGGCGCAGAAAGTGGGGAACCTTCTTGGTCGTAGTCCGTTCGGAGGACGATAAATCACCGAAAGGTATTTTGTGCGTGTGTGCGTGAGAGATCAGAAAAAAAGGAGAGAAGAGTGGGGAGATGAGATGAAAGAGCAAAGGTCAAACTCAGAATCCCATCACACTGGTGGCCTCCCGTATCGCTAACGTATATATAGACAGATCATTCTGAGAGAAAGAATAAAAAAATTCAATAGAATATTTTGTCCGACTATAGTAAACGCCGTTCACAAACAGTTTGCAATTGTAGGAAGCATGAATTCCACTTGAATACGGTCGGAAAAGTCGTTATCTTGTATACCTATAGAGACTCTTGGTCATTTATTTATATCAATATTGATCTAATCTCACATCCCACGATTTCAGTTTAGACAAATCGCTATGTTCCTCTTCGGCATGTCTATACCTACGTACGGTGTTAGCAATCTGCGTAAGCAAATATACCGTGAAATGGGTTGTAAATAAGTACAGTGTTGTGTTGGTAGTTAGCTATTGTTATCGACGGCATATTGGCTATTGTACTCCTGTATAAATGTTCACGTGTATTTAATACGTTTGTACATAGCAATTCGTTTTCAATAAACGCTCGACGCTTTGATTTTTTTCCGGACTTGTTTAATTGTACAAATATATATATATAACATACGGATATATAAAATATAGAACAAAAATAACAAAACAAATGCGAATGTATACCAATCTTGATTAAAACAAACTAATATACATTTTTCCCTGCAGAATTTACTCCTTTCCAACGTTAACACTAATGTAATATTCTCAATTTAGCACAGCGCCTAGGTACACCGGGATTTCAACATGGTGGCGCTTTCATCTAACAAGGTATCTCTATTTACTCCAGAATTAATCTTAATTTCCACGTGATACGGTGCTGATATTGAAACTACATAGAATTTCATGGAATATTGATACTTATAGCCACTTTTAGCTAACTTTTACAATACCGTTGAAAAACTCGAATATCAATATGGGGCTGAAAGCACAAAGTGCGCTTACCCAATAATAATTCATCGAACCGTTCACGATTCTCTCATGGAGAATCGCTTGATACCTTGACGTTTTATTTTCGATTTTCAACAGTCTATATTCAGTCAATTCTCTGCTATATGTCAGGTTACATAATTAATAAGTCTTCTATTTTGCATCCATTCCACTGCAGTCAAATTCAAGATGTAACATTGATGCAAAATAATAATGTTACCCATTCAATATGACAGACGTAGACGGTTCACGAAGTTACTAAATCATATTGAACACCGCAAACTAAGTAATCCGATTAGAAATTATATATATAATTTAAAATTACATTATATATATAATTTCGAATCTAACATGCCATGTCGCTGTTTCATTGCAACGCAGGAAATTATTTTAGTATAGGATGTAACATTGAGTAATATCTGAAGCAATGCTATTGCTGGCGCGACTGCTAATATTTATTCATTGTCGTTAGTCAAAGGCAAAATGTTCTACCATGCCTGTGGGCTCTATTATTGGAAAATACACGACATAGATTTTCTCTACCTCCTCCACTTCCTTTTTCACTACCACTTCCCACTTCCTGTTCCTCCTATCTGCATGCACCACTCGACCCTCCACTTCCGAGCGCACAGCACTTTCATTAATCCTCTTAATTCGAAAGTAACAATATCCCAACGTCACGTGCACCTGGTACAGTTAACGAAAATTCCGGACTATTATTTAAATGATGCCAACGGGATATGAAGGCATCTTTCAAATTTGTATTCTTTTTTGCTGATGTATTCAAGCGATTCGACAACGGCTACCAGAATATTGCTTGAATGGAACTTTTTACATTGGGTCAAAAAGATGTCAAGAAATAAATAAATTTCTTTTGTAACCATTTTTTTGTCTCTGTAATACCAAATCAATTATATTACCATTCCTAAATCAAGATACGCAGTAGAGTTTCGCTCCAATATATGTGTGTAAATATATATTCATTCAATAGGTGATTAATACGTTAAATCTTATGTATTACGTTAGAATTAAATGACGTTGATTTCCATCAACAAATAACTGTTTGACATAGTCAAGGTCCAAGATGGAACATCTTTCATGGAATCAGACATGGTACCAAATAGTGATTTCAAAACTTTTTGTAAAATAAAGTACCTAATGAAATCAGTATATACTAGGCGCCTTTTTTTACATCAGAGATATTTTTGCTGGGATATTTACGTACTAAGAGTCTTACTATATGTAGACATAATTACAAAGCATCTCCAAGTCAACATAAAATTATTAAATCTTCCTCAGAATGCTGTGCAAATAAAAGCTTTTAAAAAGATACGTTTTCTTCTCAATCTTAACATTCATTTCTTACTTAATAAACTTATCAATTCGTCCGAAGATTCAATAAATAAAATTATTAAATGACATCTACACCTACACTCCACTATCCACGTAACTGAGTTATCCCAAGTAGATAAAGCAAATAATCAATAAGTATTGGGATAACTTTCTGTAGAGAAGTTGTCGTAATAAGTTACTGTCTGCTGACAATAACTCAAAGTTTTAGAGTATCGAGGGTGCGTTCTGTTTGCAAGGTTTTCGGCGCAGTCAACCCACACACCCATATGAGAAACGATGAGGGAATTCGCCGTATATCAGAAGGGTATAAAATCAATCGAAACGCGTTCGATTGTCAAAGTAGACTCATCATCTCACTCCGTGGTACCAGTTTTCGAAATATATAAATTCGACATCGTCATTCTCCGAAGGTCACGAAAAGATTATCATGGATTACCAGAAGCGTCGCGACATGCTTGATAGAAAAGCCAACAGGGACTGGTGATAGAAAAAGACAAACAAGAATAGAAATAAAAAACAGATCCTCACGTACGCTGGAAAATAATTGGGAACCGCAGAACCCGACGGCCGCCGTGACACGAAGGAAATTATTGGGTGTTTGCTCGCCGGGAGAGTAGCTTAACGGATCAAGATGTCAAAGAACCTGCCACTTGGATAGGTAGGATCGTACCAAATCGGAGGGAATCGGAAATGCCACTTTCCCATCGTAATCAAACTTCACAGACTAGTCCCACGGATCTACGTATGTCAAGAAGTGTCTAAAACTACGTCAAAATCCATCACGAAATCTAATCCATATTACGCCATATTACTAGTATAGCATATGTATGGAACATATCGATTGGTTGATTAATATTACTAGAATTACACAATCGGTTCACAGGAATTAACTTCAATTCAATTTCCATCAGCCCGAGGGAAAAACGTGTACACGCGAGGACAGACAAGATCATTAACAATTAAGGATAAAGGAAGCACCTGTTGTATTATTTTCCATCTCAGTTGAAATGCCAAATGAAAGGAAAATTGTTAACGGTTAAATTTTCACCAAATTACAAACTATGCAAAGTCAACTGTATCATATTATATAAAAAAAAAAAACACAGTCCATATCGATCCTAACCTTAATGGCGAAACAGACGACGGGTAAATTCATTTAGCCATTATAGTCTATTTGAGTCACCATATTCGTACAATTCCGAGCATGAACACGTGTTAATTTCCCCAGGAGATGAAAGGTCGTCTCCGTTTTCACTGTACGTAATCTTCGCTCAATAGAAAAAGCCTTATCAATTAAAACTACGGCGAGTCCTTTGTTTTAAAACACACTTGACTCACGCAACAGAGCAGACGCTTTCGTATACAGGAAACAGCGCGATTGACGTTCTAGGTTACACATTATTCGTTAATGGATTTCTCTTTCATGCGTAACGACATTGCACTATGCGCTGCAAGAGAGTTGCTGCCACTGTGAATCGGGGAGAGATAGAAAAGTAAGTACTTATATACATGCATACCTACCCCTCCAGGTGCATTGCAGAGAACATTCTCATAACCGAACGCAGATGTAGGTACTCCAGTCCAGTGCAACAATAGTAAGTACTTTTACTCCAACATCCCAGTGCAATACGCGTCTCATTTTAATCCACCGAAAAACCTAGCCTTATGCTTTCTCTCTTATTCTCTTATTCTCTTATTCTCTTATTCTTAGCCGCTTCTAAAAGTGCTCCGTAAGCCTTTTAGCAGGTACTGTGTTACTGCTCACCACTAGCAATGCTGATAGCGCGAGAAGTTACTCTAGAAGAATTCCTTTTACGGCGAAAATGCAAGTGCTTCGACGCAGAGGTCTCTTGGATGCTGAGATGCAGCGGGATGCAATTGTTATCGTCTGGATGCCGGTGCGAAGTTTCCATTTTAGAATGGTGAGATTTAGGAGGCAGTATAGATACCAGGCTTGGCTTACGGATTTCTACGGAAGATCGATCAGGATTTTGTGGTCAGTATGCAAATCCATCGAGTATAACTTCCATTTCCGCTTCCTGGTTTCTATCGTGATCGATTTGATTATTCCTATCTCTATTTTTAATTGTTTTATAGTTATATCTATTTTTTCACCTTGAACCTTGAAGCTTTATCAGCGGGGGTAATACGTGTATAAACGTAGTAAACATGCGTGACCAAATATATAATGGAGTAAGGTTAGATACCTAACTAGTAATTTTAACTTTTATGTCCCATGTGAATCGTAGAATGGCATAAGGTATAGTATATAAATGATATATAGGTATGTATATCCAAGATACTTTAAGGCACTACAGAAAAGCCTCCTTCTGGAAGTCTGCGAATATGAGGACAAGCAGAACTACGTATAGACCCTCCCTTTGGTGAGCGATCGATGTTTAACCGAACGTGACTAAACCTTTTCAGACTTTGGGACGAGAAACGCACAAACTTAACCACCCCTCGCATCTAAAAGGATTCAGGTGTGAAAATTCCATTTCCTTACATAGACAGTGGCGCGCCCCAATTTTCGCGCTCGATGGAAATACGGGACGATGAGAAAAACAGAGTAAAGAGCCACAGAAAATTGACCCTCCGTGAAAAGGTCATAAGCGTGATGCTCATCCCTTACATACAGATACAGTTGTCTTGAAGATTTCGTAAATTTCCTAGGGTAGCAGTTTGAATGGCTTAAGTTTTGAAGTATGAAAATTTCCTCGAAACTCCCTCGTGCGATATTCTCACGGCGCTAATTACTAGCATAATGAATGAAACTCTCGCTTTTGTACTTTCATTTTCATCCTATGTCGACAAATAGGCGCTACCATTACTCGCTACAGGGTTAACCTTGACTTTTCACAGATGGTTAGAAGTTCTGGCGCATTTATCCTACTCCCATCAATTGCACGTTTATTTCACTGTCGACGCTTGTAACGTTTGTGAGCACAAGGCTAAAAAAAGAAAATAAAAAAAATACAAAGAAACAAGTCAGGGTATTTTGGACTACAGCCAATAAACTTTTTTTGTAAGTTATGCCCTTTCGTCGCAATACCCTGTAGCCTGAAGAAACGTCGACTACGAGCTGAAGCATCGACCACGTGAGTGTATATTCGCGTGACACAAACCTACAAATGTGACTAATCACGTGGAACAAGATGTATTAAGCCGCTGCCGCAAAGTATATCGACGTTTTCCTTTTTCCTTTCCTCTGCCATAAGAAAATCAGCAGGTTTGTTAACAGGAATGTGAAAAATTCCTAGTAAATCCATGAAAGGATAGAATGTTACGGTTTAACGATTCGTAATAATACCTTCTACGCGAACATATAATTGTACTGTGGTTACCACATATAGTCCCTCCACGAGTAAAAGCTTTTGGAGGGGCCATCTTCTTATGAAGTTCGACGTAAAAGACTCCCCTAGACAGGATCTTTCACTCGTGGAGTAACTGTGTATAGCTAACCATACTGTACTAGAGTTAGGGGTGGAAATGGACGAAATTTGGTCGCCGGGGAATAAACCATTCTCGTGAAAGTATTCAGCACACTTTCATCAAAATCCCAAATATTTTCCACGGATAAAATCACGTGGATTAGACTTTATCCCAAGTTTCAAGACCAATGCACAATCTGAAAAATATCATAAATGATTTAAAAAGATAAGCCCACTCATCTCAAGATTAGAATTATATATATAGATCTGCTAGATATCAAGTGTATCTCCATTGACCTCATAATCTGAACGATTAGTGCCTGCTTCTTCCCGAAGACCAAATTTATTCTAGAATATATACCAAGTATATAGTATCTATGTATATACCCATATGCCAAAGAAGATTATAAAGTCTACTTCCACAGTTGACCCCGGAGCAGGCAGGTAGAAATTCTTATCCCCCTATCGCACTCAGAATTCCTCATGTATGTCTCATGTACGCGCATTACACGAAGTAACGTGGGTACCTAAAGATCTACATAGTATTATAATAGGTGAATACCCCTCACAAAAGAGAAGCCAGAGCGCTTGGTTCATTTAACGAAAATAACGTATGCACGAAAGGAATTTGTATGAAAAGATACATGAAATTGAATTTAGCGTACCGAGGTGCCGCTTCGGCAGCGGTCCGTTGTGAGGATTGGGAGCGCACGTAAAATCCACCCCTGTTCCCTATCCTTTACCTGACCCTCCATAGTCCACCCTTTACCATGTTACATACCTACTTACCTAGATACGCTAGTAGCGCAACCGTCGCTACCATGTGCACAGTTACGTCGCGCACGGCACACCGTTCTACGCCCAGGATGCACATAGTATAGATATATAGCTGACTGGGTAGCTGGCTGAGCTGTATACTCAACAGTCTACAGCAAGACACGGCCAACCCTCATCCTCCACATCCTCCACTACCCTCTCTGTCTCTCTTACATTTCTCAGACCCTCCTCTACCTCGATCCTCCTTCTTCCTCCCTCGCATAGAGCACGGAGGCTTCTCGCTCATCGGTATGCGAAAGCACGCGTTCGGTATACACCTAGGTAACGTGTACAAGAGAGTGAGCGTTGTGAGTGGTCTGTGGCGAGTGAGCGAGTGAGCGAGTGAGCGAACAAGAGAACGAGCAAGCATAGCTCGGGACTCGGCTACACTGTTATAGTATAGTATACACTCTCCACAGCCGTCGGCTTGGTTGGATGAGCTTGGCTGCTGGATGGGTAGCCAGTGTGGTAGGCTGCTTTCTATTACTGCTTCGTACTCCCAGCCACCCCCTGGCAACCTCCTCCACCCTCCGATAACCTATCTGCTTACAGCTAAACAAAGCCAGTCACCGCTCATCCTAGAATAATAAGGCTGACCATTAGAAATCATTAATCAGGAATACTTAATGGAACATTTTATCAGGTCTGCACCACTGGTGCTCCTTCTTTGATTCTTTCTAGGTTATATTTATCTGTAGTCCTAAAAGGTCATCGTCCCTTGGATATAATGGAGAGTGATTTATATCCAGTCCACTCGTCGATTACTAATGCTTAGTCGGTTCTATAAAACCAATCTGGTACCTTCAATCCTTCAGAAATAGGACGTCATGGATGCTTGGTTATTCTGGCAGCAAGCTTCTAACGTAAGTACATTTAATTTAGCGCATCGTTACTGTGCTCGTGACGCGGACATAACGGGACTGTGAGAAGTGTATCTAGGGTGGATTTAACCCCCTAGTAATGATCATCGTTGCGTACTTGCACGTACGATGATATAGGTACATCCTTTTTCCCCTAGGAATCATGGTGAAAGCAGCAGCTCGTTTTCTGGAGTAGCTACAATTTCAGCCAAGCGGCTACTCGATCGCCAGAACCATCCACTGAAAATCGTGTAAGCTCGCGTGTCCCAGCAAACCGCTTACTTATAGGACAATAAAGGAACCTCTGTCACCAAGGCGGACATTTCCATTTTATTGGACAGCAGAATGAGTATCATGCACGACGTGGAGAATATAGGAATCCGAATTGGGTAACGTGCAAGCACTCGCTGCTCTCTGTCCCATGCCGTTCCGCGGAATATCATCTGCATGCCTACTGTCAGTCCACACCATCCCGCGCATACTCCTCCTCTCCTCTTGCTGCTCTGTTCTCCTCTTTCTAGAGACCTGGGACCACCTAGTGCTCCTCCTACATCGCCATTCTCCACCACAGACTCTTGGTCAAATGGAATGTTTGTCTCGCGCTGTTATACACGTATACCTACCGACCCTGGTAACGTGGGCGCTTCATGCGGCTAGTACTGAAACTTATACAGAATTAACGTTTAATTACAATAATCAGTCGCAAGTCGCACGTACATAAATAACAAATCGTTATATAAAAATTTCATAAGTTATCAGACCACCAAAATTTTTATACCTATTTGTCTTCCCTTTAATTATTCTTATCTACCGCCATTAGGTTGGTAATACTTCTTCCGATATTACTGCCAGTAATTTTACACCGGGGTGAAATCAGCCGACTGGTATTTCTAACGTTCTACTTGACGCGCATAATACATATGACCTCCACTACGAGATGACCGTAATAATCTTTTTCATGCATCTCCTGTATTGCTAACACCCTTTGATCTTCTCGTATCCTGTTGCTTTTCTTTTTCATCTACAAAGAAGCAAATCATTCTGTGTATTATTGGACATGCGGTATAGCTAGTTATGGCACGCGTACCCGTAGTGTCTATGTTATTAGTGGTTATCTATTGTAGTTATATTCGCAAAGCATGGAAATGACGAGGATCAGCCCGCTGTCATGGAAATGGCAATTCCTCATGCGCGTCTATCTACGCGGAGGGTTTAAGACCTCCGCGTGTCGAGGTCGATGAGAAGCAGTGCTGCGCCTGCTTTGGTAGATTTATTCGGAACGAGGGGGGATTACTATTTACCGTATAAATTTGCATGGGTTTCGGAAAACCGAAGAAAGCGAATCCCCTCGTAAATCTTAACCAGAATCTAAAATCAGTGATCCCCATTTATGGGTTTACACCTGTAAGCACGACGGAAGCCTTTTGGAATCGATATGCGACTCTGTGTACTTAGAAATAGACGACGATTCTTTAACGCTTGATTTAAAAGGATTATGAAGCGTAATCGACGCTCGGTATATCGACGCTTTGACCATTGTTAGAAAACGACGGTAAGATCGATCATAGACCTTTTTTAAGCTCTAATGTATCCAAAATGCTTGTCCATTAGGGACATGAAAAAGTTTACTGTCGTCTGAAGGACATCAGGACATGTAAGGATAGAAATCATTATAGCATCCATATGTTTTAGGAGAAGGTTTTATATGTAACGCCTAAATAAGGACTCGTACATGTGTATGCTAAAACTGCTCTTAAAAAATATTTTTCTCTGAAAAATCTTGTGGCCCTGTTTTTCAACACTAATGACTGTACATTTATGTTTCAGGTGAATTGAATAATGTTAGAATAATTGTTATGCGCACAGAAAGACGGGTATGAATATGGAATTGGTCATCGCGAACAAATAGGATTTTACGTCAAGATTTAGCCTCAAGTTATGCCGAAGGCCGTATTTAAAATTTCGTGTTTCACCCAACGAGACCTCATTACCCCAAGTAAATTGGAGCCCGACTCATTCCGCTAGATATAAATATAGAAAAAAAATTAGAAAGCTCATGAAGGTATAGATACCTAGCTGTTACACTCTGATATTTACGTCATACGATCGTGGTTATACGTTGCTCCAATACTGCCAAGTCTGGTTCTCTCCGCATCTGCGAAAGGTATATGCAAAAAATAAATGAATTATATTTCATAACTGGCAAAAGAATAATTTCACGGACTGTACCGCTGTGATAATTAACAAGGAAAACTCAAGATTAGAGTAAAAGCAAACATTTAGTTTGAAGAATGTTAAAACAACACACGAGAAACGTCGGAGCAATTAACGCTCGGAAAATTTGAAACGGCGTTGGGGGATGAAGGGGTGGTTCGGAGGTATATATGCGCGCGCACTTTACCACCTCCCATTATTCAGCCATACTAATTTCACAGGCCCCACTAATTTTTTCGCGATATTAATTATCCCGTTTTCACTTGTACCTACAATGAGAAGAGCTCGTCCCGTACAACAGAAAGATCATTAATACAAGACTTCGTCTGGAAAGCCGCACCCGAGCCGCACCCGGAGGCCGAGCGCTGTAACCGCGTCGGGACTCCATTGTGTTTGAATCTCCGGAGAGCAAGAAAACTGATTTCAGAGCTTTTTGTTACGTTCCACGTCCTCGATAAACGCTTGTCGCTTTCAAGTAATAAACAATGATCGAACATAATTGAAGACGTCTGTATACCTACTCGCAATTGTGAAGCGACAATTTTCAATAATTTCCGAACAGGATGCGTCTTACGTAAGAGCCTTCCTGTTATCCTTTTACAATGGCAAAGCATCGGAGCAGCTTTATCAGGTCAGAAATATTAACATTTACAAATTGATCTTCATTCGTATAATCAATTTATTATTATACAAAAAATCCAAATAAAAAGACCGTATCTCTATATATTTATCCGTATATTTATCAATTATTATCATGCTTGGCGTATAATTCGCAACGTCAAAAGACCCTATGGAGATGGTATTTAAAAAAACAGCCTTTATAATACTTTCATTATTGTTTCGTTAATGGTTATTGATGTGTTCCTCGATATGAATCGTGAGCCGTTTCATAACGGTGCTTTGTGCGCCACCCCGCGATATCCGCGCGATATAAAATAATAATAATTAATATAAATGGATGTCAAACGACGTGTTGGTGCATAGCTTGCTGCTAGCGTGGCCGCAACCTCTTCGCGTGCGACACGCACGCAATTTTGCGTTTTTCCGGGAAACATTACCATGACAGCGTTTTGCGTCCACGATGCAGTTATGTGTACGAGAGTGTTGGATTACTGGTGGCCGCCCCCCTCCTCACCCACTTACAGAACTTATCCAACACCCGTTACTCGAAAATGTAACGCATGCGATTCCCT
Organism: Hartigia nigra; assembly: GCA_031001745.1. Lineage (NCBI taxonomy): Eukaryota > Metazoa > Arthropoda > Insecta > Hymenoptera > Cephidae > Hartigia > Hartigia nigra. The sequence continues at coordinate 1,354,332 of JARPRG010000286.1, forward strand.
AACCAGAACCGCAGCGTGGACATCCTGCCAGCTACGTACCGCGACCTTTTCCATTTGACTTTTTTTATTCCCTCATGTAAATAAACTAAAAAGAAACAATAACGACGAGGTAGGTCGACGACGCGCCTAAGAACTCCCTAGGGGAAAAGGTTTCTAACCAAGAACAACAAAATGGTCGTATTTACCGAGAGGAAAAGAGCGTCGAGATGCCGAGAGCAAGATAAGTCTCATTGGTAATTATTAGCGACCACGAAGAATACCTCTTTTTAGAAAATGGTGGAGAAACAAGAAAAAACTAGAAGAATCCCCTCGATTGGCCACCCTGATGAGAAAAGGCGCGAAAGTAAAAGTAACTGTCGAAAGTCGATGGCTCGCGAAGCGTTGATTGCGTCACCGATAATAGTTAAACTTTACTGAAGAGGCAACGGGGCGAAGTCTTGGATAAGGAAAAACGAGTGTAGCAGAAGTGGAAAAGGTAGTGGAAAAAAGTCGGCGAAAGCCGAGTGCCAATATCTTCGTAGATTTGTGAGTGCCAAGGGCCCCTAGCGTACGTTACTGCCATGTTCTAGCTTTAGAGATCACGACTAACTTTCTACCGGCTAAACTGCAGGCGATAAATAAAACAACTTGGGTTTTGATATCTCCGATCATTTTTTTTTCGTATCTACACCATGCATGTACTATATAGAATGATCGAAATATTCACCATAGAATGTATACATAATCATGCTTTGATCTTTTATTCCTATATTAATTTTACTCATATATTCTTTATCTTTGAAGTATGCATAGCTTCGCTATGCAGTCTCAATTTTTAGCCCTTCTGATGGCGCCTCTTCTCTACACGAGAGGGCGTAACTCGGCTTTTCACTGTCTGGAAAGTTGGGAACGATCACCACCTCTCATTTACTATATTAGGGAATTGCAATCAGACGTACTTCTCTGAGTGCCATCGGAGGAGTTAGGTTACCTTAAGAGCCTTGAATCGTCTGCGTATAATCCTCATGGAATAAACAAAGAAAAAATATTTATTCAGACATTTATTATAAAAGATCCAAATTGATCGATACTGGGAACTGGTCCGACTTAAGGGATGCATCTAGTGGCCATTGCTGGTGGATACACACTAGGTAGCAGTAGCGGTTGCTTCTAACTATACGCGAGGCATCCATTAACTACGCTTGTAATCCCTTCAGTTAAGTTAGCACATGGTGCGGCACCAGGTCCATCGTCCCCACAGGCACACCCCTATTCGATGTCTCCCTTACACATACGTAGAGAACGACCTACTCCTAAACAAGGAACATTCTCATATAGCTCTCTCTATGCGGGAGCCTAAAGCATCCCTCTCTACCCTATCACTATACTCACCCCGCTGTAACTATAGTATATATACCGATGCGCTTAGTTACCCTACTGAGAAAACAAAACTAGTAACATGACCAACGGCGGTATTTAGCTTTGAATAATGAACAAGTGCGATCTGCTCTTTTGCGGTCAAGACGCGGCCTTTCTTCTCATGGCGAAAACTTAAATGGAAAAAGTTTTGGCAAATTTCAGTCGCGACCACGTTACTTTAGAAACTGTCGTCCTATTACTTAGCCTCGATAAACTCATGAAAATTAGATTTTCGGCTATGGTTAAACCGGCCCGGTTTAAAATATCCTAGATTGTACAGAGAACGACCAGATGCGGCTAATTGACTGTCTATAATATAAACTATCCAAGGCTGTCCGATATCAACCCAAGTTGGTGTTACTAACGTGGGAACCGTAATAGGCCCGTCCGTAGACAAGCACCGAATTAGTATTATATAGACTACTTCGAAATAGATACCCTTCCTAGGATAGAACTTGACTCTTATAGAGTCCAAGGGACTTTGTTGGCCAAAGTTAACAGCTGAATGAGGATGACTTTACTTTGGATTAATGCACGATGGCTGCCAATCGCAGAGTCACGTTTCATTCGACAAACTGATCACGTATATGTCTTAAGGTTAAAGGAGGTAGACGCGGTTGACGATGATGGTGAATTCGTTCAAATTGAATGGCAGAGGACGAGGTGCAAAATCGTTATCGAACCTTTCCGAATTTTCGTTCTACATAATTTTCTTGAACCAGTGTTCTTGTCGTGGTGTAGGATTTATCTCAGACGATGAAAAAAAGTGGCAGGGACAAAAATAGAGGAAAAAAGACGCCTCGACGCAGATCCCTTTCAAAGGTTCTTGCGGTGGAAAATATCCAAAAGACTCACAGCACTGATGAAAAGCAATTACGTCATAAAAAATTTATAAAACAAAATTCGTTTCACCATTATTATATATACATCTAATTTTCTTTGATTTGTGTGTAATTTGATGGTTGATGTTCCCCAATGCTCATGTCATTCCCACATATCGATCCCTAATGTACACGCGAGCTAGTATACGTAAATACATATCCGACTAGATACATTTCTATCAGAGTACGAATTGGTCGAGTGAGATCAGCCAAGTATGTCCTACACAAAGTATTATTATGTGTATATTAGCATAAAGCAAAAATTTTACTCACCTCTATTGAAATTTGCGCTTTCCAGTAATCCCATGAGGTTTGTGTAAACTTCGTCCCGAAGAGGTTTGAAAATTATTCACATGGTTATAATCATAATGAAACATATGTGCAACTGAGTAAAATGTGAAAGGAACGTTATAGACTATTCCAGCAAACAAATTCATTCTGATAGTCGCGACGCCTTGACCCTTTTTTTAATGAATCTCATGGGAGCGAACTCAGACTGCCCAAAAATAAGTTAAATTTTCTCGCCTTTTAAACCAAAATCCTCTTAGGTTCTTCCTCCCTTTTTTGTCCCTCGCGAGAATTTTATACTCCCAAGAAATTGTAACCCTTTCTCATCGTAACGAGGTGTACTTTCTTTGCGCGTAAAACACTTGACAACGTCTTTAACAACAAAGACACCCGGCATAGCTCGAACGATAACAAGCTGTCTCATTTAATTGAAAATGAGACGGGATGTCGGCGTTTTTACATGTCCCTTTACTCACCCACCTTCTTTCTATAGAAAACACTAGACAATGCACGAATGCACAGGCGCACGAACAATCTGTCGCACGAGACCAAGTAAAGCCCAATGTAAGAGAATGAGAGTAATAGGTAACAGCATAGCGATTACCTGATCAGAATGGAATGTTAATTGCTCAATATTGAACGTAATAAGATTAACCTCTTACAAAAGGCAACGAACAGTAGTATAAGGTCGTACATATAAAGAAAGATCATATCATAAAGCAATGACGTACTTAACCTCACTAAATAGTACCAAAATAAATCATCAGAAGGTCGAAGACAAACCTAATTACATGGAAGGTCAAGGACTCAAAGCAAAGTACGTAAAACGTCCCACAAGTATCAAGTATAAGGATGATGAAGTTCTCCGAGTGGGGACATGTCCGGATGCCGGTGGCCACAAAATATGAAAGGGGAACGATCAGAGAATGAGGCCTGTGGAGGTGGCGTCGGCGGGGCTAGTTCCACGCTTCACTGCGCATGCAGCGCTCGAGCAGTCGAGTCGAGCGTCGCTCGTGGAGCTCCGCGCGCTCCGGTTCTCGCTCTGGCTCCCCCAGAGTCCAACCTGGCCGTGAGTCCTGAACGCAGTTTAAAATCGATGCTTCTCGCAGGTTGGAGTCAGTCTGCGAGAGGCTTCCGCGCGTGCAACATCCCCAAGTCGCGGCACGAATTACACGGATGTCTTTTGGAAACACGGCCAAATGACAGGGTCGCCAGCTATTAAAAAGTACAATGAAATACGCAATCCGAGAGAGAAGCCAATATCGCGGGTCCAACACGTCGCAAACAACTTACAACTTGTTCTCATAGAAGTCACGCGTTCAGGGGTACGTCGGATTCAAACGGGGGATACGACGACCCGACAAACCGACGACCCCCGTATTCCTCTCCGTCATCCCCCTGATCCCGAATACGCCATCCGTAAACTTAGCGTGTAACGAGACGACGGTCCGATAAAAGTTTCCCACCTTCCTGAGAGAGGAGGTGTGGGTCCAAGAGGAAGGAATACAAGGAGGGCTAAGAAAGAGAAAAAAAAAGATACAGGCGGAGAAAGAAAGAGCGAGATATAGGGAGAGAGTGAAAGAGGGAGAATTCCTTACTTCCCTTCCTGGCTACCTGCCGACGCTTGGTGAGTATTTATGCATTCGATTATCCGAACGCCTCGGAAACTTGACGAGGGTGTCTTCCTTCGGGTTTCCTACCTAGAGTTTTGAGTAGATACCTCACGAATTTCCTTCAAGAGTCCTGGTCCCGCCAAGTCTCTTTACATTGCTGCGCACTTATATGTCTCTGGACCTTTCTCCCTTATCGTATATTCTATATCTAATATTTTGTTCAACCTTTAGATAGTACTTTCATCTACCCCATGCATATTGTCTTTATTTATCCATGTTTGCAATTTTTCGTACTTCTTTAATATGCACTGAAATCTTTAGATCTTGCTATATTTTTTGCATTTGCACGTAATTGACTTTATTTGACCCGACTTGATATACCTATTTTATCACAATTCTTTTATTGTACATGTAGTGTGGTCTGTATATCGAAGGTACGATCGCGTTACGCTAAAAGGATCGACTGAATTGTCAACGTTATGGGACCTCATAAATTTTTTTTTCATTACGCTACTTTAATCCACTATCGTCACGTCGACTATTGACTTCATTTTTTTTTTTCTTTCGCGAATTATTGGTATTTTATTTTACGCGTGTTTATTATGTGACTCATGGACTGAAAATTCGTTGCGCCACCTCCGACGTTGACACGTTCCTGTACTTGAGGCGGTATATGAAATTCCATTGTAAATTTTAAATTTTACCTCTGAATAAAATCCTTTGTTCAATCCAATAAGCCCTTTCACCTGGCTTCGATAATTAGCTCCAGCGTTTTCACATTACGCGTGCACTCTACTGCAGCTTATCAGCCAATATGTATAAAGGCATTTAAACTAACTAATATTTGCAACTGATTAACGTAAGAGGAGAACTATATGCATATTTAACGTAAATTCTATTTCCCCGGGGGAACTTTGTTAATTAATTGTTACGAAAATATATAGGTGCCCGCTACA
>JARPRG010000286.1:1368219-1381786 GCA_031001745.1 Hartigia nigra
AATCATGTAAGTTTCATATAATATGTATTTTTCGTATTTTGCTTAGTTTTCGAGATATCAGCCTGAGGCAATTAAAACAAATCATCCTGTATAAATGTCATCTAAACAGCTCGTGATAGTTTACTCGTAACTCTTGCGAAACAACATAGCCCTGTATTTTGGAAATTTCCTGCATTTTTATATGCATATAATGTACACGTGTTAGAATAATGATGTGGGATACATGTATGTACGTGTATCAGACCTTTATTCTCTTCCATATATATTTCCATCGTGCATAGTATATAAAATGTGTATATAATAGTATAAGGGATAGGATGGATATTAAGATCTACGATATAAATATATAGGGCCACTGGGGAAGTGTCTAAGAAAAAAAAGTGATCCTCTCCTTTATCCCCGTTTTCCGTAATAGATCCAGAGCCTTTCCCGTTCCTTCGAGATTCACGATATTAGTGTATCGCCATAAGGATGTTTACCGATCATCGAAGCATTCACGATTTCTCGAAATCGTCGAGCGGACGTGGGCTTTTCGCATGCTCGTAAAAGCTATTTCCGGTTGCAGTAAAAAAAGGAGAATTCCCACAAGAGTATATGGACGTAGGAAAGAGTCAGTCGGATGCAGAAGAGAGAGGGGGTCAGGAGGTGTGGGAGGGGGAGTGAAGCGAAAAGAAGTAAAAGGCAGACAAATAGGCTTGCGGTTCGAAAAGTAGGCAGCAGAGAATGTTCAGTAGACCCTATAATGCTTTAGAGGATGATAGAGGGTGAGAAGGAGAGAGCAAAGGACCAAAGGGGGGTGGTCCCTCGCTATAGGGTGCGAGGTCGGGCTAATTGGGTGGGGACTCGATTACGACTTGGTATTTTACGTTTCTCTAGGCGACACACGTACCACTGGCTGACTGGCCACGGCGGTGTGTGCCAAGAAAAAGAAATAGACCAGCCTCGATCTTCAGTTGAAACCGGTTAAATTTCTAGTGCAGTGTCGCGAACTGTACATCGCACTAGAACCACATAGGTCATGAGCTAGAGACGCAGACGTTTGAATTCCGTTAAGGGTTACGGAAGTTAGTGGCAAATTTTCATATATAAAATATATACACCATATGGGATACTGTATATGAGATATACAAGCATACGTATAAAAAGAATAATACAGAGGGGCAGGTTTATGTGAAATATGTAAAGCTTAACTAATACAAGTAATTGTAGTCGCTGAGCGCATCCCCCTTACACATCCAGCACAGAGCATTAAATCCATCCAGGAGATTAATTCACGTTCCCCAGCTGACTAATCGTAGTCGATCCCACTAGCTTTCCTGCTAGCAACGAGATAAATCATCTCACATGGATTTAAGATTACTGTCATCTTTCGCAGCCTCCAGCCATATGCTACTTTGAAGTCACTCGCCTCCTCGTGGAACATGAAGACTGATCATCAGCCAATATCCGCAAGATTCTGTGTGCTGCTGACTCTACTAGGGAGCATCGATTGCGTCACGACACTGGACATACGTGAGTGCAATTTAAAATTTTCTCGTAATCGCTCTGAACGATAATACTTGACACCTCGCACGCTCCACGTTTATCCATTAGCTTTTATCCCGTCAACGTTTAACGTTAAATCTTAGCATCGGTACGGCAAACTCTTAAAAATTCTGCCAGATGGCTCTGCATTGCACCGAACTCTGGTTGAACGGACGTAACGCCTTTTTTCCTCCCGGCATTAGCGTACTATTTAGTTTAATGGTTGCTTTACTGCTGCATAGCATGATGGGAAATGACCTCCCAGGGAACGAGCTCGTAAAGACTCGTCAACGGCACATGCGATCCGATCCGATCCGATCAATCTCTGCATATATGCACGTATATATGTCAGTTATGAATACCAGCCCAGCTATTGACAGTCTGCAAAGACCTCTATCATGATTTTCATGGTTGTCATAGCGTTTCCATAGAGTGCGCGAATACTGCAAACTCGTTAATGGGTCATGGCTATGTGACTTGGCGTGTTTAATGTATATCATCGATGCAAACCATCTGAACACCTATGCTATCCAATCTGCTCGAAACGATCGATGAACGCGATGCATTCACGCTCTCGCAGTATTCATCCAGATCGATTTGTGGGGACCAGCAAACAGGTAGATATGAACGTAGATATGTAAATAATAGGTAGTAGGTAGTAGATGGTACCAACATACGAGAAAAAAAAATTGATTTCTTGACCAACGGTATATTTTATGGATGACTAAAGGATGGTACCGTGTCAATTTCCAATAAGATTCTTAGAACACCATTGGTTTTTTGCTGCTTTATATGGATGGGTTTTCCTTCTTTTGTGATAATGTGCGCGCGCAGAAACCGGAAGTCCTCGAATCTTCGCTCTTACCGTGGCTTTGAGGATCGTCGATATTTTTCATCCGGAGCAGGTGATTCAAGCTTTTTATTTTACTTCGTGCACTCGGAAGATGAGGGCGTCATCAGTCTTATGTAATGACTCACTATTTCCTCCCTTTACCTCGGGGGATCAATTATTTTGAATCTAATACGATGGGATGAATTACTTAGGAAAGCTTTTTTGCTATTGTGTCCGTGGGAATAGGGGCTGCTATAGACTTCAGATTTCTTTTTTATCTATAATTTATCTACGATATATATCACACTGTGGGGATACATACATTAAATCCCTGAAATACAACGTTTTCATTAAATTTTATGAATATTAATAAGCAACCTTTTCACCCCATTCATCTTTAGACATTCTATTGAATTAATGTAATTTTTTCTCTAACGAATTAACGATAAAAAATCATGGAAAACTGATTAGACAGCATCAATTTCACAATTAAAATCCATCGATTTTCCACCTTCCGAAGGTACCATTGCGACCGTCTAAAAAAAGGGGCACAATGCACGAAAGATGAAGGTAAAAGAGGGTAGTCCAGGAGAAAAGCTCCTGTATAGGGTGTAGGTACCGGAGATGTCTCGGATAAAGGGAGAAAACGTGGATGAAAGGAGATAAAGGGGTGAAAAAGGTATAAAAAGGGAAAAGGAGGAACACGGCAGCTTGAGCATAGGCCATTGTTGTAGTTTGCCCGGGCCAAGGGTCTGCTTGTAGCTTTCGTTCCCCTCGTTATGGTAAATGGTCTGTCCTTGAGGTGGGCAAACAGTTACACGGAGATAAGTGCAGGCGGCACACTCGACACCATCTCGAGACGCTTTAAGCACCGTTCTCTGTCGTATGTCCCCACGAGTGGCAGCCAGTTGCCACTTGAGTTTGCAGTGTCACCATCTTGAATGTACAGTCAAAATAATGTGTCTCAAGACTAAACATTATTTTTTGATACTCGTACGTCAAATAGTCATTCATTCTCGATGCCCACAAGGTATAAATAAAAGGTACACAAGAATTCCAGGTTATCTTATTATTTTAATATCACATATCCACCTACGGGATTCTCTTTGATTAGAGGTTAGGTATCGTCCAATCCTTTCAGGACTGATCTGATTCCGTCTAACCAAACCTTAATGAATGTTGCACCAAGTCTTCTGGACTGCAGCACGTTTGAAAGTACAATTCGATAACACAAACTTGCACGTGGTTAGATGCTACATGTTAGAGACTGAGATACCGAAAGTAAATGGAGAAACTGGGCAACTCCTATCACGTAGTATCGAATAGGATAGATACGTATAAGACTGCTACGTTCTCTTCCATAAAGTTCTAAGAGTCAACCGATATATTGAATAACGTTGGGAACTGAAAAGTGGGTTGAAATGTCAAACACGAGTATATCGGGATACGTAGCTCAACTTTCGCGTCGATATCAAATTAGTCAAGTTCAATATTTGACTTGGTAATAATTTTCGTGTTACTTGCGTCGCCTCTGCTATTAGGAGTTAACTGCGCTTATTTTTTCCGAGAAAATATTACCGGGGACGCTGAGGGCAGTGAAAAAATTGAAAATGCAGAATACACTCTCAGTTCCCACGATCAGTTTTTATCTATTGTTCTTCTCTTGTTCCGTCAGCGTAATCTTTAATTCTTACCTAGACAACGCCGGTTTCAGGTGGCGCGTGGTCCATTGTACGTCTGAAAATCTTTGTTCCTTTCCGAATAGAGAGGAAGTGGCGCAAACCTTCTTCGAGATAACCGTATTACTCGGGCATTGTCTTTGGCCAGCCAATTCGAAGTAATGTGACACAGTCAGTTGCGGAGAACAATCGGATTCTGCTAGCTTTGGATGGCTAGGCCGTCACGACGCCTTACCTAATACTGATGCACCATCCTTTAACGCGTCAAGTCAATCTGATATCTTACACTATTGCCGCTACCTCATTTTCAAAACTTGACTTTCCTTCCTCAAATATTCACTCGATCATAATTTTCCAATTATTAAAATTACTACTTAAATTTTATATATGTCAAATTTAACTAGTCTATTTTAACTGAATAATCCTATTACATCACACATATAGTAGAACAAGTATCTAATGAGAAAATGCGCAATTACCCTAGTGAACGGTTAGTTAAAAGTAAATGGATCTTCTGCACGTGTATATGTTCCATATGGGAATCATAGGTAATCGTGCACATATGTGGCAGTCTATACACCTAGAAGCGCTTTGGGAACGAAGTCCGGAACCTTAAGGTTTACCGCAAGGAACCCTCGAAACGGGAATTTTATACGGATCCAAAGTGACGGAGTTTTATGATAGTTTATATAGAGCGAAAGGATTGGTCATCTATGTGGAAGTTCTCAAGGATTACCATTTGTGAAATTTCATTCGGCGACAGAATTTCCGGATATATATGTGTGATCAGTGTAATGGAAAACTTTAATGACTTCTGCATAAGAAAAACAAATGCTTTAACTTCTTCAACCGAACTGACAGTACACTTCAGAGAATCGAATGAGAATTTTATTTCTTTTACTATCTCAAATATTTGCCTTTATTATTATATCAGCAGCTTATTGCGCACGTTTTACGCGCACCGACCAAGCATCCCATGACCAATTAAAAAATGACTTCATATCTTTGGACTTCAAAAGTAATTGCAATCTTTCAAATAGATTGCAAAAACACTGGTATTCAAACCACCCAGTATGTACGATTTTTGCGACGTAAACGGTCTTCAATGAGATATCACGATTCACCGCTGTGCTTTATTCAACCATCAGCCGTCTGCCAAGATCCAATTAATTCATTTCTCTACTTAATGTCCGTCGAAACAAACAATACAGTCAATATCAGTTGATTGCAAAGTAGAATCGCACTGTCAATTTGGCAGACTTCCAATCTTTCTAGTATAATCTGTGTAAGCTTAATTTTCATAACATGAAAATATACAGGGTGCTTATTATTAAAATAGAGAATGATTTAAAATCCAATGCACCCATAATTTATAACCTTCTCTATACATAACGTGGTATCTAGGTACCTGGTTACATGCAGGTATATATTATATTATGCACTGGGGTACGAAATAACAAGAACCGCAATAGCACAAATTCGATCGTCTAACGAGAGGTTTGGCTGCGAATTCGAAGGCGCTTTAGCAACGTCTCGAAAGCTCTGTCGTTAGTCTTAACCAGGGTTATCCATTACCGTTCCTATCTACAGTCGGATACGTATCGACGATAAAGTTTATACAAGATATTTGCATGGCTGGGTATTTATTAGATTGTAAAATATGGTTAAAGGGAAATGGAAGGCGGTTTAGATGGCTTGCGATTATGGTCCTGTACGTAGCTACGTCTCAAGAATTACTCGTGAATGTTAGACTCAAATGTATATATATAACTTAGAGTATAGATAAACAAAACAGCCATGTCTTTAGTAGCACAGTAGCACAGTACCACGTAGTACCTGTCTACGTATCAAATAGCTCACCCCTACAAAACCACAGTCCGACATATCGAGCCTAACATCTTGTGTGTAGATATTCCCAAGGTAAAAGATTGAAACTTGTAAAAAAAATGATAGGAATAATATACGATAGTGAAATTTCTTTCTTGACGAGTGTAGGTAGGTAAAGGTAGATTAGATGGAAGTAAAAGGAGGTCCTCGTGTTTTGAAGGATTTAGCAGTTTCTAAGAATGACGAAACTTCAAGTAACTCTCATCGAATAGTAACGTCGTCTTACGACTTGCTAAGGATTTTACGTTACGCATCAACAGTCGCTTCGCATCGTAATATTTGACCCTTGAGGGTAATACGAGATGAATGTACGAGACGGATATCCTGCACTTCCTTCTTCATTCACTCGGCCGGTAAAGAAACTCGCCATTTACCTTGAGAAAAGCCTGTGAGTGGGTAGCGGAATAACAAGCTATGAACAAAAATGGAGACGGGTTTATTTGAGCGTAGGTAGATTCTTAAATACTTAGAATTTAATAGTAGTGAAAAATACGTAAGAAGAGGTATATTCAACAATAGGTATGGATTAAGGTGAATATATTTTCGGAAGGTTTTACAAATGACTACTTTTCATTTTGAAGAAAAATCCTGTTGGTACTTTTTTTTATAACAGTGACGTTTCACTTTTGTATATCATATACCCTTTTTTTGTATTGCTACGACAAGGACTCTTCCTATAGACCTCACGATCCAAGCCTACCCGGAACCGACCCAACCCGTCCCGAACGTCCCAGTCTATCCGAGTTCAGTTTGGAGGATTATAGCTTCACCATCTGACGGCTCCCACCGCTTCGAGAGATTCTCCATTCCCGTATAGGGACTGGCTCTCTCGTTCACCCGGTACCTACCTACCACTCTCACAAACACCCAAACAGCCCTCTCTCACTCTTTCTAGTTCTCTCTTATTTTAAATAATGCTTGCTGCCGCTGAAAGCAAATCTCTGATTTAAACTCCAAAAAGCAAAAAGCCGACTGCGCCCTGGCTTTTCTATCTGCGTACTTTGTAGCCATAACAGAGACGAGCTAACCTGTTTGTCTGCCTGCCTGGCCTGATATCGACCGTTGGAAGCTCAATCGAGCAACCCAACGACTTTCCCTCGAAAAATACGGGATAAAGCGTCGCGACGCCCCTAGAGATTTACGTACTGCAACCCACTCACTCTGCTTGCTCGTGTGTTCGATTACGTGCGTTCGATCAGCTGCGAAAAAATTTCGTGCTTCGCAAGACTTCTATCTGTAAAGAATCGTCTCCCAGGAGCATCCATATCAAGACCCGCAGCTTTCGCGCCTGCCAATCGGCAAACTCGTTTAACAAACTGAGCGAGCAGATCGTCAAATTCGAATTTACTATGCTGGATGCTTTTTGAGCCAATATGAAAAGTATGTATTACAACGAGTATCTATATCTGATCGCTTTCAAGTGCTTTTCACTGTACGACGATAATTGCGAATAATGCCTTATGGAGGAATGAAGAATTTCAGCCAAAAAAATATCGGAGTTTAAATTAAATCTGGAAACTCAATACCAGCGATGAACACACCCTGAAACACCCTCGCGTTAGTCCACTCGTCAGCTACGAATATCAGCGTTTGCGTAAAATCAATTGACAGGTATTCCCCACTCGTTCCTTTTTTTCCAATTTCTTTTTACAAACTGCACAGCCGAATTGCCCAGGATAGCACGCTTGTGAACTCGCTATCACGGGAGTCAATCACGCCTTCAGAACACTCTTCCCTCCGTATAGACGAAACGATTAATCACGCTTATTGATAGTTTCGATTTCTCACGAAAAATATGAGCCTCTGAGTTTTCCGGTCAATATATAAAATAACCCGTAATAAGGTTTTATCGTAGATCCTTTGAATGATGACGAGAAAATGAGAATATTGACTGGTTCGATTAATCCCGCCGTTCTTAGACAAGAATTGATATCAAAATATATAATTACATGAAACCTGAAACGCCTATCGCCATTGTCTGTTTACCGTCTTATCTTCACCAGCGTTTACATTCTAGTTCATTTCTTCCCGCTGCTTCTCGCGGTAAGCTTTAGGTCGAAACAACGTGCCTGCCGGTATTCGAAAGTTTCTCAACAAAAGCATCAATAGCATCCGCCAGTCTCGATCCAAACCCTATAGAGTAGCATTGTTCTCTCACAGCATAGGTATCCTATAAGCAGTAGATACGAACCTATACAAGGAAAACAATGATTACACGTGAAAACTACGATTAGGAAGTATCATGAACGGAGTTGAATTGCGTTGGCAGAAATAGAAAACTGATGTACAGAGGGAGAAAATGGCAGAGGCCAAACAAAAGTAAAATATAAAAAAGACAAACATTGCATCTAGATATGTTGACAGCCAGTAAAGAAGAAAGTCAGTAAGTAATTCTCCAAGAGTTCTCACCGTATCGTACTTGTCCTCCTACGTTAACCGTATTTATACGCCAGCTGGCAAGACGAATGGTTCGACGTGAAGTGCGCCGCAATGAATTGCCGGTAGAAAAGACGTTTTCCTAATGTCACGGCGTACGGATTCCCTCATGACAATCGCTAGAATCGTTACTTAACGTCTGCCTGAACTTTGAACCTGCAATACAAGTAGGTCTCTCTGGCTCTGCTGCTATTCTCACAGAATTCAGGATACCGATGGCGACAGTGCTGATTCTGATGGCAGTGCAGACAGGAACAACGGTGCGCTGTTACCTGCTGCACCTTGGAGACATGCAAATCGCACGGGCGTTTGAACTTTCAAACGTATTCATAGAATGGCACCCTTGTTCGATGTTGATGTTCTGCTAGAGGCGGCAGGGCGAGTTACGAGCTACATAAAATAACGTGGATCTCATGGGAATATGGGAAAACTGTATGTACCCTACGTGAACGTTGGTCGTATTCCCATTAAATATTGTTCGCTTTCGTACAACAAAATCTATACCATTCGTTCGTGCAAATTGAACGTGAATACAGGAATTTTTTTTCTTAGCCACCAACGGTACCGACGAATATTTGTCTTATTTTGTATTTTATTATAAATGCTTGTTTCGAAACGAATTTTAAGATTTTTTTTTGTCGCTTAATCCTTTTAGAGTTTCAGCGATATGGAAATTCGCTGTATTATTTTATTACGTTATTACCGGAATTTATGTGTATGTATAGGAACACTATTATTATCATGTTATATTTTTCTACGTGCGTATACACACGGATCACATATTTAAGCATGCATTTCAGTGTAACTGCAAACAAAAAGTTCAGCGGAAAATACCGTCCAGTAAAATTGGTGACGCTGATAGAATGCACGTGCACCTGCAGTAATACTTGCTTAGATATGGGATCTATGTGCGTACGCACATAGCCAATAATATTCCTAAATATTCATATGTAGTAGTCTTGAATATTCAAATAACAATGCAAATTTCCCTTTAGTATCTAGCGCCAAAGCACTAATCAGTTAAATAAACTTTTATATATGTATCCGGCTTTCAACACTATAACCGTCCATTCCCGGATTTCCAACCACCGACTAGCCGGCAGCGTTCACGTTTTGAAATGGTGTCGAATCAAAATGTATTACCGATAAATCCTGACGAACGAATCCGCACACTACGTGACCTACCTGAGCGCAACGATCCTGACACGTTTGATTTACCAAAGACAACACGTTGCCATCAATTCCGATTGTTTGTGTGACGAATCGAATCTAAGGGTGTACGGTGAATCAGCCATGAATTTTATCTCTTTCTTTCTTTATTCGCATCGACGTTTTTCAATCAGACGGAAAAATTCGGGAGAAAGGAAACGAATAGTCCATACATACTACCCATACGAATAATACAATATTTCATAGCTATATCCTCGTGTATACGTCACCTAGTTTTTCTCTAGTCCATATACATGTTACTGTACAATGGGTACACACACACACACACGCGCGCGCGCGCGCGCGCACACACACATATATATATATATATATATATATGCGTACATATTCAGCCCTCGTCTTTTCACGGAACAAGAACAAATTTTTTCAATGATACGCAATGAGAGAGCGAGCTATAACTTTTTTTTTGTAAACAAGTATAATTGAACGTCGGCCTGGTGGAAAATGCAGATTGTCGTAGAGGCATGTTAAAAAATGTTATAGAGACATCTATACTTACGTATGGAATTCACAATTATCGAAATAACCTCATAAATTTTCTCCAGGACGTTATCATCCAATGGGAAATAAGCTCAATCGAGAGATAGCTGAAGGAACAAGAAAAAAAAATACATTATAGATAAAAGCTGGGAATACTTCCGTTCTAACAAGAAGCATATATAGCTATAGGTAGTTCTTGGTGAATAATAAAAAGTGAAAATAATAAAAAGTATTCTGCGCAAACGAGTATACCAGAAGGAAGGAAATCCATTCGGTTCTAGATATTGGTGAGGTTAGGTTAGGTTAGGTGTTCATACCCAGACAATGCCTTTTTGTCCAACGAGAAGTTTAATAGGGAAGATTACGGGTGAATGACGGTAAACCCAAGATAAATTGAAACGCGAATAAGATAGATGTAAAGACTAATAAGTATGGTGATTGGATAATAGCCCAATGGTGTTTCCGTAGAAATTCGACTAGAGAGTCACTTGCCGCTTACCCCACACTTCCAACAGGAATGGAAATCACGACATGAATCTACCATTGTAGATTTACTCTCGATTCCCCGAGAACGTCTTCGGTTTCCATCAAGGATTCGCTCATAGCGGCCTGTAACAAACCACATACAGAACCACTTTACAACTTTTACTCTTTTCCCTATAGCCTTTCTCTGCTCTTTTCCCGGGACAATTTCGTCGACGACAATGGCGCGCCATTTCGCATCCCCCAAAATCCAAATCCTGCCATAACCTTACCCATCATCACCGCCTACCACACTATACGAATTCTCGTACTCTGAAAGATTCTAGTATAACACGTGGACGTTATATCTATAACTATATTTATATTATATATATATATATATAATGTTTCATGGTACATTGTGGTAAAATGTCAGTGTCCGTAATAAATATCAATAACGTAATGTTTCAGGGTCATGTAATTCACCCCTGGGAATGGAGTCTGGAGATATTCCAGACTCTGCCATCAACGCATCCTCCTCCTACGTGACAAATGTCGGCCCACGAAACGGCCGGTGAGAATATTACTGTAATAACGAGACACCTTTCTGCCGTTAAAGAGATTGCGGCTGCTTTTATTGAACTATGCAAAAGATAGGTTAAGCCTGTCCAAATCTGTGATATCTCACGCTCTTTTGGACGTCAAAGCACGTTCGATTTTGTCTCTACCTTACGACAGCAAGAGTTTACAAGTTAACGACACGATGGACTTTAGTCTTATATTAACTTGAAATCCTTTTTCCATGCATATCTAAACGATTTTACTCGATTGATTCTTTTACAAAATTCTTAAGTTTCACGTATATAATCCGAAAAGTTATATCCTGAAGCGCCTGAGAAAATGACGACCGCTTTAACAACCATGTCTGGTAATTCCTAAACTCCAGGGGTACTGTTATTAGGGCATATCCTCATAGCACGAGTAAAATGAGAACACAACATCCCGGTTGTTGTTATCGTTGTCACTGTCTCGACCGGTGGAGAAAACTTGGTTATTTTGAGTAAAACTTGCGTAGTTTCAATTTTATCTCGTCAATCCCCAAGGATGGGGACGATAACGAACGCAAGAATTAAAGAATAGTTTAAAAAAGTTACCAAAGGCAATGAGAAAAAAATCGTCATTTCGTGCTACATTCGCAATAGCGATTCTACCTTGAGAGAGGCAAACGACTGTCTGGATTTTTCATTATTGTTTGAACTACGTATTCTTACTGAACAATACGTTTCTCTCAGGTGCCATAATCGTAGAAAGTCAGAATTCCCTTTGGAGGTTATAAAATTTGGATTTTTGCTATCTAAAAAAATATACTCTTATGGAAAAGAATATATGGGACACCTTGAATTTCGGTATTTCGCAAACGAGCAACGTTATGCAGTGACGAATAAATTTTGGGTGAATATATTATTTCTAAAAAATATATCTATCCGACCGGGACGGATTCATTTTTGCCGGTGATAGACCGCACCGCGGTTACAATTATGGTAAAAATAAAAATATTACGTTACACCGAATATGCGTAAATTCCACTTTCAAAAATATAACGTACTGGCGAAATAACGAAATGTAACATTTCATCTAAATTTCGAATAATCTTCATATATACATGAAAATAGATATCTCATAGAAAAATCAATTTATTTTTGTTCAATAAGTAATAGAATTATTTCAAATGCTGCATTACGACCCAACTAACTATGAATTTTTTGCAAACAGACTGCGAAAGGAGACGGCTGGTGGTGCTTGGTGTCCCAAGAGGCAAATAGAAACGGGGGTTCGTGAATGGCTCCAGGTCGACTTATCCAGTCCCCGTGTCGTTACTGGCGTTCAAACTCAGGGTAGATACGACCATGGACGTGGCCAGGAATACGTTGAGGAGTATACCATTGAGTACTGGAGACCCGGCTTCGCGGAATGGCGAGAATACAGACGCTGGGATAACAAGAAGGTATACGTTTTCTTATCGGAAAATCAATTGTCGACCAATTACCAGCTGACTGACGAACTTCTAATTTGATTTTAATAGGAAAGCCGCCGTGGAAATTGTACTAAAATTCCAATTTAGGCTTTCAATTTCCAACTTCTTGATTGCATAATCGATACATTATTATATAATTATACGTGATACGAAAGAACTCATACAAGCCTATATCCTAACCTGTAATTCTTTAATTCTTTATTATCATGCTAAACGTCATTAAATTCATTTTCTCATTGCTTAATTATCTCATCGACGCAGCCTAAAAATTGCTAAAATTTCATCTCTGACTAATTGACAAATTAGTAATAAAGAAGAACGGCTTTACGTTTCTGTTCCAGAAATGTAATTTCTACCGTCATTCCATTACGTTAATTAAATCGGACGATTTTATTCCTAGTCGATAAAAATACTCGCAACGATCATCACGTAGACTGTTAAACCCATAATAAATTTAATTATTACCATATTTTTAGGTTCTCGCTGGAAACAGCGACACCGCCACAGTGGTCTCGCACGAATTGATTCCACCAATTTTTGCCAGTCAAATTCGTATCCTCCCGCATTCCGTTCACAGGCGCACAGTTTGCCTTCGTATTGAGCTCAAAGGTTGCCAGGATGAGAGTGAGTACCGACCCTTATAATTTTAATTAAAATTAGCATCAAGTGCTAAACAAAATTATACGAAGTTCATCATTCGTTTACTTATCACCTGATATGTTTCTTATCTTTGTGCGTCACATAAAAAACTAGTGTTACAGCATAAGCACGCCGTAATACGTACAAACATAGACATGTAAAAATATTTGACAGTAAATATCAGTGTATATCAATGACGAATTTCAATATTGCATCTAAACCAGAAATACATCGACAAGAACGCGGAAAGTTGGAAACTCGTAATACATCCATAAATCCTATTAGAACCACAACCGCGCTACCGATGCATCCATCCCCCCGGAAAGTCCAGTACGTTTGTTTTCACCCTACGTCAGCCAATAG